>JAABOM020000049.1:22769947-22806327 GCA_011800125.2 Solanum clarkiae | reverse complement strand
TCGCAGACTGTCTTTTGTAAATAAATAATTGGTTTCCTAGTTTTCCTTAAAATTAGGTGGCGACTCCTAAAATCAAATTATTTTTCTCAAAATCAAATCATTTTTCCCATTATCAAAATCCCCTTTATTTTATCAATTTTCATCGAGTTGCCGCGACGTTGCGCCTTCGGGATGTCAACATTTTCCATATTCATAAAAAATGTCTATAATACATATGAAGTATCGAATTCAAAATGTATTATAATTGTAGTTTTTATTATTATTTTTATATTAATTATATTCTCCACGTGCTTTAAATAATATCTATAAAAAATATTTATATTGATTATATTCTCCACGTGAAGTCTATAATACATATGAAGTATCGAATTCAAACTATATTACAATTGTAATTTTTATTAATGGTGTTAAAAAATATTATATATGAATTTTAAATATTAAAACACTATTTAAATTAGTTTATAGGTTAATCTATTAAAATTGTGTCAGTGCATTATATATGTATTTACATAAAATAAATCTTCTAGTTTAAAGAATGGTAACAACTTTATTTGCGTTATATTCAATCTAAAATTAAATTTTTAATTAAAATAATTAATTAATATTTTTAAAAGAAAGAGAGAGAAATAATAATAAAGACAAATTAAATTTCTTCTTCTCTTTGCTATTTTTGATAACAAAAGTATAATTATATTTAGTAAGAGTTAAAATTATACTAAAACTCGTAATTTAGGTTAAATAATATATTATTTATGTAAATGACCCTTAATTTTAAAGATAATTTATTATTAACTAGATTTGGCCCAATGTCGATGCATACACAAATATCCCACAATTAGTTATTGGGCCGAGAAGAAGCAATAACATTGAAAGGCATTTGCAAAGGCTGATTTGGGACTCGGGCCCAAATAATAACTAGATAAAAAGATGATAGATGAGACAAATGGTCATGGAGATTGTTGAGAAAAATATCTAGGCCTCTCATTCCCTTTCCTTGAGTCTAACTTCTTATCTCCCCTTCTTCAATCTATCTTTTTCTATTCCATTATTGTTCTACTAGTTCTTTGTTAATTCTACTTTCGATTGTAATATTGAATTTGGTGATTAAAATACTTAAATATTTCTATTATGAAATTAGATTATTATTTACTACTTATTAAAAATGGACAGAAGGAATACATTGGAGTGATAATCCAAAGGTTGAGTTCTGTCATTTAAGCTGCAAAACTTATTGGTAATCCGACGTTTGTTTCCTTTATGTATCCCGTCATTTAAATATTTTCTTCGTCCAACTTTATTTGACTTTAGTTGATTTGACACATGGATTAGGAAGTAATTAATGATGTGATAATTTTATCAAATTATTTTTTGAATATAATAAATATGATGTCGATATTTTAAAAAATATAATAAAAAAATTAAATATAATTGATGATAAGAGTAAATTAGAAAATAAGTGTAAAGTTATCTCTTGATTTCATAAAGTGAACAAATATTATTAAACATTCTAAAATAGTACAAGTGCCAAGTAAAACTAAACGGGCAGTATTAATTTTGGATCCCGTGTGAGGTTTCTCGAGTATTTGGACTACGACCATTTCATTTCCTTAAAAAATTATGATTTATTAACTATAATTTAAAGTCACAATTCTTTCTATTAAATTAAAAATATATTTTATTTAATGAAAATTGGAGAAATAAAATAAAATGAAAGCGTCAGTTGGTGGCCACATAATGAAGTAAAGGACGATGTCCACCGACCGATTAGAGTGTTTCGCAAATGGAAATTTCCCCTTTTTGTGAATTGTAGTACACGGGAGTGAGATAACCGCCTACAATTTACTCTCTCCCATCGTCACTTGCTTTGTCCAAATCCTATACTTTCCCTCCTCCTCACAACACTTTGCCCCTTCAAAAACCAACCCAATGGAAACTATAAGCAACATTCAATTACATACATTCTCTTCAACTTCAACTTCATTTTTTCCTCTGTTTCTCTTTCCATGGAGGCTGACGCTCTCTCAACAACAATGGGAATGGAAGAGGACTTTAAGGGCTTACTCAGGTTGATGGGTTCTGTCAAGAATTACGATTGGGGCCGTCCGGCGAAAGATTCTTGTGTTGCACGCCTCTATAGGCTCAATTCCGGGGGAAAAATCGATGAAAATCAGAAGTACGCCGAGTTTTGGATGGGAACCCATGACTCTGGCCCGTCTTACGTTGTGGAAGAAGGAAGAAGAACTGAGAATGGATGTGCTAATGGCGGGGGAATTAGAGAGAAGTGTACTTTGAAAGATTGGATTGAGAAGAACCCTAGTGTACTTGGAGAAACTGTTCTTAGCAAGTGGGGTACTCAACTTCCCTTTCTCTTCAAGGTGGTTTCCTCTTTTCATTGCTTTTAATTTGCTCAAATTTTGATTTTTATTATGATGTCAATACAGTAATGCAAAATAGTTACTGAGTTGTCGGCAAATTATGATTTTTGTTATCTGGACTAGATAAGGAACCGATGTTTTCCCTGTTATTGATCAATTCAAGGCTTTGCATTATAGGTACTCTCTATTGAGAAAGCTTTGTCTATACAAGCCCATCCAGACAAGGATCTGGCGATTCTTCTGCATAAGGAGCAGCCACTCGTTTACAAGGATGATAACCATAAACCTGAGATGGCTTTGGCATTGACCGAATTTGAGGCCTTGTGTGGCTTCGTAAGCCTCGAGGTATTCAGTAGTTTTACTGGATCTATTTAGTAATTGGTGGTGCAATCTAGAGGCTCTAGTGCCACAGTGATAAAAGATCACTTGGCTGAGACTAGCTTCTCATGTTTATTTATCAGGCTCCAGCTTATTGGGAAAATGTTCATTATAGAGCATGGTAGGGACTCTAAGTTGACTGTAGAGCTGTCTGGCTTAATTAAAAAAGATGATGTGAAATTTTTAAATATTGAAAGTTTGTTTTGTTTTCCTTTCCTTTTTGATTAATAATTAACTGGAGCTTTTGTTTCCAACTACTAGAATAAAGTAATGGAAAAAGGTCCCAATTAGCTTAAAAGACTAATTACTGGTTGCAGTAGTTATAAATGTGTATATTGACTAACATGGCTATGTATCACTATTCTCTATCTGTTATATTATCTGCATATAGTGGGATCAAGTCTATAAAGATCCAGAATTGGGGCTGGCCACTGGTGTGCTTAACACTTCATCATGTAGTTGGTTTTCGACAAGCAAAAAACCTATCCTTTTGGCTTGAGATGATGGAGTGAACTTACCGTTCCATGTCTGTTGACCAAAAAATAAACATAAAAATAAAAGGACACTGGATGTGATGATGACTTTTTTTTTTCAGGAGCTTAAAGTGATTATTCAGACTGTGCCTGAGATTGTTGAAGTAGTTGGTAATTCACTTGCAGAGCGAGTATTGGACTTGAATGTGGATGATGAAGAGGAGAAAGTTAAATTAGTGCTCAGAAAATTATTTACAGAGATAATGTCAGCTAGCAAGGATGTGATCACGCAAGTGCTTGCTAAGCTGATTAGTCGTCTGAACATTAAAAACAAGGTAGAGCCTAACTGTTCCATGATTCTATGATATTTTTTCACCACATGGTCATATGGAACTATGGAATTTTAATACTTCCCCTTGAATTTAAGCTGTCTATGCTTCTGCATAATAGTGACTCGTTATTTGGCAATCTCTCGATGATTCTGGAAACTCATTCTCTTCATTGTCTTATTTAATTGTTTGTGTCTTATTATACACCTCTACACCCATCTCTCAATTTATATTTGTTTTGGATAACGGTGGTGTTTAGATCAACTTTTGTGCATCTCTCTATTCCAATGCCACTTGCTGCCACCCATTGGGTAACTTTGGCGATCAAGGTTTATAGATGGAAAGAAATCATTTAGTGCCTTTTGTTTCAGCTGGGATTTGAACCTTGGTCTGATGGTCTCCTATGGTTTTCATAGACAAAAATGTACATCTTCAACTAAGGGTGATGAACTGATCTGGGCAGTTTCTTTAAATTGCAGTGTTGGCTAATTCTCCTTTATCTTGATTTAATGGTTAAAAAGTGAAAGTTGGGCTATTGGTGGCGCTATGGATTTTCCGGTGATGAGTGTGGCGATATGAATATTGATTATCAGGGTTTATCTGGGGAGTTCTAAATACCAATTTTGATATAATCTACAATCAGTTGCTACTTGCTTTTGTTGTATTTCCTGCTTTACTTGAACATTGATTTCATAAACAAAAACACACAAACTTTTGTCACATTTAGGAAGCTGAAATTGGAAAGGCCGTGGACACATGTAAACAGTATTTTCCAGTATTTCTGCTTAAACATGGGACGCATAAGATTTTCTTGTATAAATGATTTTCTGGAGCTTAACCATATATTGTGCTGTCTTCTCAAAGCATATCTGGAACTCAGCTGTTAAAAAAGTTGTGTGTTGCTTGCTATCATTCATTATTAAGGAAGTTGCTTACACTTTGATGTTTTAGGTGAGGGCGCTGACTGACAAGGAACAACTGGTCCTAGGTCTTGAGAAGCAGTATCCAGCTGATGTTGGTGTTTTAGCTGCATTCTTGTTTAATTACGTGAAGCTCAGCCCCGGTGAAGCTTTATATTTAGGGGCAAATGAACCCCATGCATATGTACATGGTGAATGTGTCGAATGTATGGCAACCTCGGACAATGTGGTACGTGCTGGCCTAACTCCCAAGCATCGGGATGTTAGAACTCTCTGTTCAATGCTCACATATAGACAGGTACCATCAGAGTCGCTATTAAAGGCATTCTTTCTTTGTCCATGTTTTATTAATCTTTGTGGTATAGTGGAGACTGAAGTTCATTTGAAGGTGAGAATATCTTTTAGATTGAGCATATACTATAAGAGCCCAATATGTACCAATGTGGCGCTATATTCATGTTCAAATCATTTGTCACCTTGATTGAGGCAAAGAAATTCCTAAACTAACAACACTTATGTACATCGGTTAGCAACAGTTAGAATACTGCCCAGTACACCCTAGGAGCTTATTTTTTTGGTTATGGAAGGCAGACTTGGATGTCTGGCAAGACTACCTAACATGCAGGGTACTTGGCATTCCCTATCTTTGATCTATGATCTGATTCAGTGTTTTCTGTTACAGGGTAACCCTGAAATTCTGCACGGTACGACAATAAATCCATACACAATGAGATACCTTCCTCCTTTTGATGAATTTGAGGTGGATCGTTGCATTCTCCCCCCACATTCAACGGTTGCCTTCCCTTCTGCTCCCGGTCCGTCCATATTTGTGGTCATGGGAGGAGAGGGAACAATGACCACATCAGCAGAAGCGATTGTTGCTGAAGGTGATGTCCTATTTGCACCTGCAAACACCAATATTACTGTTGCTACCTCCTCTGGTTTGCACTTGTATAGAGCAGGTGTAAACAGCAGGTTTTTTTGAGGAATGATAGTTGCAGGATTGTAGCCCCTTATTCTTACTAATAAAACTGTGAGTTTCTGTTACAATGGCTGTTCCACCTTGTATTATTAGCATGTGCAGGTATATAACCACTTCTATTAGTGTAGTTTTGTAAGTATAAAACATCACTGGAAAGGTGGTAAGTTTTGCTGTACTTTTGTCTCTTTCATTGCCCAACTTATATCAACTTTAATACAAAAGAGATGCTAAGGATGAGAAAAGGGCAAAGGCAAAAAAAAAGAATTGTACTGGAGTATGTAAATTGGTACTAGGTAAGGGGTTTCCATACGCTCCACCCTCTCCGGAACTCCAACTCTAAAAGCGAACACTCTTGTCTGTATTTTGATTGAATCAAAGGCCAAAGCAGTGGTTCTCAACTAGTCAACAAAAATGGGATGCAATTTCCTTCAAATTTGTGTCCCAGCTTTATTTAAGCCATTTAACCATAATAGGATTGATTGTGCACCCTTTCTCCATGAGTAATCTATCATTATATCATGAGCAACCCCTTCAATACAGACTGTTGGGACGCCGTAGAATCTTCCTGTTTCATCGAGTCCTTCCATGTCCTGAGAGAATCACATTCGTATGTTAATTCCGGAACACTAGAACTACTTACCTCTACGAGTTTTCAAAATGCCTCAAAATTCAAAACCATTTATTAACAAGTATACTTTACAAAGTTGTCCAGGTACTTACCACAATGAAATCACCCTTTGCACCCACTACGAGTACTTTAAATGCAGGATCCTCGAGTCGAGGGACAGGAAGAGACGCGTTGAGCTTTCTTAGATCAAACAAAGGCATCCTTGAGCTTTCAGTCATTAGCTGTTGGTAACTACAATGGAGAAAACAAAAGACAAATGTTACACACTGTGGATTTTAATGAAGGCATTATTCCAACACATAATGCTTGAAATAATGCATAGCGAGATCATGTATTCTGTTTAATATAGAACTAAACTCTCAAGATTGATATACAAACAAATTTACAAACTTAATCTACCAACTAAACAGAACAAAATGTTTACATAAACTCAAGGATTACTATTTGAACTGGATATCGATAAGACGATAACTCTGGAAATTCCCATTAATGGATTGTTGAAAAAGTAGAATCCTCAAGCTGACATTAGAATATTATATGCATATCAGTTACCATATCTTTTCAATTCGACCAGGAAACTTTTAGTTCAAGCAACTAATATTTGGAAAATGGTAGAAATAAATCAAGTGGGTCACATTTTTAAAGTCAACTTTTGCTACTCTTAGATTGTCTAGTAGTACGCAGGCATCTACAAAATCATCCTAAATACTGTGATAGGTGAACATAGAAATGTGTTCTATGAAAAAAGCCTTTTTTCTGTAAGTCATTATCTCTTTCCTCTGATAAACAAAATAGCAATAGCCATCTAAGTTATAATTTAACTGACCGTGCAACCAGCTGATCCTCCATTGCTGCAGAGAAAAATGTTTCTTTACAAAGAGGTAAAGATGTTTGAAAAGCTTTGGCTGCCAGGCTCCGAGTTACCTGCTTGATGAGGATGTGAAGACGGTGTAAAAACAAAAACAATTTCACCCACTTAACGAGGATATAACCACTTTTTATCATCGATAGTATGCACGGAAAATTTGAAACAGGATATGTATGCCTTTGTAAATGCTAGCAAAGCCAATCAACTTTGATTTTTGTAGCTGAGATAAGTGGGCATATGGCATCTTTAAACTAAATAGACAGACCTTAAAAGCAGCAAGAGGCTTGGAGAAGAGATATCGCCATACTAAACCACTGAATGAATAAAAGGAAAACTAGTTATTGACTGAAAACAAAATTTGTATGGAAAACATGTTTTTTTTTCAGTACAGGAAGTCACCTATTACCCGAAGGGGGTACCGAGCAAACGAGCACTGCTCCAGAAAGATTGGGGAATGAGCTTTTTTTTTCTGAATCAGAACCTGCAGCACCAAAGAGGAAAATGTATTATTCTTACTGATATGAGATTTCCAAGGAACAACTTAAGGAGTTTAGTGTGCTTTACGATACAAATGGAGTAAGCACCTTAGTAAATACTTCAGGGACTAGAAAACCTAGGTCTACACTACCAGCAATTGGCTGGATTTTTCTTAAACCAATTTCCTGATTAAAAGAGATAAGGAGCAACAGATCTGGTGCATTTCATCTTTTTTTGGGCAAAAAACAATTGTCTGCTAAATTAACTAATAACATACTATCATGTGCTTTTCGTTATTAGTCGCTCTTTCCATTTCCTTTTCTTTCTTTTCCTTTTTGCCATATCTAATTTATTCTGCTTATGGATTTTTGAGACGAAGATTCCCAGGAAACAACCTTTCTACTTTTATGAGGTAGTGGTAAGGTCTCCGTACATTCTACCCTCCCTAGACCCCACTTGTAGGATTCCACTAGTTATGTTGTTGTTGTTGTTAACATTTAGAGTATGCAATAGTTTACTCTACAGTTTGATCAACCAAGGTCCACATAACTGCGCAGGAATATGAACAAAACACGTGCATCCAAACACTCGCAAATGCCTATTACAGTACTGCCCCAGTAAGAAGTTCGTGAGGTGCCGCTGCAGCAAAATGTCTCAAACCGCAGATCCAAGTGAACAAAGACATATATTCCCCCCTTCTTAAGCTCCTGCATGGACCTTCTTCATAGTGAAGAACTTGAGTTCATAACGGAATAACATCCATTGGAACTAATCTATGAAGTGACGGGTAATCCCATAAATGTAGTATGCCTTAGCTTGGCAAACAATAACAAAAACATGATTACCTTTCATTGCTTCTCTTCTAATATTTGCAATGTAATATTGAACAATAAGACCTCCAAATGAATGTCCAAGCAATACTGGTGGCAACTTGATCTCTTTGTGGATGAAGTCAGCAATATCACCTGCATGTGTCTACTGAAAGCAGCAAAGTACAGAATTAGAAGGCACTGAAAACCGTTTTGTTAATGCACTAAGAGAAACTTGAATGAAAAATGTCAGCTCACCTTAACGTCATTACACAGGTAATTTCCTAATCGACAATCAACACAAATCTAACAGAAAGGAATGTAAAATACCTGGAGGGTACCTGCAACTGCACCAGCAGGTGAATCACTTTCTCCCTGGCAATGCCAAAAAGGTACATAGACATTAATAACGTACCTCTGCTTCCTCGATAGGGTTGCGTTACTATTCCACCATTTAAATGATAATGAAATATCTTTGCGAAATAACTAGTGGAATCTAATTGAAAAAGTATATTAAAGCTAGCAAGAACTTCATTTGGGTGGTTCTGAACTAGTTGAATTATATATGGTCTTCCCTTTTCTTTTACTGAGGTTACACTTATTCCAACATTTATCAAATGGTCTTTTCCAAGATAAACATTAGTTGGATCAATCAATCAAACTGCAAGTAAGTTCAGTCGAGTAATCATGGAATTAAGCATAGTTAAACCTACAGCCTCGAAAGAAAGTTTTAAGTCTTTAAGAGGTTTACGATGAGATCTAAGAATTTCATGTAATTGGAGTTGTTGAAACATAACAGTACCTGTCCCAGCAAGCTAAGAGCATAACAATCGTATCCATTTTGGGAAAAGAAGGGCAGCCAGTGTTCAGCCCAGCACCAAGCTGCATGAAAGCTTCCATGAACAAATACTAAAGGTGGGTTTTTAGTAGATCTTGTCTGTTCCTCATCAGAGTCACTGCCCTTCTGGAAGAGAACCTCCATGTTTAGACCAGAGGGAAGCTTGTGAAAAAGACGAGATTGTCCCTGTTTCAGTTCATAAGGAACCTTCATTTTGGAATCCCTCGTTAGGACAGCACGAGTTCTTGATATTCCTCTGGATTGAACAACTTTGGGAAGAATCAAAGTGCAGAGCGTAGCCATTGTTTCTCCGTAGAATCTCAGACTCTTTTCTTTTACCCTTTTCTTCTTCCTCCGTCTCACGTTATCACTTGCAACTTTTTGTTTCGTTTATCTCTTTATCTCAATCAAGTAGAAATTGATGACAATGGTACTGTCTACAAGGTTTGATCAGTAATAGTAGAGTTTATTAATTCTTAATTCAACCAACAGCTTGTTTGGGCTTGTGATGTTATGGACACACTTTCTTGTCCTTAATCAAAATTCTTGAAATTTTGAAAATAATCTCATTTTTTAGGAACATGAAATTAAACTCTATAGGATAGTAAACACCTAATAAGAAATCAAAAGAATTTGCTTGAAATTGCACAAGATTAATGATTGATTTTGCACAAGTAAATAACAATCAAACATCAAGCAACCACCATTGAAAGTTACTATTTAAAATATAGTCATATCCGTATGTATTTAAATATTAGCTACTCTCTCCGGTTCTTTTTATATATCATCTTTATCAATCCTTAATATATGTCATTTCACAAAATCAATGTATAAATGACACTATTTTTTCTATTTTACCTTTGATAAATGAGCTTAGAAAAGATACATTTGACTAACTACAAGAACTACAAAACAATTAATGTACATTGTAACTTAAATAAGAGCAAAATAGTAAAGACATTTTTTAAATGCAAGTGCAATAATAAAAGGTGACATATAAAAGGGGCCAGAGGAAGTATTTCACTATTGTCTTTTTCCTGCTATAATTTTTCTCCTGCTCTTCCCTTGATTCATCTACCTATAGAATTGATACATATATAACATAGTAATTACTAAGAGAAAAGTAAAATTATATATATATATATTTTTATAAGTTATAAACATTCACATACTTTAAACTATCCGATTTAAGTCAAAATATCATGAAAACTTGAATTACTATGGTGAAAAAGAAAATTATAGTTATGTTTTAAACATTACCTCCTTAAATTAGTTACTGAATCGTGATGCATTTAAAGTGGTTACTGAATCTTGATGCACTTTAAATCTGAAATTGAGTCTAAATGGTTAGATATTGAACTTGGCAATATTCGGCCATGTTCTAAATAATGGTCCTTCATTAGGCTATTTTATGCAACTTGCCCGGCCTATGATACAGTTCGCATCAGATCTGGGCCATGAATAGCTTGGCCCAATTAATGAGACCTAATTATCCAAGTCCAACAATATTCAGCCCAAGGCTCCATGTGAGCGGATCGAGGGAGGTTCTTGCTGGCTGTGGAGATCAACATCGGGTTTCATGGACTTGCACGCCTTCACCAAGCAAATGAATTTTCTCCATTGTTTAACTCATCGATTCGCATTCACTTTCTTCTTCACTCTGCATTTATCACTAAACTCAGATTATTCTCTCAATCGCTTCATTTAAGCTTAGAACAGATTAATTAATTGTTGCAAAAATGATGTCTCCAAAGCCACTTCCAGAAAATCGAGGTTCATCTCACCCTGCTACTATGAGGTATGTCAATCATATTGTGTGTTTGTAATTTTTCTCTAAAATGATTGCTTTTAAAATTCACTGCGTTTCTGCTTACTTTGATTTGGCGTTGATTAATACTAGACGTTTAAAATTAATCACTTTAAGAAGATTGCTTACTTTGATTTGGCGTTTCCTAATACTAATCGTTTAAAATTAATTTCTTTATGAAGATTCAAAGTTTAGGAGTTTATGTGATTTTTTCTTACTCTTAAGACTGAGGTAATTGACCCGCCCTTCCCTCTCGTGGCTTTTTTTTGGGGATATTTCTCTTTGGAGTTTCGAGGTTCACCTAAGAAATGTGCTGATTCAACGTTCACTTTACTCCTTGTATTAATTAGTTAATCATTGGATTGATTTTCGCGAATCAAATCATCCATATTTTGACCCTTTCTAGTGTACTTTTTTTAAAAAAAAAACCTAAGAGAGTTATCTCATTGTTATTTTGCAGCATTTGGTTAGCATAAACATGGTAAATTATAGCAGTAGTATATAGATGGGGTTGGGATGATGCATATTTGTTTGATAACAATAATTTGCAGGAATGAGGAGAAATAATGGTTACATGTTGATAGTAGTAAGTAAAATCTATAGTGGAGTGGAAATGGCTTAGCCTATGATGGATGTATATTTTCCTCCTGTTTGGTGAAACTTTTTCCCTTTCAAGTAAAATATTTAATTTTGGCAATCAAGCACTGCAAAAGGATTTCGCCAAGACATGTTTTCTTTTCTTTATGTCATACCAAAATAGCGAATCGTTTTCATCAGCTGATTGAGTCTCAACATGCTAGAGAATAAATTAAAAATCCCGGAGTTCATCCTGTTAAAAGCTGGTTGAAGATTGGCCAAGTGGATCCTTCGAGAAATATTATGTTTCCATAGATGCCACCGTTCTTCTCATAATGGATGTGCTTTCTTTTTATCCAAATCATGGCTTTCCAGATTATTTTATGATGGTGGTGCTTGGATCAGCTCGTACATACTATAACTGTTCTATTGGGTGCCTGTTACCTCCCAACATTATGAAATCACCTAGTGTTTTGTCCTCCATTGAGATTTGAACCTAAGACATCTGGTTCTATTCATCGTGGCTTTCCAAGATCCTGCTAAATTTATGAATAGTCAGAAGCACAGATGGATAGGCCTGTTGTATTATTAGTTTTGCGTGCTAAAATTTTAGTTAAGCAAGTTTTCCAACTCTTTTATAAATAAGGCTATCAATTGCTGATCTTTAAATGGAAATGGTGGAAAAAATGGATTTAATAATATAGGTTTGAGTCATGTGTTAAGCTTTACCTCATGTCTATGAGGCTTGCTAGGTATTACCTCAGAAGCCATTACTGACAGACTTGTCTCAATGTAGGCAAACACCCTTGCAGATAATCCATGTTGTTGGGAACTTTATGAGAATCTGGTCAGTTTACTCCATGTATCGCTATTTGTCTCACACTGGAGCTTCAGTTGTTCTATTTATGTTCTGCTGTCTTCTTCCATCATGCATTTGGTTTCTAGTAGCGCAAAAGCCTTGGAAGGGCAGGGCACTTGCTAATACACAGGTCTAGTATTGCTATCATTTTCTTCCTTTAAATGTCAAAATGTCGTTGCATTATCACTGATGTGTTTTTCCTGATAATCTTTCTTTTGACAGGTGGTACCTTCAGTTGTAAATGGTGGTATAACAGCTCTTTACTTCATTTTGTGGGGAAAGGGCCTTAAATCTTGTGGTCCTGTTCGGTAAGTTCAAGGTTGAGTTATACTCTTTTCTCACTTTTTTTCTTTCTTGAATTTGGTTTTTGCGCTGCCCTTTTTTTTCCTATTCAGTAACTCTAGCACTAATATACCTCAGAGTCCTATTTGTGTACATAGCATAACCACATGGTAGGTAATTTTGGTAAGCAAATTCTTTGGCATTTTATCATATTATGTCTTGCTCTTGGGGCTGTCTATACATGAAGACATATGATGGTTCTGCTTTGGTCATCTGTCGGAAATTGCTTTTTCTTTTTCTATTAATTATCTAGTACCTTCTTGTATTAAATATTCTTATCCAATCAGGGCCATATTGGGTGAATATTCTGGTGCTGTTCTAGGAGTACTGTCCGGGGTACTGTATGGCAGGGGGGGCCATGTTTGGAAAAAGGTATACTTCTTGTTTAACTACTGTATTTAAGGTATGCTTCTTGTTTAACTACTGTATTTATATATTTGCTTTGAAATTTACTAAAAATCCTCATACTTTCATGTGATATAATTCTCTGATTATTGAAAGCATGGACTTGTAGATCTGTCTCTTTTAAATTTATTGCATATCTTTCATACTGGACTCACACTAGGAAACTTAATTTCTTCTCTTTATGATCTAGTAGCTATAAGCTTATGTTATGGTAGAAAATGGGATTAAGCAATTGAAATTCTCTTACTTATTGGAAAGAAAACCAGTTGGAAAATTTTCTACTTCATTCTGCATTGGGTGGTAATTTGTTGCTATTTCCCCCATCATCAGGTTGGTGGACTCCTTGCAATGCTTGCATCTTTCTACTTTTTATCACAAGGATGGGCAATGGCTACATATTCTCCATTTCATATCCTTTCTATATTGAACTCTCGCTCAAGCAAACTCATTCTACATTAGCTCTCTGTTCTTCAATTTCCTTCTCTGTTTCTCGCTAGATGAATCTTATGTAGCAACCAACTTAACAAACAAATACCATTTAGCAATGCCTCCTCCGATGATGAAGCACATACCGAACAGATAGTAGGAATGAAGGAAATGCTAGTTCCCATTCTTGCTGGAGTCTTGTCAGCACTTCGGAGGGTGATCGCTAGACGGGTCTCACTTAAGGTTTGTGTAGTCCCATCGAACTATTTGATCCATTCATCTTTCTATCCTCTGGTACTTAAAGGGGGAAGTAAAAGCCACCCTTGAATATTTTTCATCTCATTTACGCAGAACCAACTGAAGAGGCGACTCCATGCCATAACCCTTACTTCTGCGACATGCTTTTTGTTTCCTGTTGCCATGTTCGACATGATTATAGTGAGTACAGTTTGGTACCTTCAGTGGCTATGTTGTTAAGAATCTCCTTCTTCTTTTAAATTGCTTTTCTCTTTGTGTGGAGATATTCAGGGATCTAAGAATGCAGAGCTGCCTTTTTCTGCCTGGGCTTTTTCAAGCACCATTTTATTCGGGATGATATTGATATTTTACATTGATAGCATCGCAGAGGAGAGGTAACATTTTGTGATTTCTTTCTGATCCATGTTACTTTTTTTAAATTTACTAACTCTCAACTGATGCTATTGCAAATACTGTCTAGTCCTCATCTGACTTTATTAATTGATGTTTAGCAATTTTACCTGATTCTCGAAAGATCTCTGTTTCTGTAAGGAATATGAATTTATTTTTATCTTCTCCATAAGTTTTATCTTGGTGGTGTATGCCCATTATTGGCAATTAACTGTCAGCATTGATTCTTGACTTCCTGCTTTGCATGCATTTTTCCCTCTCTTCTGCTAGCATTTCATTTTTCATCCTTACTTTTTATGTCGTGGACCATTGCAAGGCAAGAACAACTCTTGTTGAGTAAATAAATTACCTTCCTGCTTGGTAATTACTTTTATCATTTTTGATGGAGCTCAAGTAAGAGAAGCATATATAGTGGTCTTTGTTACGTCTTTGGGTATGTTAGATCCTTTCACCAGAAGTGTTCTTTGAGTTCATTTGATTTCTTCACTAGACCTGCAAGTCAACAGTCTCATATGGAAATTCTACACTTTGTCCATTTGTAGGTTGCATATGGTTTTCTCTTCTCCAAGGCACTTAATGGTTGCAGGAGGATGCATCATTGTCATGGAGATATTATATAAAATGGACTTCTCATTACTCGGCTTTCTTGTTTGTGCCGCCATCTTGGCAATTGGTATGGTGCAATTTATTTTAAATTCTTTTGGGTGGGGAGGGGTAAGGTCTGCCTACATCCTTCCTACCCACCTCGATCCCCCTTGTGGGATTATGCTAGGGTGGTGGTTGGTGTTGTGGGGAGGCTGGGGGTTCATCTTTTCCAATTTGTTCCTGCACAACTGTTTTTCCATATCTGATTGCTTTGCTAATCGAATCTGTCAAATGATGATTGTTGAACATGAATAAGTTCTGAGGCCTCACTGTAGTTATTAACATTTCAGCAGACAAAGAAGAGATGCTGAAGATGAACATTACCACCTAAAGGATTAAGAAGCATTTTTTTCAAATTCAATTTCTTAGAGACATCTCATAGCTAGTTCTTCAGTCAAAACAAAGATACATGCTGACTATTGTAATATTAGAGTTAACAAGCTGGACTGACTTTAAAAGGCTTGTAGGTGGACACCCGAGAGTTTAGGATGGAGTTGGTAAATGCATTTAATATGACTATCTAAGAATTCAGATGTGTGAGATATTTCATCCATCCCAATATTGCTTCTCAAAAAATGCATTCGCTTGGCGTTGAAATTGAGTTTGACCTAACTATCATAATATGTTCATTATGGAATTTCGTCTATTTTGTTTCTCATAATGAATTACTTTAGCTTATCAAAAAGAAAAACAAAAATTGTTTGTCATAATGTATTTACTCCAAAGCTTCTCTAGGGTGATACATCACAGGTATGAGTATGATATAGAGTCATTGGAGAATAATTTGAAGAATTGAAGGTTGATCAATCATTTGTTTTTTGTATTGAGATGTTCTGTCATAGCTGCAATACTTTTTGATGCTTTTATAATCATAAATTTCTTCGTTGAATCATCATATGTTATTGCATCCTCACCCAAAGTTAAAAAAAAAAATGTTATTGCATGGTATTTACTTTGCCTGAGTCATTATTGGTTAATCAGTTGGTCTCACTTCTAAATCTCTTAGGGATATATGAAGCTACATCCTTGGATCGTTCTAGGAGAGATTCTTTCCAAGGCTCAAGCTCCAATGGCATCTTGGATGATCAAATTGAAATGTCTCCACTTCCTACTTGATGTGAGCAACCATTTCCAAAGAATTTGGTTAATTTATTTTTAATGTCTCCGGATTTTTAGTCAATAAAGTTAAAGAAAATTTTCTCGAATAGAATGATGTTTTGGTGCACTTACCTTTGCTTCGTTGAGAATTCTAAGGCTATTGTCAGCATTAACAGAACTCTTAGCCCGGTTACAAGAATGGTGGTGCTTCCTTCTGAACCTCCATTGTTTTTCTTTGTCCAGGTGCAGTAGCAATCATACTTTTTGACTCTGACAAGTGATGCAAATGAGGAGAAACATGTTTTCTGGTATACTCCTTATTTTGTGGTGGTAATTGGCCTGAAACTATTTATAACGTCAGTACTTTCCATGTACGTCCAAATATCAAGTGCCTGGAATCGTGGAAAGCACCTCCGGAATACATTGATTTTGTGCCCATTCCCGTTGATGGTTACCTTGTAGCATCTACATTGATTGATTTTGTGCCCATTCCCGTTGATGGTTACCTTGTAGCATCTACATTGAATTTGTTATGATTTGATTTGCATGACCGACAGGGTTAGCTAAATATTTGTACAAATAGTATATATACCTTCCCATATTTTATGGACTTTTAGTATTCTTCTCCACCAGTTTTTGGTTATTTTGAATGAAATGAGGAAAACTAATTGTGAGACAACAATGTAGTGATTGTGTATGAACCCAGGAAGTGACCCAAACGCTTATTCTTCAGCAGCCCAAAAGATTACTCAACTTTTTATTGAGTGTCACTTGTGACTGATATTATAGAACAAATTTCATTTTCATGTCACTTAGAAGTCAATTATAGGCACTGTTTATTGCAAATATGAGATATGTTCTTACTTTGTGTCTTTATCAGCCATTGGATGAGAGAAGAAGAAAGGTTTTTTGTGGCAGGCGGAAGATTCCGCCCAGGGAAGAAACCTGGCATTCCTCATCTAAAAGAGATCACAATTACTGAAAAGTAAAACAGATTTCAATTTTCAACTGCTTCAAGCAGTGTTGGATCAATAAATACAATTTGCATGCTTTGGTCACTGCTACATTAGCTGAAAACAGGCAAAAATTGTTTAAAATCTCGGTCAGTGAGTTCTAGGCACTATGTCTTCTGCATTACTTAGTACAGCTTTGGTGAGGAGATGAATAACAATTCCAATGGGGCAAAAAAGCAAGCAGAGAGACACAGAATGGCGCGTTTCAATACCATTTTGCAAACCATCATGATAGACCTGCCTGTTTCAAATAAAAAACAGCATTAGAATAGTTTAACAAAGCACCTTCCTCCATTTTCCTCAACCCAATAGGATTAGCAAGCAAACAACTGGCTACACAAACATGCGAGAACAGTCGGACAACCAAACATCCTTCTCCCACCCTCCCTGTATGCCCTTGACCGGACATCTGGTGCGTGGAAACATTGAGTAAACCAAGAGTGTGATGAGTGTATGATACCACCGGAAACACTAGCTCATAAAATGAGGATTGTCCAACATGGCAACACCTAATAAGGAGACAACTACCCATTTCCTCAACTAGCATGGAACAATCTAACACATACAATAAAGTGTGCGCGAGAGAAAGAGAGACCTTGCAGCAAAAAGATCTACAGCCAATAGGTGAATCCAAGCTGATGCTAGTGTCATCTCACTGGAGAACATCTTCGCTATACTGGAGAGCTGAACAGAATGAAACGTCAACAACCCTAATTATAGAATCAGCACAAGATGACAACCATCATTTGCTAAGCACAAGAACAAACCTCTGGAAGCCAGTATTTACTAGCAAACATTAGCCTGATTGTATCTGGTGTCCAAGACAGGTACAACAGATATGTGTACAGAAGTCCGAGCGCAACATATGGTATGGCACATCCCATCAATTTTCTGGTCTGCATTAAGTATTTAATTATGCCCTATTACAGTATATCTCGGAAAGGCACGAAATTAAGTATCTTGCAATTAGATAACAAATCAATGCAACTGAAATCATGCCCCGAGTTCTACTTTTGTGCATGACACGGGGAGAGAGAACTTTGCAAGTAAAACTTTTTATGTCTTCCAATTTAAAAAAAATAAACAAGATCTTCTTAAGTTGAAAATACACCCAGAGGGTTTACTCTCTAGAAAATAGAATGTAGCTTTACAGAACTGAGATAACTTACAAGTTCAGCTTTAGGTGCTGCAACCATGAGCGTGTAAAACGGAAGAACGGCTGCTGTTCCTAGAGTAAAGACACTACTAGCTACTTGAGAACTAGGCAACCCTGTAAAAATAAGACATCAGTTGTCCCAAAAGTTCAAATAGGTGATACTCGCAACATTTGCAAAGAGAGTAAACAATAAGAAGCTTCATAAATAAGTATTTATACATATACATATGGATTTATAATCAAATGGAGTAGATCAATTTGATATTTAGTTTGATATTCCATATAGAATACATCAAAACTGTCACTTGATAAGATCTGGGACACTAGCAATTTACACATCTACACGAGCAAGTAAGCATACTCTTTATTGACATGAGATGGAAAATCCAGCAACGTAATGAGGGAAACAAGATTCCAATGGAACATGTGACTCAGGGTGGGAGATATCAAAGTTTCAACCAGATGAAGGAAGACAGCAAATTGTTGTACTTCTATAACTTCTTTTCTTTTTCGAATTTGTTTTCCCTGGTTCATCTAAAAGGAGGAAAGTAGGTGTGGATATTAAGCCAAATGTGTTAAGAAAAGGCCATATAGAGTATTTGTACGAAGTCAACAAGCATTGTAATAAAATTTTTGTATCAAGTGTGGTAAACTAACAGATGTGTTAGCAGTTGGCAGGGAGGTGTCATAATAACCTAATTCGCAACATTATGTGATGACTGTAAATTAAGATGGATAACCAGATTCCTGACTGCGTATAGCTGATTCCCAAGAATTATCCATAAAGAAAGTAGCAAGACACAGAATGAGAGCTAAAAATAAATGATAAAGACTAAGGAAGCAGCGAAGAAAAGATTACACATAGCAGACACCCTGCAGCTTCTTCTTTGTGGAAGATTTTGGAGCTTAGGCTGACACATTACTCTTGATCCTCCGAGGAAACTGGACCCATTGCTATGCTTGGTTCCTCGTTTCTGAACTTGTTGACTTGAAAGGTCAGAATTTATTGTTTTAAGCATGGAGGATGGAAACTGGTTCCTCCTGATATAACATCGGATATTTGATGACAGAGCAGGTGTCCAGCTTTCCATCTACGGTAAGTAGCATAGTCGTTCAGCAGGATTGACATTTCATTGTATTTTCAAACTTGGTCATGTTTAGTGCGTAGAAAAACCTCATTTCTTTCTTTTTTGTTTCTAATACCAAGTATAAATTAATTTATCGAATATGTGTTGAGCATGAAATGCCATTCACTAAGCCTTATTTCTCATAGCATAATTCAACGAAAAAGTGATAATTCAATGGTGCCAGATTGACATTCAATTCACTAAAACCACCATCCCCACCCTCTATTGCCAAAAACATCTTTAAATCATAGATAGTTGCTCACTGTTGTCTACCAGGGGCGAACTACATTCACCCAAGGGTGACGAACACCTTTCGTTAGAAAACTTTTTCAAAATATAAATATTTTTATATATATCAATTATTGAACACACTTGATACAAAAATCAGTCACCCACTCATATATTCTAAAAGTATGAATACCCTTGGTGAAAATGCTAGCTCCACTACTGCAGTATCTACCTGAAGTCTTCACTAGCATTTTAGGTGCTCTCAAATTGAATTTTTCATTATAATACAGCAATGGAGCAACTTCAGATCTAAACAAACAGTTGTGTGTCAGTTGAACATACAGACCAGGTATGGGTATTCAATTAAAAAAATTGAGAACAATAAACACCAATTTAATTACCCAAACAAATGAAGAATAACATATATTACAAGCTATGAATAGAGGAGAAGCAGAAAAGGCACACCTTGAGTGAGAATTGAGAGTGACAAAAGCAAGTAGAAGATAAGGCCATGGTTGATGGGTATGGTAATTGAACAACAATTTAGAGCAACAACAATAAGAATTAAAACAAAATGACCTCTTCATTCCATGTAGAAAAAAAATTAAAGTAGAACATTTTTGTTAGAATTAGAAAAAGTAATGGAGGTCTAAATTGATCATGGCCCCTTCTGAAGAATTCTGCTCTCAAAGTGTGGCCTACTTCAAATGGAAATGGAATCGAGAAAATGGCAAAAATGGCCCCGCATATTTGGGGTTGGTTCAAAATAGTCCCTCTGAATAATTTTGGTTCTTTGCAAAAAGAATTCCTAACGCTTTGAATCTCCATCAAACATTAAACAATTTATCTTCATCAGATTTGATGAAAATAGTTATAAAAAATTAATCATATAAACATCAAGAAAATTTCATCAAATAATAAAATACGCAGCAATATATAAAAGTTGAATTCGTATCAGAAAATTTTATATAATGGTAAAACTTTGACTAACAAAGACGAGTTTGGACCATTGCAAGGAAGCATTCTGGATTTACATAACCCTGGTTTTTCTTTTTATTGGCCTAATTTCTGACAGGTTTATCCTTTTGCCTTTTCTCCAGATTATCCTTTTTCGTAAGTTTTTTAAAAATTAGGAAAAGAAAATTTGTAACTAAAGCAGTGAAAGTATTTTTTACTCATCTTCTGTATTTTTGAAATTAGATACTCCATTAGCTTTCATTTAGATGTCACATATTCCCCTGAGGATAATCTCCACATCAGTAGCAGAGCTAGATTCGAAGTTCATCGGAAATCATATAAGATCAAATTTATTTTTCTAATAAGATTAAGATGAACCCTTTGATGAAAATCCTACCTCCATAAAGTATAATGCTCACACATCTCTTACCATATCGTATCGAACACATTGATTATGTCCAGAAAAGTAAAATTCTTTATTGCTTCTCATTTCATGTACAACTAAACAAAGATACTGTAGGGTCTTTCTACCATGCAAATCTTACAAGAAAAATAAAAATGTAGAAATGGCTAGGAGGAGATGGAATGCTCGTCGAGCCATGAAATAATGTCACCAAAGATTCGAAGTATCATATCATCCGGTTCACCCTCGAGCAAGGCATGACAAGCATCTTCATAAAGGAACAGTTTCTTGTCCGAACTCCTTGACCTCTCAAACAGTGCTTTGCTAACGGATGGATCTGTCACTACATCACTCTTTCCGTGCAAGATTAACAATGGCAGAGATACCTGTAGAATAATAGTACTATTATCAATATATAGAACAGTTTGATATACAAATGCTGAGTACACGAAAATTGGAACTTAAGTCATATGCTTAGTGCCAAGATCCTGGCAGTATAGATGAGGCCATAAAACACAGGTGTTCCGATTTTTTTACTCCTAATGACACTGGATTACAGTAGAATTGTATACAATTTTTATCCTGCAGGTCAGGTGCATAGTAACAGGGACATCAATTTCACTGCTCCAATTCACCTCGGCACAGGCACTAACAATCTTGGAGTTATTCTTACTTCCATTGTGTCATATTATAAAAGATAAACACCGTGGTGCTTTCCGCGAAGTGATTTTTGAGTGTACCAGCTGGATAAATTACATAGTCAAAAAATAAACAACTGTAACCTCATTTATATACTAACACAGGGCAATACATTCCAACTGTGGAGCAACTCCCATAAATGGAAAATGTTCACATATCAACCTTTAAACAATTAACACGCCAACACGGTGATGAATTTTTACACTAATTCAAAGAAAAGTTGAAACACGTGACACACCTTTTCTAGTAGTCCCTCTATCTCTTTTGTGGCATTCAGCAACTCCACGGCAGTCTGTAAACGGGGTTTATGTTTGTAAGAGATGACATTATAGGCCATCTGCACGCAGAAAAAACAGGTTACATCTTAAATGAGAAATGGGCGGGAGTGTATCTGCATATGTAATTATGATATTCAACCAATCACGATAGTCCTAGTAGAAGCTATTCAACATCACTTAACGCAATCAATAGAGATAACACAAGCATTATTAGCCTCTCGTATTCTGTACTCATCACTTTCCTGATCTTCTGAATCTACTATCTTTGAGTGCTGATTTATTACAGAAAACAAAGAGATACGTACAAGTTTTTTCTTCTTTGCATCTCTGACTGCCAAGTCTCCTAAATCCTGCGATGGAACTAGCTTCTGTGTTGGAAGAAACCTTGCCACGCCAATTAAAACTTGTGTCACTAACCATGATGGCACCATGTTATCTGCAATCTATATGACAAAGCAATCATCACTATACATGAATCATAGACTTCGGTATGAATAGAGAAGCATTTCCAGATATATACTTTGCACATAGGTGCAACAAGAATAGCACCATTCCAAGCATTAGGTTGCTTCTGGTGCACCTTCAAAGCTATTGCTCCACCCATCGACTCCCCAAATAGGAAGCTTGGTAGATTACAGAACTCTGGCTTTTCTGCAACCAACTATTAGCTGTCAATTTTTTCTCCAGTAGAGTGTCAAAAAGAATAAGAAAATGCTACAACATTCAATGCCAAGTCATCATGTTCGAGCCTTCTTGCTTGATGCTAGTCAAAATACCAACATTTACGGAGAACTAGCAACTTCCTATACATGGATAGTATTTTACATTTTTATCAAATGCAGGATGCAGATTTTTCTGGCAAGAATATGTATATATAATATTTACTTTCTAGCACTCTGCAGTTGATAGATAAAGATTCTATGAGAGTGACAGCAACCAGGTTCAAATAAGGTCAGTCATATCCTATGCTTCACAAGCTCGCACATTATTTAGGTCATTCAGATGACCAACATTAACTAGCCCTCATTTTGCCATTCAAACAAGTCTCCGTCTCCAAAAGAGAGATTATTTCATTTTACTTATCAATTCACCCCCAATTTCTCTGCTATATATGGAAACTTTCTACTGCTCACTTTTTGTTGATTTTAAAGTTATCTGCTTCACAAATTACATTAGATTTATTTAGATTATAAAATCTGAAAGTTATTAAAAGGTACTTTTATATCCACTTCTGGAAAACTTCTCTTGACAACTATATAGTTTTAAGTTTACCCTTATACTTTGTCCCCATCAAACTAAGACTAAAAAAATGAGGTGAAGTAGCCTCTGATTAGCATATATGAACAGGAAACACTTGACTAATATTAAGAGTTTCGTACAACTTTGCGGCTCTGCCATAAGTATTATGTTGGTAAGAATTTACAGAAGGGTTTCAAAAGTACCATTAGACTTCACTAATTCAGCAGAAGACAGAAGCTAATAGCTGTCCTCCAGTTTTAGAGATGGCCGAAGCCCTTTATCAGGCAGGCCTAAAACATCTTCAGCTGACTATTAGCATAACTGCGCTGTCGGCTTTATAGAAAATAACGAAATGTAAACTTAAGCTCACATCGTTCACACCTTCACAAGTAAGAAATTTCTACATACTATGTGTGCCTTTGACTTTCTCACAAGGATTCATTTAGTGATGAAGTAGGTCATCAGTTATCCAATTGAGTCATACCTTTAATTTTGGAGTAATTCTCAATAACGTCATCAACCAGCTTGTCAAAACTTGGAATGTAACCATGTAGACCTTCTGAAAGCCCAAATCCTGGGTAATCCATTGCAACAACTCCATAACCAGAAGATGCTAATTTCCTTGCAGTGCCTACATATACGAATAGTTATTACAAATTCTTTTATAAGAAGATTACTTGTCTGAGATTTTAAATGCTTTTGAAAGCCAACCTTCAAAAAAGAAGGTGCATGTGTCTGCATAACCATGACAAAAAAAGACAACAGCTTTTGGACGTGTCTCTGGAAGCCAACTTTTGGAGAAGATTTCAAGCCCTCGAGAATTCACCTCATAAGACTGTGCCACAGAATAATGCAAAGATTATACAATGTAAATCACATGAATATAATGCAAAGATTATAAGGAAAGCAAATCTCAATTTAAATCTTCTTGTGGAATCCTATCATCCTATGCTAAATCTCAGTTCATCAAATAAGAACTGAGGCAAATAGCATTTACTAAAATGGCAGAGCCAATACAAAATTCTCGCATTAGCTCCACCTGTTTTTGTTTCTAGTTTTTTATTTTTCATGAGCTATTAAAATCATCTCTCATTTTGAAAAGAACAGAACAAGCGAACGACATTGACAGTTTAACATGGAAAATTGACCAATAACGCATCAACACTTTTCCTTCAATATTAGAATAAAAGGAAACAAGATCATATGATTTACCTCTGCCATCTTTAATCCAGCATGTGGCACCTGGTGCAAAGATAGAAGAAGGAATCATTAAAAGATCATAGAAATATGTTACTTCACGTATGATATCACGGCTATTTGGGCACATTCCTCCATTACAGTAGACGACAATGATGACGTATATAAGACAATTTTAACCAGATAAATGCTTACATTCGCAAAGATGATGAATATAAGACAATTTTAACCAGATAAATGCTTACATTCGTAAAGATGACAAACATAAGACAACTTTCACGAGATCTCACCGTAGATATTCAAGAAGTTTCCTATCAAGTGTGAATTCATTTTGGACCACTGTTAGCAGTTCAAGGGCATTTCAAGATTAATCATTCCATTTTCTGTCAATTAGTGGCCAATACATTAATGGCACATATTCCCTAAATCCAGGCGAAAACCTTCTTTATAACTTTAAGAAACAGAGTTGGCTTTTTCCATCAACATCAGATTGGATAGCTTTCAATATTGCTGATCAATCATCTTTCCTTTCCTTAAAAGGTTGGAGGACAATATTTGGTACATCTATTCTCGCAAAGTAAGCTGGAGATCTATGTATATCATCATTCGTTTCCTGAAAAGGTGAAAGGACATTTGTCACTTGTGTATCCTCGTGAAGTAAGCATTTATCTGGGTTAAAATTGCTTTAAGGACGTCATCTTAGTGCATTTGGTCCTGAAAAGGCGAAAGCACATTTTTCACTTGTATTCTCATAAAGTAAGCATTTATTTGGTTAAAATTGTTTTACTTACGCCATCTTTGAATGTACCTTCTACTGTAAGCCTTTTAAATCATCTTCGTAAAGATAATTATAGCTTTTGGAAGCGTTGACAGTTGAGACTTGTATACTTAAAATCTCCAACTGCACAATTATTAAATCCGCCAGCAGATTATATGAGGCGGTATATTCAGTATCCCTGAAAGCATTTCCCTCCAAAAATGTTTTCCTTACTGTTTACTTATCCTGAAGTCTGGAAAATATTTTCTTTGGCACATTAATTTCCACCAGAAAGGCGGAAATGACATCACTCAATTATTGGCGGAAGTAATTTTCCTTTAGAAATATCCTCTATCTTATTCCATGTCACTTACTTCAACTAACACTTTTTGTCTATCAACCTTTAATATTCAAATTTATGTCGAAACACTTTTTCATACCTTATCTTATAAACCTTGCAAAATTACCATATCTCACCAAACTCTAAACAATCATACACTAGAAAAATATTCAAACAAAGGTAGAACATTGCACAAATTTACAGTCTGGTAAGGTGTTTATAACTTCTCCCGCACGGCCTATCTCCAACCTAGAGTGGATTTAGGAAAGGCCTGCTGTATTTGTGTACAAGCTAAAGTTTTTTGAAAAACGAATATCTTTGGTCACTTTCATTGTCAAATAGGCTTTTCCTTCACATACCTTCCTTACCTGTACCTAGTGAAGCACAACAAAAAAAAGGTAGTCTTCTTTTTCTGTATTCAACCAAGAAAAACCCCTCCACCTGGATTCGAATCCTATTACTATATATTACATAATAATTTCTTAAATAACAATAAAAGGAATATACCAACATAAGATCTTCTAAATCTTGAGATGGAAATTCCGATACATTCTCTTCTATTTGATTGCTTGTTCTATTCTAAATCACTAAGAAAAAAAAAATGAAAATAAAGACCTCCTGATTCTATTTATAGAAAAAAATAGGAATCTTTAAAGAATTTCTGATTCTAATTAAAGAAGAAATAAGATAAGTAATTAATTTAGAATTTGTGGTCTTTAGAGAAAAAAACAAGAGAAACAGGAGAATTTGTCGAAGAGTAATATATAGTTAGAAGATTCTACTAACTAAATAAAATGGAAATAAGTATAATGGAAAAAAATCGGATTCCAGTCGATGAATCTTGCAATGATATATGCCCTAATGTATTCCCACAAGTGGGGTTTGAAGAGATGTGTATGCAGATGCAGCCGTACATGCAGATGCAGCCGTACTCCTAACAACGGTCATGAAACTCAACCTTTATACTACAAATTTAGAAGCCATTTTCTTTTACTCATATAACTATTTGATTTAGTTCATCAAATCAAATGCCGGAGAAAAATGAAAATATGTATAGCCAATCAAATATTTTTATCCTTGTTTGTAGAAAAAAGAAACGTAGAGAAATTTTAGGTCTCACCGAGTCACAAGTAGAAATATTGATAACACAAATAAAACTAATGGTATTTCAGATTGGGCAGCTGCTCCTGGACCACTTAAAAAGGAATATCTATTATTTGATTCATATCTCAGCATAAGAAGTTCAAAAGGAGCATTACTTGAAATGATCATAATCCATAAGATAATACCAATACTAATGAATAACTTAAAAAGATAGATATTACTGTTACAGATGATCCTGTACTGAATAAATAAGTATCTACTCTAAATGAAATAAAGTTCTCTTTCAAAAGTAGTTTCATTCCATCTGCTAGAGCTTGAAGAATTCCTTAAAAGGTCGGCATATTCAGGCAAGCTATGACTCGGGCACAAAAAAAAGTACATTATTCATGAAGCTATAGAGAGGTTGTTTCCGACTACATATTGAGCAAGAACTATTTTATTTATATTGTATCCCATCATAGACCAATACCTCAGATCAAGAAAACATGAATATCTATCATTAAAAAAAAATCCAAACTTTGACAAAAACCAAGATCCAGATATTATACCTTGAATAAAATATGATCAATTGAAAGTTGAATATCTTTAAATGCCTCCCTAGCACAACGCCTGGCGTCCACGTTGTCCATATCTGCATCTAATATCTTCTGCCATTCCTCACTAATACCTGCAAATTTCACCTGATTCTCCATTACACAGCCCTCTCACTTCTCACTCAAATAAACCTTCTATTTCCTCACAAAAACAAACAAAAAATATAGGCAGAACAAAACTACAAAAAGGCGAGGAATTTAATGATCAAAGTAGTAGTAGTCAATTTTAACACAATGTATCATGTAACACTTCTCTAGAAGGTGTAAAAGTTAGAATTTAAAAGAAAAAGAAAAGTATTAGGGAATATAAAACTTTGACCAGAAAATTTTAGAGATCAAAATTTGACTACTGACCAAATGCCTAGTTTAGGATGCATTACTGGAATATCCAAATGCAAATTAACACAAAAAATAATTCTCAAATTTATTTTTATTTTTTCATTATTTTAAAAATATTAGTGCAGAGTATGTGCAAAACACGTGTGTAGCGCATCACGATACAATTATCTAAAGTAAAATATTTTAATAAGGAGCAAAAAGTTCAAAAAATATTATTAGTTGTCCACACCTTATAGCCATACAGGTTAACTTTATCTCATATAATTTTTTTAAAAACATTTTTTACCTATTTTTTGGGCATTTTTTAAAAACTTCTTTTGCATTATATTTTGGAAGATTTTTTACTATTCTTTTTTGGATCAACTTTGTTTTAGTTGGAAAAAGATTTTTCTAGTAGAAATTTAATTATAATAAGAAAATCTTCTCTATTTAAATTTTCTTAAATTTATTAGAGTTAATATTTGATATCATTAAAATATAATAATCAAAGAAAATATGAAAAGACAATTTTTTCTAAAGAAAAGTCTTTTAATGAAGGACAAATAGTTCAAACAATATTACTAAGGACTTTTTCGTGATTTTAATATAGTATAGACAATTTCATGTTTATCACTTTTAACATATCAAGAAAAGATAATTACTGGAGTATATATTTTTCATATTTTGTTTATTAACATTAATTAATTATTTCCAGTGTCATTTTTTAAAATCAAATATTAAATATTAGGAGTAATTAATAGAGATAATATAGTAAAATTCTTTTATTATATAGGAGGGAGGGAGCCAGGGATGAAGCAGATATTTTTCATCGACGTGCCTGCTTTAGTAAAGATATCTTTGACAAAAAAATATTTTTTTGTTCTACTTTAATTTAATTGGTGTATAATTTTTTTAAAATATGGGACCCACTTTAACTATAACCTCTAGTTTTCAATTTATATTCTTTAATCATAACCTTGTTATTAGTAATATTTGTGTATATTTTATAATTATTTTGAGTAAAAAATCAACAATTAATGATGAAAAGTACTTTAATAAGAACATCTTAGCGGGCTTTTTCACATTAGATTTGCGCAAAAAAAAAAATTGATTTACACCACACAAACATATATTGTAATTTACTTTGGAGTAAAAATATAAAATCACATAGTTATTACCACTTAAAATTTATCAACATTGATAATATGCATTTTACACTTAAATGAGATAATTTAACATCATCTAATCATTTCACTTACAAAATTATAAATAAATATTAGGCTCATGTATTGCACTAGATTTTGGTAATTAGTAATTATAACAAAAGAAACTTAAAGAAAAAAACTAAGCAAGCCAAAATCTCTACTATTAGCCATTAGGACAAATGGGATGAAAAGATGTTTCATTTATTTTGCTCATATTTCCTGCTCAATATATTCATTGGCAGTATGTTAAAACCATGAAAATATTAGAAATATTATTTGAATTTTTTGTCCAAAAAAAGGGTAAAAAACTTTCTTCCAAAACAATAAGCAAAATGGTTTTAACAAGTCCAACAACATAGCCGAAAAAAATTCAAAAACTAGTTTTTAAAAAGATTTTTTTTTTTAAAAAACCATTAAAAAAAAATATAGCCCCAAAAGACTTTAAAAAATAGACAAAGTAGTCTAGTAATACTTGAATTCCTAAGTTTGTTGTTATATAATTGTTAATTGAAATGCTAAATCAGATTTCTCATATTTTGTAAGGAAAGAAACTATATCATCATCTCTTTTGATTGATTATGTTATATATATATATATTAACATGGTGTACATGTGTAAAACACATGCTCTAAATGAGTTTTTCGTAAAATTATAATCGATTTTTAATAAAAACTAATACAAGATTTAGAGAAACAATAAAAAGAAAATACTCACATTATTTGTAGGGAATTAGATTTAACCAAAATTTTGATTATTCCGATTGATGCTGATTAAATCCATTTTCCTGCCGATTAATTTTTTATTCCGATGATTAATTATATGATTCAAATTGCTTGTCCCAAACCCTAAATGGGTTATGAAGCTTCCCTTCCCTTCAGTTGATTTCTCCTTTTCTCTGTTTCGATTTTTTTAATAGACTGTCAAGTATTTGATTTGAGGCTTTTCAATGAAGGAACTGTTCTTATTACCTTAGAATGTTGATAACTGTCTTCTTGATGTCAGACAATTCATTGATGTACTAAATAATGTGTACAACCAGAAAACTTGATAGATCACCTGTTGTTTATCAACTGTCTTACTTACCATTTCTGTCCTCTACACTCTCCTTCTTGTGTTTTTTTCAAATGTCGCTGCTTCAAATGTACACTTCTGTTACATAATAAAAATTTAAAGAGATTTAACTTATTTATATCCAATGAATTGATTAGCATTGATTATTCTATGTTGTCTAACAGTTGAGACATTCTTTCTTGCTTACGGGTTTTGAGATGAGAGTTCCTAGGAAACAACCTCTCTACTTCTATGGTGGTGGTAAGGTCTGCGTACATTCTACCCTCCCCAGACCCCACTCGTGAAATTTTACTGGGTATGTTGTTGTTGTTGTTTGTCTAACAGTTGAGACAGCTGCAAGTGCGATCAACATCCCTCCTTTCTTTAATGGGTCACCGCCTAGCCGAGCACTGAATTCAGTGATTCATGATTTGTTCTTTGCAAATTATAGATACAGACCTTTTATTTTCCCACAAAAACAAATGGAAAATCTAGGCAGAAAAAAATTTCAAAGTATGTACTTTGCACGTGTGTAGCACATCAGGACCTAAAGTAGAATGTTTTAAATGAAAGGTAAAAAGTTCAACTGTATTATTAAACACATTCGTACTTTTAATATAGTAGTTGTCCAAACTTTAAAGCCTTACACATTAACTTTATCTCTTATTAAAAAAAACATTTTTTTATCTATTTTTTGGATAACTTTTTAGAACTTTTTTGCATTATGTTTTGGAAGATTGTCGATTATTTTTTTCATCAATTTTAAAAAAAAATTATCATCATTTAATCATGTCACTTAAAAAAATTATGAATAAATATTAAGCTCACGTATTGCACTAGATTTTTATAATTAGTAATTGACTTTCTCATCTTTGAGTATAAATACTATATGTATATCAGTGCAAATCATTACACCTGCCATTAGATCCAAGTTAAATGTCTTTAAACCTTCATTGTGTAACAAAGTGTACATTTGAAGCAGTGGTAGAAGAAAACAAAGCCACCGCAGGATCGGTGTAACAAGGACAAAAATAGGTGAGTGGAACAGTTGGTATGCAAACTGGTGAGGTATACACTCAAGTTTAATTTCTGCTACATTCATCAAGTTTTGATATCAAGAATAAAGTTATAAGTTACATCTAGTTAACATATGAAAATATTAAGGCTGATTCCCACATTGACAATTAGTTGAAAAAACAGTACCTCTTCGAGAATGAGATCGAAAAATACTTCTACTTCTGCGTTTGAATTCAAGGCCTCGGCATAAAGTACTGTTCCTCTATAAAAACCCAAAATTCAATACAGAATGCTACTCCCTCTGTCTTAATTTTAGTTTTTAGAATCAAATTATGTAAATTGTTACTAACAGTATATTTTTCATCATATTGATATGTAAATAATTGCAGAATTTAACTTTAAAAATCAGACAAATTAACTTTCGAAAAGCGCCAGATGACAACTAAAATGAAATAGAGGGTGTAATCATTTAACAATCTATCAAAAATGATACAGAGAAAGAGAAATCACTTGAAGGAAAAAGCTTCAAAACCCGTTTAGGTTTTGGGACAAACAACTTGAATCATACAATTCATCGTCAAAATCAGAAATTAATCGGCTGAACAATTGATTACATCGGCAGCACGGAAAAAAAAGGACGACAATGACTCTTGACGGTGGCCGGTGAGATGAAAACTTTTAACGGAAAGTGGTTCCTCCTATTTTTATTTTTTGAAAAACCCTTGAGGAATATTAGTCCTACTTGATTTACCAAAAAAAAAAGAAGATTAGTCCTGCTTCTTCTTGTTAATTATTGCTTTTGAGTAACTTCCTATAATTTTTTGTGAGTTCATTATCTGATGATCTTTTCTATCCATAGCTTACCTTTTGTTATCTCTAGCTCGATCAATTTCTTATACTAGCTTTTCATTAGTCCAGTTTCAGTAGGATTTTTTTTTTCCCTTTTTAACCCATTTCAGTAGTAGTAAGAGAATGCTTAGGTTTTCATTAATTCTCTCATTGTCAAATTGGGGAGAAATTATAAGTACTGAAAAGTGAACTTGCTTAAGTACGCTGTGATTAAAAAAAGCATAACCCTCAGATCTAGAGAAACTTTAAAGTTGCATATCATGAAACACACAGAAAAAAAAAAAATTGATGGACGGTGATGAAAACAAGAAATAGATTTAGGATATAACAACTCATAACCTGAGAATTGCCCAAAACCACATAACGAGACCAAAGACTATAATTATACATAATGTGAGACTCAACCAACTGAAAAAAGAACACACATACAAAAATACATAAATTGAAAAACTTCATCTTCCCTTGATTATAAAAGCATAGATATTCTTCTGCAAGATAAGCAAATTCACTCCCCGATAAATCTCTTTCAAGAGGAAGAATTTTCATCCAATTCTTTCAATTCCATGGATGGTAGATCAGTTGAAGACAGCACCACTGGAAAATCAATAGTTTTTCCCTCATCATGAACACAAGGAATAATTTCTGATACCACTTCTTCGTTTTCAGGAAAAAAGTCGGCAAACATAGCATTAAAATCAATGCCAGCATACTCGAAGTCACCTAATTCACCCAAATCAATAATCAGCCCCATTTCCTCATAGTCCTTAACATCTAATGGAGGGATCTCCATTTCCACCTCATGAATTGGAGAACTTTTTTCAAAATCTGTCTCCATTTCTTCCTCAACTGAAGAACTTTTTTCTGATTGTATCTTCATTTCTACCTCAACTGGAGAACTTTTTTCTAATTTCGTCTTCATTTCTTCCTCAAATGAAGAACTTTTTTCTAATTCTGTCTTTATTTCCACCTCAACTGGAGAACTTTTTTCTAATTCTATCTCCATTTCCTCCTCAACTGGAGAACTTTTTTCTAATTCTGTCTTCATTTCTTCCTCAACTGGAGAACTTTTTTCTGATTCTGTCTTCATTTCCACCTTAACTGGAGAACTTTTTTCTAATTCTGTCTCCATTTCCTCCTCAACTGGAGAACTTTTTTCTAATTCTGTCTTCATTTCTTCCTCAACTGGAGAACTTTTTTCTGATTCTGTCTTCATTTTCACCTCAATTGGAGAACTTTTTTCTAATTCTGTCTCCATTTCCTCCTCAACTGGAGGACTTTTTTCTAATTTTTTCTGCATTTCCACCTCAACATTCTTAACCTCTACTTTCATCTCCTCAGCACTGTTCTCTTTACGAAGAGATCCCATAATACCAGAGAGAAGAAGAAAAAGAAGTAGAGAAAACAAAACAAAGGGAGAAGAAACGAAAAAGGGAAATCAAAGTAAGAAAAATGAAAAAGAAGAAGAAATGGTGAAAGAAAACGAAAGGAAGAAAAAGGGAAGACTATTTTGTGTTTGGATTGAGTGGAGAAATGAGTGAATATACAGTGAGGTTATCATTTTTTGGATTATATGCTTGCATCATAATCAGTAAAGATACTATTGCGGAGGTGGTTTTACCACTAATATTAAAACTGATTACATGTATTATGTATTAAATTCAATGAAGAGTTGTCCTAAAATAAGCTAGTTACATAATTAAGATTAGTTGAGTTTAACTTCTATATATAATCGATGCATAAAAATATGATATCTAGACACTTCAATTAAGTCATGTTTCATTTGAAATTGAAAAAACTTGACTAATAGATAGAAGAAAACATCATTCACCAAACGTAAGAAACCTCTTGAGGCTGGAAGTGCATTAAATCAATAAGAAGTTGATATTACTCCTATCATATGTAAGTAAAATAATTGATTCATTTACCAAGAAGAACCAAAAGGTCCATAATTATTAGGGAAAAATACACTTTTGATCTTTTCTCTTCATGTTTTCTTTTTTTCCTGTGAAGCAATATATACCCATAATTAAAAAAAAAAAGATAGTTAAATAACGACGAATGTCAATAATGATATTCTTGTAATAACATTTGAAAGATTAAAGCAATTCAAATGTAGGATAAATATGATGATCCATTAAAATGACTTGAAAATAGTCATTAAAAATCTTAAATACAAATTATCATTTCACTATATTTGTAAATAAATATTTAAATAAAGGTCATTACTTATTAATATTTAATTAATAGATGTTTATAACATTTTGATTATATAGGGGCAATCATAATCCAGCTTTGAAGGTAAAAGTTTTTCACTACTATAATATGATATGAGTTCATTTAGACATCCAAACTAAGTTTTGTTATAATTTTTTAATTATAAAAATCAAGGTATTAAGGGATTGAACATTTATCATTTGCCAAATTAGGCACTTTTGACTCAAATTTTAGAAACTCTTTTTGCTTGTGTTCTCATCGTCTATTAGGTGATTAAGTTAACCACATAAAATGTATCATTTCACCTTAATAAGCCATAAAACCCGTCACATTTTCTACTTGAGGCTGATATGTAGAATTTTTTTTATCAAAGCAAGGCATTATTCAAACAATTCACCAAAATAATACATTTTTTTTTGAAATTTTGCAAAACTGGTATAAAAGTATTTCTTGTTAGCATTTTAGATTTTATTTTATTTAACGATGTTAACTTAAGAAACATTACTATGAGTAACATTTTTAGCATAATACATTACTCATAGTAACGTTTTATAATGCGTTACTATGAAACATGTTTTACACCTAACATGTTATTCACGGTAACATTTCTGATCTTTTTATATTGAGAAAAATATACAGAACATCACAATCACACTGATTCTTTTCAGCTATCACAGTTCTACTTTGACGAAAACATGTTGTTTTTACCTTGTCTTTTGTAGCCTCGACATTAATGTTGAAATGTTATTTATCATCAGATTCATCTTATTGTTGTTGATTATCAGTTCCCTTCGATGTCAAGTTCAATATGCTGCAATTTTTTCTCAATCAACTTAGCCATTTTAAAGATATTATAGCTAAGTTTGCATATTCATAAGATTCGATAACCCATGATTGAATTCTTAAGAAACATTATTGTGAGTAAATTTTAGTTGTAAAACAAGTTTCATAGTCACATATTATAAAGTATTATTGTGAGTAACGTATTATGCTAAAAATATTATTCACAGTAACATTTATTAACATCATTAAATAAAACGAAACCTGAAACATCACTGAGAAATACATTTATACTAATTTGTAAATTTTTTTTAAAAAAATATTATTTTGGTGCACTGATTTAAATAATGACTTATTTTGATAAAAAATTCTTGATATGTATAATTTTAAAATGATTATATTTTATGTAATTGATTTAATCATTAAAAAAATTTAAACTTTAAATCAAAAGTGTCTAATTGAAACACCTTTTCCAAAGTGTGGTAATGCCTGTGCTAATGTAGAATTATGTGTGCTGTAAATAATAAGTGTTGGGTAATATAATTGACTGTTGGAACATTAATTACAAGAGTTTTTTCGCAACATCGAGACAGGAAACTAAATTCAAGGGAAATTTATGAAAGCAATTTTATGGAAGGAATGCCGATCAAATCTTTTAGAAACAGGTGAATCTGAACAAGCATTAAGAACCTTATTTTCTATTAACATGGATTATTATAGTAGGAAAATTACGTTATTCTTAATTAGAGATTTCAAATTTGAGCCCTTCTTCAATGATGATCGCCTTGCAGTTATACCATCCTGTTACACTACCTTGGAAAATGCATATTAAAGGAAAATTTATATTATGTATCGGTAGGGATGACAACGGAGCGGTGCGAGGTGGCGCGAATAAGAGGAGAGTTTAGAGCTATGCGGGCGGGGATGAGTTTAAAGTTATGTGGGGTGGGCGGGTGCGGGGCAGGTTGAAGTAGCTAAAAATTAACGCGGGGCAGAGCGGGTTGCTGGTTTAAAAAAACAAATAGGAATTCAAAGAAACTAATTCTTTGTAATTAGTAAAAATCAAGTTATAAACTTTTTATATTAAGTGTTGACCTTAATTTTATTTTTTTCTTAAATTTAAACTGGACATGTCCTGTAAATTGTTAATTGTTAAAATGTCAATTAGAAACTTTTAATCAATGGCTAAGAAAAAATTGTTAAAATGTCAATTAAAAATAGTTAATTAGTTGTTGAGATGTTAATTAGTAAAAAAAAGAACCAAATTCAATGGGAAAAAAAAGAACTTTAAAATTTAAGCGGGGCGAATCTATGTAAGGAGGGACAGGGTGATTTAAAAATTTGCGAGTTGAACTCAACTCGCATTCGCCCCATTGCCATCCTTATGTATCACTGCACGCCGTTACACCTGGCATTAGATCTAAGTTGAATCTCTTTAAACTTTCATTGTATAAACAAAGCGTACATTTGAAGCAGTGTTACAAGAAAACAAACCCACCGCTGGATCGGTGTAAGAAGGACAAAAATAGGTGAGTAGAATAGTTGGTAAGCAAATAGGTGAGGTATACACTCAGTTAATTTCTGCCACATTCATCAAATTTTGATATCAAGAACAAAAACGAAAATATTAATGCTGATTCCCACATTGACAATTACCTGAACACAACAATAACAACATACCCAGTAAAATCTCACAAATAGGATTTGGGGAGAGTAGAATGTACGCAGACCTTATCAAACTAACACACACGATAGATAAAGTGAACACATGATGAAAAAAAACACCTAACCTTACCATTAGCCTACTACTCTAATTCACGGTCTCCACTTCTTTCTATCTAAGGTCATGTCCTCAGTGAGATCAAGTTCTGTCATATCTTGTCTAATCACCTCCCGCAGTACTTCTTCGGTCTACCTCTACCCCTCCGAGTATCTCCCAAAGCCAACCTCTCACACCTCCTAACAGGAGCATC
>JAABOM020000049.1:22729659-22748297 GCA_011800125.2 Solanum clarkiae | reverse complement strand
ACTTAGAAAATAAGACAATTTACCTACTAAAACATGTTGAATAAACCAAGAGTGAAAAATTGTACTTTGAGTTATTCGAGTAGTGTATGTATACAAACCTGCATGCATCGGACTCTTCCACCATTGTCAGCGATGGAGGTGATGTCGTTTTGCTTTCTGGTAACAGGGAAAGAGGCGGTGGACTTGAGGCCAGTGAAGGGTGCAATCATGTTGGCTTGTACAGCATTGCCGCGGGTGGCAACAGCTGCTGAGGACATAACTGAAGAAGCCATTGATGAAACTTAAGTGCTTAGCTTAAATCTACTGCTATGCTTTCCTTGACCTTTAATTTCAAGAGGGTTTTTTCTTTGTAGTCTCATCCTCTATATATAGTGATAAGGTTTCAATTAACTTCCCCATCTAACGGACACCAAATCAAGTACACCTCATTTAGTCCATTTGTAACCATTGGATCATTTTGTTCTTGACATTACCAAATTAATAACTCCGTAAACTGATAAAGCTAGAATTTTGAGTTTATGATTTTTGGAAATACGCAACTCAATAGATCTGAATAAAATTACTTAAAAATGTTAAAGTGGAATTTTATATAGAAATTCAAAGTCTGAGCTGATATTATAATTACTTTTATCAAACTTTTAAGCAGAATTATAACTTCGCCCCGATAACATTAAGGTTTAGCTATTTTAATCAAGCTAGAAGAAGGGGTGCCACGTGGCAGAATGTGAGTAGTCTTATCTCATCCAAAAGGGGTAAGGAATAAGGATATGAAGGAGTGAAAATGGTTGGTTAATTTGATATGGGGGCATTCTTTTATTCGTTTTGTTGTCCTTGTGCATTTATATTGGATGCGACTTGTAGACGTTTTTCTAATATTTGCAGACCATTCCTTTGGGCAGACCATTCAGATTTTTTTTTGTTTGCATGCAAATTATTTATTTATTTTGTCCATTTACTTCCATATATGCCCATTTTCTTTATTTTCCTTTTCAAATTTTGATGATTTAAAGTTCAAAAACCAAATCTTCCTTTCAATGTACATAACTTGATAATCTTCTTATCACCATTGTCCTTTGTGGAATATAACGTCTCCTATTTTCAAAAATTGATGGCCAAATCTTTTCCTATATAAACATTCATTTTTACTATTCCCAAAAAGAAAAGTAAAAATAAAGCAATTTCAACTAACCCAATTCCTTATTATATTAGACCAAATAAATTAGAACAAGTATTTTCCCAAGAACTACATTTTTTTTTTTTGTGAATGCAATGATGGTTACACGACTATTATTTTATTTTTATATTGGCACATTGAAAAATACAAAATAAAAATATTACTGTATTCTGTAAGCTACATTGCTCAAGTTTGTCTGGCACAAAAGGTCCATTCCCTCGATTATATCTTTTCAGCTTTTCTTACCTGCAAACTTTTATGTTTTGTATATGACCTTTATTTGTCAAAAAATTTATGCATTTATATGACACATAAAACTAGCTTCTCAAATTAATGTATATAATGTTCGGTAATGTATATTCCCCTTGACAATATATTCTTCCCGTCCATTTTTATTTATCTGCTATCTTATTTTTGCTTGTACAATAATACTTGTCCACTTTATAAAATCAAGAGATAATTCTAGATGATACTTGTCCACTTTATAAAATCAAGAGATAATTCTACACCTAGTTCTTAATTTACCCTTATTATTAATTACAGTTATATCTTTATTGCATTTTTCAGGATATTTTATTTGTAATATTCAAAGTGCTATTTAGTAAAGTTAATCCTTATATCAAGTCAATAATGAATAATTATTATTGGACGAAGAAAATATTATATTTCTTATATTAAATAACTTGTCAGAATGACAAAACACTGCATTAAATTTTCTCTTTTTTAAAACTAGAGACACCTTATATTTTTCATGTGACCATACAAATATTTTGTTGAATAGAAATATGTACTAATTCATAGCAGGGGCATCGAAAAGATATTTTGTTGCAGTATTTCATTCTCTACCATGAAGCTTGTGACCTACCTCAGTTTATTCATAGCAACCAATAGTTGCATTAATTTACATCTGTGACCATTGTTGACTTCTCAAATGTAAGGCATAAAAGGGGAGAAATTAGACTATTTGATGAAATTGATATTTTTTAGATACATAGCAACTAATATGTTCAATGCACATACAAGAAGAGGTCTGAGTGAGTCTTCATTTGATAATCACTACTACAAGACTTTGATGAGAGGAAGAGGGTTGCTGTTTGCTGAGCAACAGTTATTGGCTAATGAAAAGACTGCTGCAGCGACTGCAGATTACTCTTTTGACGATGGGACAATATTTAGGACAGAGTTTGCTCGTGCCATGGCTAAAATATAGTCCTAAATAGTGCCGACAAATGGACGGGTTGGATTGAATTTGAGCAGGTTAAAAATGGGTTGAGAAAATAATAGGTTGTAATTCAACCCGCCCATTTTTAATATGGGTAAAAAATGGATTGGGTATAATCTCTGTTGCGTAAAATGCAAGTTAGACCCATTTAAAGGGATCTCCTAGCTCCAAATGAAGTGTACAGCATTATACATAAACTATTACAATTCCAACTCAACTAGAAAGCACAATAAAGTAACTATTCACATTGTTTGAGAATAACAACATTTCATAGGTGAAAATAAAGTCATAAGTTATCAAGAATTAACCCCAAAATAAGATGCAACTGCCCCAAAAGAGAAAGAAATAGAAAGTAAAATATTGGATTGCTGGCTGCTTATTAGTTACCACAGTTGAAAACATTTTCACAAAAAAAAAAATAATATTGGACTGCTGGACAAAGTTTTGATAATGTAAAAAATGAAATCTAAAGCATGGACTATGCTGTACATGCAAAAGATTTCAGGCATTGTAAAACTATATAACATTAGTCTGCAATACGAGCTATTTGTGTGTATAAGCGATCTTCTGAGAGATAGGTATGAGTTAAATGGGTTACCCGTAATTTACCCAAAAATACCTATACTTTTATGGGTTAAATTTGGGTATCAGCCCAAGTATTACTCATATTTAAAAATCACTCTTTCAGCCCATATTTAATGGGCGGATTTGGACGAGTTTGCAAAAATTGGACCTAAATTGCCGGTACTAGTCCTAAATATAGTCCCATCGTCAAAAGAGTAATCTGCCACTGCTGCAACAGTCTTTCCATTAGCATCAAATGTTGATCAGCAAACGGCAACCCTCTTCCTCTCATGTAAGTCTTGTAGTAGTGATTGTCAAATGAAGACTCACTCAGACCCCTTCCTCAATGTGCATTGAACATATTATTAATGGCGTTGCTGTCATCTGGACACTTCCGCTTCAACTCTTCAAGAAAGTCGGGAGGAATTGTTGGATTAGGTAAACCTGTACCCATGGAATTAGTGAGCCTTTGCCGAATGAATTCACAACCAATCCTCCCAATATTATGTCCTCCTTCAGATGATGAAGATAAAAAATTAATAGAATTTCAGAATATGTATATTCCAAAAAGGGGCAGTGAATGAAGATTAAAGATATGGAATTAGAAAGATTACCGAGGAGGGCCACTGTTTCCCTCTCGTCAAATCCTCTGAGAGAAAATAGCCTAAGAGTTTCACTGATATTTCCATTTGGTTGTGGAATTTCAGCCATGGCCTTATCAAAGAATGACTCCTTACTGTCCCTTCTGCCTGTAAGCACAGGATAATACAGTCCACCAGCCTAAAATGTAGGAAAGTAGCATGTGAGAGGGAAGGCAGGGAATATCAAATATATAACACTTGATGACTAAAAGCGAATTTGGTTCAAAAAGCTAGAACATCTCATATATCCACAGTTTATGAATATTTCCATATTTCCAGTGGTAATAATACGTTCTGCTGTGTAAATATGCACTACAAGATCATTTTAGTGAAAAGATCATTAACATGTTAGTGGATGAATTGCATCAATTTCACTATCGAGATTTTTATCTCTTAATTAATACTTGAACAGGGAACGCTGATATAGGTCCATATATAAAGTGACAAGAGCAAAAAATGAAGAACTCAGCAAAGAAACTTAAGATGCTGAGCTATAAGAACGAAGGATATGGCCAATTCATACCAAAACTATGCCACCTCTTGTTGCTAGGACAAGGATATCAGAACAAGAGACAATCCCAGGGCATGCCTCCTCAATTTCATCCTTTATCATGTCAATGAAATTGAAGCCTTTCAGCGTCATGTTCAGGATGGCCTCACGTTCAACAGTCCCATTTTCATTTCTATCAGCTAGCATAACAGATGCATCACAACCCTGAAAAACAATAGAATAGATAATTCATTGTCTGGAAACTCTAAAAGCTAACCTCTGTCTTTCCACCCATCCCATCCTCTTTCTATTACCAACGGAAATACGGGAAAAGGAGTGTGAATGCATACACGAATATAACTACAGGTAAATATACATAGAATAGTTCTTGAAAATCAACAAGCAGCAATATTTTAGTTCTTAATTAAATTATATTTTTCTTTATTCTAACTATATAAATCATATCAAAGTTTTTTAAAAAAAAAGTGTTTTACAAATTTTTTGACAAGATCTCTCTCGAGTCTATTCGAGTTGCATATCGTTGAAATTTAAATGGGTTGGGTTGAAATGGTTTGAGCTAATTAACTCACCCAAACTTCAACGGGTTGAACCTTTTGAACATGATGGGTTTAATTTAACTACCTCTAGTAAGGTGCAATTTTTTAAAAAAAATATTGTGAGATTTTTATGTTGTGATTTTTAAGAATATAATAGTTTTTTAATTTTAATTTTTACAAAAATTGTAAAATAGAACTTGAATGGAGTTTGATATTATTCTTATTGATTTCTAAATGAATTGATACTAAATTCAGCCAGGAATCATCAAGAATATCAAAATAATAAGCAGGTTCAAAATACTCATTTAAATTTTTCATGTTATTTCACTTTCTTTCAATGAATACAGCCACGAAATAAGAATAATTAATAATGGCCTACGTATTTCCCAATTGAGCCTGTTAATGAAAGAAGAATTAGATGTGGAAGGTAGAATTGAGTCGATGAGTGGAACAACATTCCTTGTATGACTTGTCTAGCTAATGCCTCCTAGTTATGTACACTAAATGAATTTATGTTATCCATCTTTAATCTTGAGTATACTATTTACATTTTTTCTTCATTCACACGTAAAATTATAATTGAAGACATAATTGAATTTAAGAATCAAATTTATTTTGACATTTGATGTAGCGACTCCAAGAAAAAAAAGGCTATACTTTGAAATTTTTGTAATTTCTTTGAATGCAATTGAATTTCATAAATTAAAGAAATTCCCCCCAAAAAAAAACTAGGCAAAGACACAATGAAGATGAAGGGAATTGAATTTTATTATCGTTTTTGTTTTTAATATTAATTTTGATAAGCAGTACAAATAATGACAAGCTTAGTGATAGGACAAATATAATTTACATTTCCTTCCCCTTTATTACAAAGACAAGAAAGTTATTATCTATGATATTTGTTATATCGAATAAAACGATAGAGACGATAAAAATAATTTTAACAAATAAATTATAAATTATTCTATTAATTTTTATAATGCTTATATAAATGTTTATTATGTACTCACTTTTAGATTTAGATATTTCATACTTTATACATAAAAGAATTAGAAGTTAAAAAATTTGAGAATTATAAAAACTATTCGAATCTGAAATTTTGAAGTAGGTAAAAAGGAACATTAAAAAACAAAAAGAAGAGAGCGAGAGAGATAAAGGGATGGAGGGATAGGGATTGAAAATCATAAATATTACTAGTAGTATTTTCCTTTTTAATTTAATTCTTACATGTATTTTTTTCTTTAATATTTTAATCATGTTAAAATAAGTCTTTTATAACTACATAATATTTTTGGAGAAATCTAAAGACTATTTGGGCATGTTTAAAAAGCCATCTTAGTTATTGAATTTGGTGTAATTATATATCGATTGGAATAATTACATTCTTCAATTCACACGAAAAACTATGAATCTTTATGTGACTACTTTTTGATTTTTTTCTTTTTATTTTATTTTTTTGTTACATTAATTTTTTATTTTTTATTGTTTTAAATTCTTTTTTATTTTTATTTAATTTTTTAAATTTTTTTATTTTATATTATTTATAATTCATTTCTTTCTCGTTCTCAACTTTTATTTCATGTAATTTTTCATATTATTTTTTTGATTATTTATTTATTTATTTTATATTTATTTTTTCGTTAGCATATTTTTTTCAATATTCTAATTTGAAATTAATGTAGAATTTATTGTCGAATAAAGTTAGAGACTTGATTTTTTTAAAAAAATTATATTTACGTATATTATGTTGAAATTTGACATAAGAGTATCATGTTAAATTTTTTATTTTGAACTTAGAGCTTATATTATATTTTAAGTTGCATTTGATTTAGTAATATTGACTTGATATTTCATATTACAAGCATTTATTTTTAATTTGTCTAGATAAATTATTTTTTTATCAAATATTTAAATAATTCTGTGACATTATATTTATAACGCTAATATTTTTTCTATCGAGCATACATTTCTTGATGTTTATAGAAATCTTGTATGTTTACTTTTTATGATTATTTTAATTAAATTATACTAATTTGAAAAATGTGAACTATTTTTAATTAAGAACATATATTTATTAATTAATATATTTTTAAAAGACGATATATATAAATAATCATTTTTATCTAATATAAATTTAGTTTTAAATAATTAATTTTTATTTTTTAAAATTTAATATAACCAATAGTATCCTCTAATTATAGCAACAAGCAGATCAGAGTACACCAATTCCCATTAGTATTATTTGGTTTTCCAAACAGGTAGCTTTATTTATTTTTCTTAAAAGGTACTCCTCTCTTCCTCTCCCTATTTCCCCCAAATTCTGTGAAAGAAGAACCCTAGTTCCAACGGTTCACCGGCCACGCACCATTTTACTCGATCGATCGAGCCGTCCGATTTATCTTCCGTTATAGGTATGCTTATGATCGGTGTTATTTAGTTTAATTTTCATTATTTTTCTGTTAGTGTGTTAGCTGATGGTAGATACGTGAACAGGAGATTGACGATGGAATCATCTTCGTCTGTCATAACGCCAGAAGATGTAATGGGAACACTCATGAACGATGGAACAATTGATTCCATGAGGTTGAAAATCATTACTCAGCTCAAAGCTAATGTATGTTTTGCTTTCTCCTCCCAATTTACCTACTTTTTATTCAAACAAGTGTTTTCCTACTAGTGCTATCTCAGATTTTAAGTCGGTGATTGCCGAGTATATGAGAGCCGTAGCTCTTTCGTAGTAATATGATTGCAGAAGTAGTAAAAGGCATGATAGGTAAACAGCCACTCAAACTTGGCCTTAGCCGCCAAGTAAACACTCCAACTTTGAGTATCATATCTAGACATCTCAACTCGTCTCTATTGTGACAATTTCACACCCAGCTTACAAAATAATAATCATCCAGACACCCACAAAATTTATGTTCCACATCAACATCGGGTGTCCACGAGACCCAACAGGGATTAGTTGGAGTATTTAGTTGCCCATTGAGACCAAGTTGAGATGTCTAGATATGCACTTTCAAAGTTGGAATGGTTAACTGTCAGAGGCCAAATTTGAGTGTATCCATCTATTATGCCTTAGTAAACATATGTATATCAAAACAAAGATTTTTCTCTCTCTTTAAGCACTCAGACAGTGTATGTGAGGGTATACACATTGCCTGAACATGCATCAACCCTTGTTATTACACTGATAATCCTTTTTTTTCTTTGTTACGCAGGAAGAACTCAAAAATACCACCATAAAGATGGTTGAGCAAAGCAGGGTTCTGAATACTCCTGGTGCAGAAAAGCAGACCAAAAGGGAGCTCTTTGACGCACTGCGACAAGAACTTGAGTATGTCTGTTATTTGTTCTTGTTTGGCTTCTGCGAGATCTCTAGAAAGTTCAATTTGACAGCATGAAATATGATTGAAAGAATCATTTTTGAATTTTGAACTTTGTAAATACAATAACAACAACAACATACCCAGTGGAATCCCACAAGTGGGGTCTAGGGAGGGTAGAAAGTACGCAGACCTTACCACTAGAACATGACCGGCACCTAGCAAGTTATCCCCCAACAAGTCTGAAGACCCATTCAAACCCATAAAATGCAGATTCTTTTCTATTTCTAGGGATATCTGTACACCTGTATCACCCAACGACTCAATTTCCCAACACAACAATTAAAACTATAGTGTCTAAGCCACAAAGGACATCTTCCAAAACCTTGATTCAAAAAAGTTGAACTAACTAAAGCCCAAGACTAATGAAGTGCATCTTTACATGCTCTTTTTTTTTAATTCACACTTGAAATTACTTTTTTAAAATATTGGCCAAATACAAATTGTTTCTGTAATATTAATAAAACCGGTTCTCAAATGATTGGGATTTCACTGGCTATGTTGTTGTTGTTGTTGGTTATCATATGATTTGGCCAAATACAAACTGCTTCTCTCCCAAAGTATGTCTTGTAAAACTCTTTTCGAAAAGAAGTCTTTCAACGTAAGTAAATTTTGTAAGCTGACCTGACTTAGTTATGAACAAAAAGAAGAGACTTGTTACATAGGCTGTAGGGGAGTCAAATAATTTGAAAACACGAAATTTTAGGCTACATGAAACAAGGAGAGTTAATAAAAATATTTCTCTAAATAAGAGATACCATATTGTGCAAGAAAGGAAGAAAACTCTATACTATTAACCTGAACAAAGCGAAAGAATTTAGAACACTATAACATTGAATTGCTGCATTATTCTTGACTTTCACTAGGGCCTGACGTTGGGTTTGTCAACCTAAATTGGAAAGACAAGTGAAGCATGTTGAAAGAACTTACGGTTTGACGTATCTGCATCACTGAAGATTCTCTTGACTTTCAGTACATTTGCTCACATAAAAACCTGTATTTTGACTGGTGTGCATAATGTTATCAGATTACTGAATTGAAATACATTGGTGGAATTAATTATACTTGTATATGTGGTCCATATGGTAAATTTAGTATTTTGTTTTGCTTACACTATTTTGGTTGACATAATCCTCAAGTGCGGAGTATTGAAGTATTATCGACCCAAGTAGCGTATTTATGATATTGAAGATTCATTCAGCCGTCCTCAATTAGCTTAAGATTGAGACAGTTGTTATAATACACTATTTTGGTTGAAGGTCAGACATATCTCTGACGGTACATGTAACTGGGGGTTTATGGTGTGCATTAAATATATAGGAAGAATAAAAAGCATTTCAAGGAAGTCCCTTGATCTTGTGTTACATCTCAGCAAGCGTTTGATTGGTATAGAAGTGTTCAAACAAAGGTATTTAGGATCTTGATATTAGACAATTGTTGTAGAGCTTGGCAGAAAACTGTGACGTTGTTCATTTATAGAGTATTTGGTAGAAAACTGAATCTTGTCCAATATCCAAGTTAGTCAGATTTAATATGCCGTATATTTTACCAGGACTTGGAGATGCTCATTGCTCCTGCACACCCTGCTTAGGATGCAAGATGCTGAAAATTCCATGTGCTTGCCACTGTTCTTCTTAATTTATTCTAGAATTATTCCCCTACACCCATGTCATTTAAGAATTGACAAATTTTTAAGCTGCATAAACTCAAAGTGTAATGCCTTTTCCTTTTTTTAACACTTCAGACCTTGCTGGCTGAAAAAGTAGATGATCTCTGTTCTCGTTTTGGTTTGGGTCAATGCTAAGATTAGGAGGCAAAGAATAAGTTCTTGTCTTTTTCCTTTTTGTTGCCATTATTTGGTTTTTATTCTCTGCTTGCCCAATTTTCTATAGGACTTCAGTGCTTGAGAAAGCCTCTAAATCGGTTTGGGGGCTTATTTTGGATAACAATGGAATAGGGAAGGAAATAAGTGAAACTGTGGAACAAGTATTCTGTCGATTGAGTGGAAGAGAAGCACCATTATTTGTGTCGGATTTTGGACCTCAACCAGAGAAAGGGAAAGAGAAAAAGAGCGGGCAGAAAGAGGAACGCGGGCAAACTGGGAAAGATAATTCTGAATCTGCATCAAAGAAGAGAAAGATGAGCACAGAAGAGGAGTTTGATGAATCTGTCTGCAAATCTAGTGACAAGTCACCCTCTTCAGATGATTCTGGTAAAATGCCGCCACCAAGTATGAAAAGTCAATACACTTCCTGAATCAACTCCATTGTGCCTTATCCAACTTTTAGTGAGGGTATTCTTTACTCCCTGCCCTCTTTTATGTTCGTAGATAGAATCGTTTTCACATATACTGGATCAACATAGTTAATACTAAAAAGTTACTATCTCTAGGTGTGAACTTCTTTGAAATCTATGTAGTTGTATCAGTTATGTCCCAATTGGAAGTAGAATAAGTTTTATACTGGTATTCAATTAATCTCTCTTGTTTCTTTCCTAAAGAATTTTATGATATAAGTTGGAGTACAATTTTGAATTCTTATAAATTAAAAAGGAAAAGTTAGACATGTATCTTCAAAACTTTTATCACATAAGTCATGAATCTAATTCTAAAAATTTCTTATTCAGTTGTCATTCTCTTGGAAGTAAGGTTCAATAGATGAGCTTAATTTTATACTAAGTTGCTTAGATTCTCCAAAATTGTCGCCGTACCTGTGTCGTATCCTCCCAAAATGCTCTACTTTTGTAGGATCGAACACACACCCATTGACATTTTGAAGAGTATAGATTATGTATGTCTATAAATAGAAATTGTTATTTTTATAATCATATTAATTGAAAGTTGTCATTATTTCAAATACTTGTTCACCATGGACATTGAGGTAGATATCTGAAGAGGTATTTACATATAAGAAATCTAAAAGTTGAAACTAAGGAGTTGCTAAAAAAGAAATCTAAAAGTTGAAACTAAGGAATTGCTAAAAAATGAGTAATTTTTATTAGTACCAGTATTTTAATTCAATGTCATTTGGCTTTAGATAAAAATTCAATATGTTCAAACTGATGAACTTGGATTAGTTAGGTTTTCAACATATATTACAAATGACTTCAACCATGAAAATAAGTAAGATTAGCCATGCAACTTAATAAGTTCTAATTTTAAAAAGATTGAAATTCGTGAATACAAAATTTATGAACTACAATTTCTGCACACTATTTGACTTATTTGGGAATCGAATGATCATGTTTATTCATATTATTAGAATTGGGTAAAGTTAGGCCGCTTGATCTGTACAACCCGTTGTTTAGCTCATCTTGACCTAACCAGCATAAGCCTAAGTAACTTTGGGGAGGGTTGGTAGTGACCCATATATTGATTTAGCCTATTTTGGTCCATCCAAATTTAGTTTCAAACTGGCCATCTTCCACCCGTAGTCCAAACATATTTAGACGAGTGATGAAAATGTATTTCCTAAAAGATCTGATGTTTAACGAAGGGGGATTAGGCATAGATATGCTGTGCTGGGTGTTTCCTAAAATGAAGCTTTTATTGATAGCAAGTAGAAGTTAAATAGTAGAGGCTGAACATGAAGGTTAAAAGTAGTACAGTACAACCAAAGGGGAACTAAATGTCAGGGTTATTTAGCAGCAACAGAACATTGTCTTCAGCAGAGGTCAAGATCTTGCTGTATTTTGTCATAGCGTCGCCACATTATTGCACTCTCTTGGACTGTGGCTAATGTGTTGTATCTGCAGCTCAGCATTAGCAGATTGCAAGAAGATAACATCAGGAGGTGACAAAACAAAACAAAGAAAATCAAAGGAGAGGAGACAGAAGCCTTAAAGGCCAGACTGATTCCGAGCAGAGCCCAAGCATTAGTGCATATACAGCCACTTAACTGTAAATCCGTGCAGTCCACCTGCAAGTATTTAGGTGTGCAGGTGCAGTATACGTAGAATCTGTTTCGATTACAACTGGCCACAACTTTGCAGTAGCAAGTTGCTGTCCAAGCATTCGTGCATCTAGTTCAACATATATTACCGTCGTGTGATATAGTGATTGCTTGTATCCAACAACCCGATGGCCAGTATGATAGCGAATAACACCAGCAGCCTCACCTCTGTTTGTAGGTGCTCTGCTTTTTGGTTTTTGTTTGGGAGGGAAAAAAAGGTGAGCACCATAAAGAAATTTCAAATGTAAGTGTGTGAAAAACAGGAAAGCAGCCAAGCTGGATTGTTCTTGTCATGTTTATGCAGCCATTTTCACTGTGAATCCTATCCATGTTGAATGAAAATCTGAACTGCTATCCTTCTCTTAGTTTTTCCTTCCACTGGGGGATTCACAACAATGAGTGCTTGTGTTGTCTCTTTCTATGGTCTTGCCTAATTCTTATCTCCTTACTTTTGAGGCTAAGTTAGTCCCAAGTGATGTTTTTTTGTTGGCGTTTTTCCAAATGGCCGTACACTCTGAATTCAATGTACGGGGAAGGAGGGTTAAATATGTATCTAAGTTTAGTTTGCCAATGTTGTGGGGCGTTTTTAAGCCTATCAATAGTTTAGGGATAAAATTAATAATTCGTGCCAAGTTTAAGTGTACAAAGTTTAGTTTGTTAAGTTGAGGAAAGTATTCTAAGCCTATCAGTAGTTTAAGAATGAAATTAATAATTTGTGCCAAAATAGTACAATGGTGAATTAAATGTTGAGAGACAAAGATAAAAGTTTTTGTCATCCAACCTTTTTTATGCATGCAAATATGCAATGGTAAAAAGTTCTTTTTTCATCTAATTATTTTATGTATACGATCCAACTTTAAATATTTGTTTCACCTTTTAGATCATCAATATTTATTTCATTGCATCTTCCTTAATACTAGGAATGGTTTGTCTCTTTCTCTTAGTCTAGGTTAAATTTACGAATATGAATATATCTAATAAGTTGTGTTTTAATTTATTTGATTTGTTTTGACTTGATATGGAGTTAAAAAAAAATAAAAGAATCTTTTGAATCTTGTGATTTATATTAAAGATATATAAATTTATTATAACATTGGTTAGTTATATGAATTTTAAATTTATCATTAAAATATTCTTAAAAACAAATATTATTTGTTAGAATCATAACTTTTAGATTTTGTCAGAATATTCTGTTCCTGTGTATTTTTAGTAATATTGTAAAATAAAATATTAAAAAAATAGAGAACTAATGAAAAATTAAACTCTGGCCAAGTTGGTAGACGAATGTCTTTTAAGAGTTGTTATATACACTTATTCCTCTTATGAGATAAACACGAGCAACTCGACTCCTAGTAAACCGGTGGCCCACGGGTTGAGTCTCCTTCCCCAGCCCACGCACACAGACACAAACTCAAAACACGCAAATTTTTATTCACCGGTTTTTCCACCCCATAAGCGGTTTTCCCGTAAACCGGGAGCGCTTTGACGTGGGGCCACTAAAATGGTGCTCGTGGGGCCCTCATTTCTCCAGGATATGTGGCGATTCGACCGCACTCTGACATTTTCACGTGCCATTCACGCGCTCCATCCTTCCAATATATTTTGTTGTCACTTGCATGGCAACGAACCCAATGCTCCCTGTCTCACCTCCACCTGTCTGTTCTTTTCAGAATCTCCATTTTAAGCACCAAACCACTTTCATTCATAGTCTATATAAAGTAAAGTAGAAACCCACTATATTTACAAAACAAATTTAGATCTATATTTTATCCTCTCACCGTTGATCTTTACTTATCTATTATATTATTTTAAAATATTTAATTATATCTATTTAATTTATAAAATAAAAAAATAATTTAATACTTAATTTTTAATTTATATTTATTATTAGTTATAGTTATTTTTTTATTATATTTTTTAACATATTATATTCAAAAAATGACTTAGTAAAATTACTCCTATCACTTACTACTTATTCATCTTTGTGCTCAATAGTGAAATCAACATTTTCGTCAAGTATGTTCATACTTTTATAATATGTGAGGATAATTTTTATATCAAAAATATTGAACAAGTGATGTATGTCAAAATATCTATATTTAACTTATATATTTAAAAAAAATACCCACAAATAATATTCATTTGACTACTGACTATACTTAAACCGTGCATGCATGTTGATGACTTACCAATAAGATTGTCAGCTAAACTGTAGTGATTGGGGTGTGAAAGGCACGTAACTAGAACGAGAGTGGGTAATGATATTGCAACTATATTTTTAATTTATACTATATGATGATTTAATAGATGGATTTATTTATTTTATACAATAAGGTGATGGCCGGTGCATCCCCCTATTCCAAGAATGTGGAGAACTGGTTTTCAATGCAAACATATACTACTATTCTTCCCTTTTGAGACAAACCACTGCGCCTCCAGTAATCCAACATATAATACTAGTATAATTAAATAAAATCCAGGGTCTCATATATATAAGGCTCATCATCCTTAACTCATAAACATATATAATCTCCTCTTCTCTCTATAATTAAGTGACAAAATGCGTATGAGTTGCAATGGTTGTAGAGTTCTTCGAAAAGGCTGCAGCGAAAGTTGTAGCATCAGGCCTTGTCTTCAATGGATCAAAACCCCTGAGTCTCAATCCAACGCCACTGTTTTCCTTGCTAAGTTTTACGGCCGTGCTGGTCTCATGAATCTTATTAACGCTGGACCACAACACCTTCGTCCTGGTAAGCTCTATTTCATGCCATCCTTCAACACCATATAAATTATATATACAAAGTTTTAGTACTAACATTGTTTTTTATTTTGTGTATTTGCAGCAATATTTAGGTCGTTGCTTTATGAGGCTTGTGGAAGAATAGTGAACCCGATTTATGGATCGGTAGGGTTGTTATGGTCAGGTAATTGGCAGCTTTGTCAAAATGCTGTGGAGGCGGTACTCAGAGGAACTCCCATTACTCCCATAACTTCTGAAGTTGCTGCAAACAACAACGGTCCTCCTTTGAAATTGCCTTACGACATTAGGCATATTAACAAAGATGAAAACTCTACCAAGTCCAGTGATCTTCACCGGGTAAGGAACCGATGTCGGTTCAAGCGCTCAGGTACTGATAAGGCACAATCGACAAAACCGAACCCGGTTCGTTCCGGGTCGGGTGATGAATCCGCCCATGAGAAAGTCAATTGGTCTACGAGCCATGAGTCTTCGTTGAGTCACCAGTCTGAAGAAGCAGCAGCAGCGGCAGTGACGGCGGCGGTGGCTCCGAATTTGGAATGCGAAAGCCGGAAACTGGCTGAAGTAGAGGATTCAGCTACGGCGGAGCCTGCTAAAGAAGATGGCGAAATCGGATTGGAATTGACTTTAGGGCTTTCGTCGTTTGCAACTGCTGACGATAAACTGAAGAAAGCTAAACGGAATCAACCGGCTCAGTTGGTGGACGACGCCGGAGATTGTAAAATAGAGCTTGGCCTTCATTGATTAGTAGTCTAGTTCATTTACCTTTGTTTACATTTTTGCCCTCTACATCAGTATAAATACCAAGTCAATATAGTTGCAGAAAAAACCTTTCTTTTTACTCTACAATAGACTAACCATGACATAAGGAAAATAAATAACGCAAGCTAATTTTTGTGAAGAAAATTTGAAAAATAAAGCACCTTATTAGCTTCGTAAGAAGGTGACAACTTTTATTATTTGTTTAAATTTAAATTGAAAATTATGAAATGTTATTCTGAAAATATATTTTTTGATGTTTGGTCGGACGATTCCGGTAAATTTCGTTCATATAATTTATGAATTTTTTCAACTAAAGTCAGTTTTGTTGTCTAATACAGAAGTTACAAAACTTTGCTCTTATCAAACACAAATTAGTACATATACAAAAGTTTGTTTACACTAACTATTCAGATTAGGCGTTTTTCTAAAGTTTTTTTACACTAATTATTTAAATGATTTTAAATATTAAATTAAACAAAATAGTAAGAAGATGAGAACTGTCTGTCATGTGCAATTTTTACGCCAAACTTGGGATAATTACAGATATTTGATATCTAAATTTAGTTTTTATAATATCTAGCTTCAAACACAATATTTAAATTTTTCATATTTTCATATGATCGCAATCTAGTCATTTTGCTTGATTTCAATCTTTTTTAGTAGAATTTTATGCGCATATATATAATAGAATTTTAAGTACCAATGATTTGACAGTAAATTATTTTCACACTTAAAGGTAACATTAGATATAGCTAACTATTAAGATTGGTCTATTTGGACACATACTTCGTGAAAATATTTATGCATATTTGTTGCCAGGAGTAACAAGATCAAGTTGGTAAGGATTAACGCTTCATCTCTATTTCTATGGTTGATGATCATAGAAGCCTCTTTACCATTCTGTATAAATGGGCTATTCTATTTATACAGATAGAATTTAAATCTCCAAATTTTGGTGTCCTAATGACATAAGGAAATACAACTTGATATATGATATAGAACTAATCAGTACAGATTTTTTCATGAATTTTTTCAATAAAAAAATCCCTCTCAATAAGAATGATAGAATGATCTTTTTTTTACAATATTTTAATTTTAATTTTTCCCATGACTAAAAATATAAGATTAAAAGGTATTTTGGTATATTTTATAATACTTTAATTTAGAATTATAAAATTAATTTTTTTTCTTAAACTTAATGTCAAGTCAAATTAGGTCATTTTTTAAAAACAAACGAGGTCTGATATTTTGAAGTTTGATTTTGCTAAAAGTTGAACTTCTATGTATGTCATGTTTAGGTCGTGTGGAGAACAGATGGGTAGAGTTGAATATGAATTGATCGAAAATGAATCAAATGAAAATGAATAAAATATTTAAATCGACTTATATTTGATATGAATAAAAATAGATAAACAAATAGATAATAAGAGTATCCAGATTACCAAAATTATCCATTGCAATCTTAGTACATAGAAAAATATATACTTTAATCATAATTTTTTTTTCTCCTTTTAGGGTGTGTTTGATGTGAAGGAAAATATATTCATGTTTTTTGGAAGATGAGCAATCCTGAATTGAGCCGACGGTCAAGATTCGAGCCTGGGTCATAGTTGGGTGTCGGAATTGAAAGAAGAATTCCAAGCCTAGATTTATTTCGAGTGGCGAGATTTAAGAAAAAATTTGAAAAATATTATCCTGATTTAAGAAAAAAAAAGTTCTCAACCTTTATACATCAAAGTCACATTTGTTAAAATTAGAGAAAAATAAATTTATTTAAAAAATATTTTTCAAGGTATTTAAGTAAATTAAATATGAAAAAAATAAAAAATTCCTTACATTATGGGGCGGATTTTAGTAACTTAGTTGAAGTGGAGTGTGAATTTGTAGTATACGTAATACATAAGTTTTCATCTTATTACTATTCATATGTTATTGATTAATTTGTCATATAAATTGAAAAGATGAATAATTTGATTAGAACCCATAAAGTTAATAAAATCAATGCATTTAGAGATTTGGTGCTTGTAGACTCTAAATTCTAGATGTTTCTGCTTACATATGTTAAGGAATGTAAACTAATGGGTACCCGTGAATTAGCCTATGAATAATATGGATTAGTTCATATATATTTAATCTACTTATAGATGATTGAATCGACAAATATCAATATATCTAAAAAAAAATCTACTTGGTCAACTATTTTAATAAATAATTACTTATTTTAAAATATTTTTTTATTTATAATAATATTATGATTTATTCCATTTGTATTAAAAGTAAATAGTTCATATAATATAAGTATATTATAAGCGTTTTAAAATATAATGTGATTGTTTAATAAAAATTAACATAATGTATATTAAGTATAGGCGCCATTACAATTCATTAATTCCTTTTCTTTTATTTTTTTTTTATCAATTATACCCTTTATTCTTTCATTTAAACAAAAAAGAAAAAGCGATTGCGTCCTTTGTTGGCGCCGCGTTGTTCCTCTTCTTAATTCTCCCCCAAAAAAATTTCAACCCATTTTTGATATCTCTGTATTGTTTATTCTTTTCCTGTTCTTGCTTTGTATTGTTTCTCTATGATCTATCTTTTGCTTGTTTAATGATTTTCTTTATTTGATTGTATAACAAATGTTATAGACGTGTGTGATTACATTTCCTCGACTACAATTTAATCCTGAACTACTAAATGCGCATGTATTTACAAATTTTTTTAATACATCATCTCACTTTCCAGAGTTTGCAATAAACTTGTTTTGCTACCTACCATTTCTCAAGAAAGGCCAGCTATAATTAACTATATGCTAATATTGAATTACTAAGTTGATACTTTAAGAAAGCGCAAAAGTAAAAGGAAGTTCTTCTTTACAAAGCAAATGGGTTAATCTACAAAGTATCGTATTTGTATAAATTAATACAACACGTGAGAATAAATATTTGGTTGGTCATTCTTAAGAGAAATTTTGTGAACATAGTATAGATTTGATCTAATAAGATAATTTTTTTTCCTATTATTAGAATAATATACTTTTAGCAAGAAAATAATGATGGGTGTTGACATCCCGAAGGCGCAACGTCGCGGCAACTCGATAAAAATTAATAAAATAAAGGAATTTGAATAATGGGAAA
>JAABOM020000049.1:22698996-22717195 GCA_011800125.2 Solanum clarkiae | reverse complement strand
TACTTCTATTATATACTACTTATTAATCTTTGTATAAAGTCAATTAAGAATAAGTAAAAATAGATCAAAGGAGTTATTAACTAAATTACCATCAAAATACGTAATGAAGTCTATGAAACTATTGCTTCTTTAATCAAATATCTCATACTTAAAATTTAGCAATAAAAAATTCTTCATAAAAAATACTTCTTCCGAATAAGTTCTACGTGACACGAGTTTAAAACAATCAAATTTTAATACAGATATCACACGAAATGAGAGCTAAAAAATTTAACTAAATTAATTAATTAATGAGGTTCTCTGATTTTTTTAAAAATATTAGCTACTTTGTCAGTTTATGTGAGCCTTCCCCAAAGGGAAAGCGAAAAAAAAAAGATTTTTCTAGTCTAGTCTGGTTAATTAGGCATAGAAAGGATGTGTTAGAGTGATTAGTGGCTATAAGAAAAAAAGACAAAAATAGGTCGAAGATTTTACGAAGATATAATTAAAAAAGTCATGATTTATTTATAATTTATCAAGAATATGATTTTAAATAATATGATATGAAGGTCGAAACATAGGCATAATGTTAATTTAGATTGCGTATCGTCTAATTTTTTTTAATATCGTTATTAATTATTACTCTCCTCTTTTTCGTATTCTTTGATTTTAGATTAACCTATTATCCCGTTTGATTCAATTCTATTATTGTGGTTATTGGTCTCTTTTTCATTGATTTCAAGCATGATTTTTCTTGAACCAAAGATCTATGAGAAATAATTTTATCTTTACAAGGTAAAGATGAAGATACATATACATTGCCTTCTTTATATTTTACTTGTAAAATTATATTGAACGTATAGTTAATATAGTTATCGTAAGCACGAAGAAATTTCACTAAAAGGTTTAAGTTTTATATCTTGACAAGGCTTTTTAGAAAATTAGGTAAATTGATCTATAATTTAATTATTCATATTAAGCATGTACGATAACCTAAAACATATGATGACAACGGAGTATAATCAATTAACATCAATACTTAATGTAAAAATTCTTTATGATATCCATTCTAATGATAATCATTACCGTAAAAATTGTGACAAGAAGGGAGCTACGAAATAAAGATATGATAAGCACATTATATTAAGTTCTTCAGTAATGCTAAGATTTTGCAATTTAGCTTAATCACTATGTTGATTGCAAAAATTAAAAAGGAAAATAAAAAATATGTACAAATTTTGTAAAACTAAATACTGTCTGTCAGACTTTGGACTAAAATCAAGTGTAACATTTGTTTTATCATTTTGATGTTTGATCCGCACGCATATGATATTAATAAATTAAGGTAAAAATATGCAGTATGTTATAAAGTGTTCCAACTTGGCCCCTCCCACCCCAATTAAAAAAAATTAACTCGAATCCAATGTTTGTACTGAATAATATTTATTTTATCATAGATAAAAAATAAATTGAAGTACAAATTCATTAACCATATGTGATAAATCTTATATAAAAACATGTGCTATTTATTTTTTACTTTGATACATGCATCTAATGGTGGTAAGAATATTACAAATTTCAAAAATTGACGTTATATATTTCATTTTAGACCCCAGTAAGCCAGAAACAAGAAGTATTTGTATGATACTTCGAATTCAGGACATTAGATAAAATAAAAATTAGGACTATTTAGCCAAAGCAACTAAATAATACTACCCTTTAGGGCATTATATTGTCAAGAAAAACCTTTCCAGAAAAAGAAAACAATAACAGGGCCTGGATTAAAAATATTAACGCATAAAACATGGTACATCAATTTTCTATTTTTATTATATGTGGCATAGGATATAAATATTAATTGAATTACCGAAAAACAAAACAAATTAGTATTTTTTTATTAATTAAAAGTACACTTATGAAGAGTTATTTAATGTATTGGCTAAAAGAAGAAAATGAAAAAAGGAACAAAGATGGAAGATGTGGCCTAAAAAACTCCATGTGCACAAATGGTTCAAAAGTGAAGTGAGTGAATTGTGATGTCATTTGATGGAAACGCCTCTTTTGAGTTGTATTCTAGTTTATTATATACAGAAGGCAGGATAAGTTGGGTGCACTAAAACTCTCGTTATGTATTGAGTTGGAGGAAGAATTCGAACATAGGAGTCTATTATACATATGTTTACCTTATATTTCTGTAAGAGGCTATTTCCAAGAGTTAAACTCGTAACCTTCTGATGACATGACAATAATTTTACCAACAACTCGTGACTTCTTGTTTCCAATAGGCGAGTTGGATTGAATTTACTCACATTATAAATGGATTGAAATGTTAAATAAACGGATTATTAATTTACCTGAAAATTACTTGGACTGAAATGACTGAAATCTGGTCATATCTTGCTTAGTCAATTCCTAGTAAATTTTAATTATTTTATTTATTCTTTCATAAATTTTTAATATCTACTAAATTTTTGTTATTATTATTATTATTATTATTATTATTATTATTATTATTATTATTATTATTATTATTATTATTATTGTCTATATAAAATATATCAAATAATAAAATATTTTGAAAAAATTTCTCATTAATCAATTAAGATTTCCTATCAGATCACTTAATGAAACAATAATTCACCTAAATACAAAAGACTTGTCGAATTATATTTTTATGGACTAATTTTGTTTTCTCTAATCGAAGTAACTTATAATGATAAATATCTAAACCTACTCTTAAATCTTTGGTTTTTCTCATTTTAGTGCTTAAAAATGTATTTTAATTGGTGGGCCATAATTTCCCATATTAATACCTCGTCCTCTAAAGTGAATTTTGGAAGGTTCTCAAATATCCCTCTCATTGGCCCTTTAGTGCATTCTCTACTTTTATTTTTCTGAAAAAATAAATCTTAATTGCATTGTTGATTGAGTAAATATTCATAATTTAAGCCAAGTGCTCTGAGGATTTGACCCATCCCATAATTTTGGCTGGAATTCTTCTCCATTGAATTTGCAAGAATTTCATAGATATTTTTCAAGCCAAACTAAACCTGTAATGCCTACTTTTCTTTTGTGATAATAACAACTATCTAATAAGGCAGGTACAAATTTGTTCTTCCTGGTGGCTATCTACACTAGTGTACAATTCATTGTGCGTCTCTTATATCATCTGCGTATTTCAATTATCGATATTCATGGATATAGTAATTATCATGGACGGAGGTACATTCACCTATTGGTCGTTAGATGAATATCTTTCACCAAAGAACTTTTTTGAATATATAAGTCAAATGTAGATATTTTGATATATATCAATTGTTGAACACCCTTGATACAACAATTATCGACCCATGTTCTAAAAGTGTGAACACCGACACATATTCTAAAAGTATGAACACGCTTGACGAAAATGTAGGCTCCGCCACAAATAATTACATATATCATTTTTTTCGAAAAATCCACATAATAAAAGTGTAACTACCCTCATGTCCAGCCCGCTTGTCACTGCCTCCATGGGCCTCGCGATGTAACTACTCAATAGTATGGACGTGATCAACAATATTAAAAAAAAAAATCGACTTACTGTCACCAAAGACTGCGTCCTAATCCTCAACTGCGTCGACAAAATATTTGATCCGCTCCTCCTCTGTAGGCAGAATTGAAATAGCATATCTGGAGAGCTCAGGAAATTTGACCTCATACTCAGATATAATCATCAATTTCTATTCTAATCTACAAAACTGATCACAAAATCTATCTCTAAAACTCTAAAAATAAATATACACATAACTATATATTATATATAACTTTCTTTTAATATATTAATATGACTTTATTCGCACATCTAACATATTATTAAAGCTTCAATAAGCTTTTGGTGGAAAGAGAAATGCCCTTTGACTTTAATAGGCGTCTAAGATTTGACTCCTATTAATTAAAGATATCTTCTTGCTCATTGTTCATGATACTTTTGGGCTTGAGGCACATTCTTTTTTTTAATTTATCACCATTTTCCAACTTGCCTTAAAAATAATTTTATTTTCTCCACCAGTATAGGGTTCGAATTAAATTTGAAATAAAATAATTTGTACATAGATTCAGATCAAATCAGATGGCATGCAGTGTCTGTTATGACATATTCGTCATCATAACCCCCACAATTATTTTTGATACTTAGAAACTAAACTGTATTTCAATTGTTATTATTCATTAAGTTGAATTTGAACAAATAGGTCAAAAAGGAGAACATAAAGAGAGAGAAAAATAGTATATGACTGTTAAATAAACAATATTAAATTTAATTTATACGTCAAAAGTTAGTTAAAAAATTTAAAACAAATTGTCTAAGTTATATAAGGAGTTGTGTGATTTATACACCAATATGATATTGGATCATTCTCATCAGAGCCTGTAAACTTCTATCAATTCGTGATTATACGTCTAACCTGATTCATTGCATGACTAAATTGTATGATTAAATATTTCAAAAATACAATTAAATTAAGTAGGCTTTGAGAGTTGATTCGAATTAAATAGTATTTCATTCAGAATGTTTATGTTCCATGTTCATCATGTTGTGTTTTCAAGGAAGTAACGAATTTTAATAATATCATTAAAATGATCGGTGATTGAGGTAGAAGGTTATAAGTTCACCTGAATTCAATAGTTTTTGGCTAAAATTATATATATTGAGAAATTTACAGAATATTTATAAATACTTTATAATTAACACAACCTTGTTATTATTGTAATTCCTTCGTTCCTTTTTAGTTGTCCTGATTTTTTTTTTGAAAATCAAACGATATGAATTTTGATTAACATTTTAAGATGTATTTTATTCATCATATTGATGTGAAAAAAAATATTATTTATAGTATTTTTTCATATAATTTTTGAATATCTAAAATTTTAATCTAAAAATATGAGACTAATAATGTAATTTAATTTAACTCTGAACATTAGTCGAGTCGATCTCTCTATTGACGTGTTTTGAGGCCAACTTGACTAAACATCAAAACTAATTATAAATTAAAGTAACTAAATTTATATTTAAAATCTAAAATTTAGATAGTTAAAACTTATATGCAAAATTCTATAAATTGCAATATTTTTAATATTAATGTGATGAGAAATATATCTTAAAATATTGATCAAAATTTATGTAATTTGATCTCAATAAGTGAATTAACAATAACTAAAAATCTGAAAAGAGTAACAACTAAAAAGGAATAAATAAATAATAAATACCTTGAGATTATTCGAAAGAGCAATTATTCGATATTTCCAACAGAGTAGAAAGTGAGGTAACTTTCTACTCTGTTGGACAATCTTCCTTCCTTTTAAATTAGTTTTTACGATATGAGTTAGACCTAAAATCTAATTTTACATGTGCTCAAAATTAAAGATTAACAAGAACCTAGAAAGGAGTCAAATGAGGTAGAAACTATATGATTATACAAAATCTTGAAAGATTAGATTGAAGAATAAAACGAATTAAATAATATTTATTTCTGGATAACCGAAAGCCGAAAGGTTGAAGAAAAATTGAGAGAACTTTAATTAGTACTTTAGATCATGCAAAACACATTCTTTAAAACTGATTATAAGAATCTATTTTTACGTACACAACTAGCAAGAGGGTCAAAATTCACTTAGATATGTTCACACATCATAATTCATAAATTGGCTCATGTAAAAATTCTGAATATGTTCCACATTTGCACAAAATGCATGTTGGTCGATTACTATATAGTAGAAAGCACTCCTAATCTACCTTTAGTTAAAAGCTTGAGGTTCCATGTTGAAGAATGACAAAAGTTTCACATTAGTAGTTAATGAGATGGGTCGATTTCTTATAAGAGGTTTGGACAATTCTCCTTTTTTAAGCTAACGTGTGACTTAGGCCCAAAATCTAATTTTACATTTCAATTTTGAAAATAAAAGAACTTTAGAATAGGAAGTGATTTATCTTTTTTAATAAATATATATTCTGCTATCGATGAACTTTTGACTTTAGTATAAAGTAAATGAAAAAGAATAAAAATGTATAAGTCCGTGTTCAAGGAAAAGGGGAGCGAATGGATTATATTTTTTACTTTAGATGGTGCAGAGTAACGGACAATGGTGCATTATGTAAAATTGTTATCATGTAATTTGAATCCACAGATAATTCAAACCATGAAAAATCTCTTATAGAAATATATACAAGTTACAATAGACTCTTGTCGTGTAAATGTTTTTTATGACGCATAGTCAAAGTAAAAGAAGAGCTAACTTTAGTGATAAAAAGAATATGGAAGTAGAAATGTATGAAGGATATTCAAGATTGTGGGTAAGAAAGTTAAGATGGTGAAAAGATGTCATCAAAGACGGAAAGAAGGATTGAAAATGAGAGGAAAAGAGTCGTTAACATGTTTTGATAAACATTTTCAAAAGCATGTGAAAAGGGAAACAAGAACATGGTAGATTTATCGAAAAGATCAAAAGACTAAAGAATTGTCTATTATTACAAAAAAAAAAAAAAGAAAGAGAGAATGATGTCAGTTTAGCCTATTATTCAATATATTAACTTAATCCGTAAAGTAATACATGCATAATAAAAAAAATATACATTTAAAGGTATAAGTCAAATCATATTTTTAAGTATTGTCCTTTGTTGATACAAAATAAATAACGACGACTAGATATATTTTGATACATTAATACAAATGTATATTGAAAACAAATACATTTGATACAAGGATAGCGAAACAAATATACAAAGCAGATACGAGCATGTTGATACATAAATTGAATGCACAATATATGTGCAAATAATTTCTTGAAAAGTCTCCAAATTTACAACAGAAGTTCCTCAAATTCGAGATACGAACTCCTTGTAATATATTTAATTTTTTTTACATATTACCCATTAATTTTAATAGCAATTTCATAAATTTGTAATTTAAACTTATACTTCAAAGCTTTCTCTCATGATCAACAATGAAGTTTGTAAATCATCTTGAGCCAATGATAAATTGATGACGCTTTGTTGGAGAAAGTGAGAGGAAGCATAGCGTTATTAAATTTGAAAAGAATTCGAAAAAAATGTTCAAGAAAAATAATCATCCGTGAATTAGAGAAAAATGTGCTAATTTGGGATTATACACTAATTTAGAGAGGGAAACGATAGATAGTCGATAAGTACAATTCCAAGAATTAACCCTAGAAATACACTAATTGAAAAATAAATTTTTAAGTTTAAAAAAAGCTATTAAATAAATATTATAACCATGAGTTATAATTTTATCAAACTACAACTATATATAATAAACACATAGCAATTAACATATATTGCCTTACTATGTAATTTTTCCTTCGATAATAAATGTGTTGAGCCTGTAATAGCATTGGGCCAGTCCATCAAGAGATAGCCTATTCAGTGGGCTAAGTCCAAATTCTTCAACTTAACGGGCTATTAATTTTGAGTTTTTGATAAAAGATTTCAAATTTGAAAATCTCATAAAAGTGAAAATCCTGAACCGCAATAGAAACTCTTGCATGCTGTGCTACGATTCCAACCAATTTTTTTAAAAAAAATTCTTGCTGCATTTTTTCTTTTCTCTATAGCTCTTGGCACACTCTTATAGTTATCGAGATTTTGATTATTGCAGGTATTTCAAGGTTAAGCAGATTAGATGTGCTTTTAGTAGGATAAAATAGAAGGAAAGCATTGAGGCCCATGCGCTTCCAGTGAATTTTTGGAAGAGCACTGTCAACGATGATATGGAGTGATTGACTAAGAATTTTAGTACAGTACTGAGGGTAAAATAATAATTTTATCCATATTATTTCATCTATGATGCCTTTTTTTGAACTATTACGAAATAATCTTTTCACATAAATGGCTACTTTCTGAATTATTACAGTACATTTTAAATAATGGAAAGCTTTAATTGCCGGCTAAAAAACCAACTAGCCGCCTAATTTTTTACTTAAAAGATAAAATTATCTTAATTTAACAGAGTTTAAAGAGGGTTCACACCAGACGAATCAGTCGCCAACTAATTAAATCAATTCATCAAAATAATGCATTTTTTAAAATCAATTCATTAAGTAATACGTGTAAAACATGTCCCGCAATAATGAATTATAACATGTTACTATGAGTAATGTATTACGTTAAAATATTACTCATAGTAACCTTTTTTAAATTAACGTCGTTAAATAAAATATAATCTAAAATGTTACTCAAAAATACGCTTATACTAATTTTGTAAAATTAAAAAAAAAACGTATTATTTTGATGAACTGATTTAAATAATGGCTTACTTTAATCAAATACTCCTCAGATCAATGAAACTTTTCTTTTGCATTGCCAATATAGATAAATAAAATCCTTTGTATAATTCCTACAATAAAGACTAATATCAGTCTTGTATTTTGTCAGCTCTCTCTTGATATGTATACTGCTAAAGTAGAATGATTAACGTACGTGGATATTAAACATGAAAAGAAACGGAATTTTGGTTTAAAATGGTTGATTATTTTTTATGTCGTTCTTTCTAGCGGTTAGAAGCATGTTTAAGCCAATAATAAAAATAAACAAGTATCGAATGGAGATCCATTCTGATTTGTAGGTTGATGGGTCAGGTCTCTGATATAGCTCTTCTTTCATATTGGGTTTTTCATGGAGTTCATATGTATATGATTTCTTACAAAAAAATATTTATTTTATTATGTTGGATTTTTGTAATTATAAGTCTAACTAAATGATTTTGTTATAGGAAAATCACTGGTGGAGTGATTTTATTATAACAAAACTAAGTTAAGTGACTCTTATTTAATTCCTCTTATATAATATAATTGAGTGAAGTTTTAAGAAATTGATTTCGAAAATTGAGAAAAAGTTATTCTTCATTATTTTATTCTAAATTATTGAACACTGAAAATCATTTCTATCAAGGATAAATATTACTCCCTTCGTTTCAAAATAATTGAATTTTTGAGACTTTTTTCAAGGTTCAAAATAGTTGAATTTTTCAAAGTTCAAGATGAATGTTTGAAACTTTTTTCATATTTGTCATTTCATTTATTGAACTTTTATATTTTCTAGGAAATAATTACACTATATATTTATGATTTTACAAAGGACAATAATGGAAAGTATGGTATAAAGTTTGTCTTTGAATATTTTTCTTAATATGTGTGCATTACCTCACAAATTCAGTTAATATTGGACAGAGGGAGTACTCTATATATATATATATATAATTAGAAGATCGAGCTGATTAATATTAAGTCTTTTGACATTTACAATTATTTATCAGAACTTTCTGACATATATGACAATATTGAATCTCATATACGTTAGAAAAAAAATTATTCTAAATATCTATATTTTTAACAAGAAATGACCTTTAAGTAATTTATTATTATCCATATATTATTAAAAAAGTTAATTAAAGCACGTACAAATTACCTTGTCTAGAATTCCACAAACACCTGGCCTAGCTACTTATTATACCCTGGGCTATTCACGACTTTTGGGAGTATTAATTAATTAAGTAGAGCTACGTGATTCTGGCTACGTAGCTCGTATTTATTCTGCTCTCCTATATATATGAATAAAAATAAACAAATAAATAAACCGACCTATTAATTATAGCTCATATTTATTACTACTACACTATGCTGGAGGCAAAGTAGGAAATAATGGAAATTAGCCAGCTAATTCAGCTGAAATTATTATTTTTGATCGACTAATTTTAAAAATGCAAAGGGCACGTCTTACAGTGAATTAAACAGTTTGATGTATATGATTCATCATTTATATCTTTTGAACTAAAAGGAGGGGTAGAGTACATGATATAAATTCATAGTAGCTGAGAAAAATAAATAATTATACAACTTTTCTGGACGTACAGAAATAAATGCCCTAACAACTAAATGCAAATGGTATATATGTTGCAGACATTTGACCAACTACCATTTTCCAGCTGTCGAGAAAGTAGAAAATTGCAGGTTCAGGCGCCGCTGAGCACATTGAACTAAAACTCACACATTTAATTTCTAATGAAGTTTAATCAACGAAGATGACCAACTTGCTCAATTTAATACCCCTAAGATCCTTTTTGTTATTATTCTTTTTCGAATATATAAATTTGGAAGCTGTAAAATTGTTACAGCTTCACAATGTCTGGGATGAACACTGGGTACCTATCAATGCAATCATCCCATGGTCCATCAGTTGGTGTCTTGATTGTGCGGTTACACTTCCAAACTGCACTGTTACACTTGAATCCACTTCCAAATGCTATTTGCCAAATTCTGTCACCTTTTTTCATCCTTCCTTTCGCCTCGATATAACTCATCTCGTACCATAGCGAAGACGATGATGTGTTACCTGTTCAGACATAACATAATTAGGTTATTAAACATTTTAACAAAGAGTCAAACATAATTACAGTTGTGCTTATGGATTTGACAGTAAAAATCTAGGATATACTTGTGAAGGGACGTGTTGAAACATAATATAATCGTTAGAATTTTGCTTACCAAATTTGTGAAGAGTCATTCTTGAAGCCTCAACATGTTCAGCAGATAACTGGAGATTCTTCTGAAGTTCATCAATAACAGCTCTTCCACCAGCATGGATGCAAAAATGTTCAAAAGCTTGTTTGAAATCGGGAATATAAGCTTTCCATTTGGGATTAAAAATCTTCCTCCCAATGAGAGTGAACAAGAAAAGAAGCTGTTCTGAGGCTGGAAGAACCAAAGGACCAATAGTAGTAATATTGGATTTCAAAGCTTCCCCTGCTATAACCATAAGATCTTTTGAAAGATTAATACCAACTTTTCCTTGTGGATCTTCTTGTTGAAATACGCATTTAAATGCCTTATCATCAGCACCTTTATGCGTTCTCACCACGTGCATTAATCTGTACTTAGCTCTTCTACTGTCTTTTCTCTTGTTAGACAAAAGTATCGCAGCACCCCCCATTCTAAACAAACAATTTGGAAGTAACATTGCTCGCTCTGTACCTTGGTAATAGTTTGGAGTGATGATTTCAGTACTTACAACTAGAGCACATGAATTTGGTAACACTTGAAGGAGGTCTCTAGCCAAATCAATCGAAATTAAACCAGCACTACATCCCATACCAGAAAGATTGTAACTTTTTATGTTACTTCTCAACTTGTACTTGTTGACAACCATAGCAGATAAAGATGGAGTTGGAGAAAACAAGCTGCAGTTTACGATAAGAATATCGATATCTTTAGGCTTAAGGCCTGTTTTCTTCATTAAGTCATCAATAGCAGAGAATATGACAACTTCAGCTTCAATTCTAGCAGTTTCCATAGTTGGTGTTGGAGGGATGTAATGAATTGCTGGTGGCAAACATGTTTCTTCACCAAGACCAGACCTTTCAAGAATTCGCATTTGGAATTCGACACTCTTGGGATTGTCTTTCAAGATTAAACGTGAATGTTCCATGAAAGTTGAAAAAGGTACTCTGCAGGTAACAGGGGCCTTGTAACATGCATGATCTACTAAGTAAATGGATCTTGGTTTTGACATGAAGTAAACTGTGGCTATGAAAATGATGAGGAAAGAAGAACAAAGGATTTGGAGGAGATCAAAGTGGAGGGAATTCCAAATACTTAGAATTTCTTCAGGGCCTAATTTTAGTACCTGAATAATAAGACCAGCCATTATGGGAACAATCAAGAAAGTAAGAAAATTATTAACAAGGTATTGGTAACCAAGTTTCACATATTTCAGCTTAACAGAGTTGGAGAAATTTGGGACTGGTTCAGGCATTTTCACAAACAAAAACAAAAAAAAAATGAAGATCTTTTTGTTGTTAAGAAAGGAGGGAAATTGTTTGATTGTAGCTAAGACAAAAGAAAAAGGAAGATTGGTGAGAATTTAAAGAGTAAAATGAGAGGGGCAATGAATGGAGGGGCAGATGAGAGGAATTAATGAACTATATCATGTCACACAACTTCCTCTTAGCTGGAGACTTTTTTATTTGTCCCCGTCATAATTTTAACTTTAAATCAATCTGATTTTTTATAACAAATTAATATTCGTCATTTTCGTATTATCTTGTAAAAATCGATATACCGGGCCAAAAGTTCAATTTACTCTATCGTGTCTAATTAACCAAATACATTTAATTAGAAAAAGCTTTCGTACGTGTTTCAAGTTTTAGTCACACAATTAAAAACATTATATTTGATTTTATGTTAGTAGAATAATTATTTGTAGTTTGAGATAATAAAATGACTTCCTTTATTATTCCTGCTGGTCTCAAGAATCTACTGTTTTATCAAATTGAATTTGTTATTTGAAGAACAACAAACGTTATGTGTAGAACGTACAAATTTATTCTTTTTCCAAGTTTATCGTTACTGTTAAAAAATTAGTGCATGTTAATTAAGTACGTAAGACACGAGGAGATAAAAAGTCCATAGTTAAAACAAGTACTCTTATGATTAAGATTCTAATAATTAGATGTCTTTTTTAAGGGTTGCGCAAGAATCTTAAAAGGACGAGTAATATAGATTGACTGGATCGCAGTAATTAATTATATGATCTTCTAAACACCAAGCTAAACATATAGTACTACATTTATAATGTCCGAGTATCAAAATTCAATCATTTTAATTTTATCATTATTTTCAAGCAGCAAATAGAACGCAATACATATATCTACATTGATTATTTCTAAGCCAAGACGACCAATCACTTGGTAAAAAAAAAAATAATCTTTATCAATAAAATCGAATGATTAGAATAAAATTGTATCCCTTAGGAATGCGCCTTTCCAAGACCACATGATTTAGTGCCTATTTGGATGAGCTTATTGCTTTTGATTTATAAGCCAAAAATCATAGCTTTTGCCTTTTGATTTTTGACTTATTTTATCAAAACACTCCAAAAGTGCTTAAAAGTTATTTTAGCTTAAAAACACTGAAGATAAGTTAATTCAAACATGCTCTTAATCAATTAATTAGTAACTCAAAAAATAAGATGAAATAATACTGTAATGGATAATATATCAACGTTTCTGCCCCCAATGAGATGGGAATTTGTACGTTTTTTTTTTTTTTAAATTCTATTAATGGGAAGAAAAGATAAGGCTTCAGACTGAAGGAATGAACTTCAATCATACTCATAATCTTGTATTTCAAGGTTAGATGCTCTAACTTCAACCTTCTTCTACTTTTGTATTATTTGTACTTTTATTTAATAAAAAACCTCATCCCTTGTGGACTATAAGCAAAATTTTATATTAAAAAGTACAAATACTAACACGTAATTTTACAAGTAAAATTTTAAAAAAATAAACTATATGCATATTTTAACCACCATTTACAAATAAAAATTTGAAGACATAGTTATGATTAAAAATCTTCTATCTTCATTCATGGACCCTTTATTCATACTTATCCAACTAGAAGTATTAATCCAATTCAAAAATTCTTTTTCGCAATTTCATAATCCAATAAAGTATTAATAATTGAATAAGTAGATGATTTCCACATTTGCAAGGAGGAGCAGTGAACAAATTGCTGGCCCATTTATTATGTGTCGCATTAACTCTCTAATTATCAGCTTATTCCAATAGCTTTAGAAATTCCAGTCTCCAGACATGCATTATCATTCATGGTCTGGTATGTTTTTTACGTACTCTAAATATCTTGCTGATTTTCAGATTACTTAGAACAAAAGAACTGAGGAAAATATATATTTAGTTATTGATTTTCAGTATTTTGGAGGATATAATCTCAAGTTTTCTAAGTAGACATCGAAAACTTCACAAGATGAGTTTTATTTGAGCGGGGGTTTCTTGGAGACTATTTTACCTTAAAACCTAAGTTATGCCTTGTAAGGGTATATTCCTTGAAAAAATATCTCAGAAATCTCATAAACTCTTGAAATATTCATAAGGAGATCAAAATATATCAAATTCTTCTTGATAATAAAAAACTTCAAGAAGATCCACAAAAAAAAATTTCATGGAGATCAAGCTCAAATTATCCTAGTTCAAGAAATACACGGTGAGAAATTTTAGGAGAGAAGAATTAAGGGAAAAATAGATTTGTACTCACATTGTCTAACAGTTAAATTATGTTTTTTTATATTTTATTTGTGATTGCAATTTATTTTATATCACTTTAAAATTTGTTGCAAACAAATATTAATATTAAAAGCATTTTGCCCCTCAAACATGACTAAATTATTAGCCAAGGTTTGGATATTGACACATTACCATTAATTGCAATCAAATGTTAATTATAGATTGAACCAAAATGTAGACAGTTGGGGTAGTTGTAAGTTGGGGTTATGACCACTACCTTCCAATATTAAATTCTCTACAGCCAACCATTAATCTATTGAGCTAACAAGTAATATCCACCTTTTCTTTTTCGTAAAATATTACAATTAATTATTTTTGGAAAATATAGTTCCCACACAACAAAAATAAACTTAGATGCTTGATGAGATATATAATTGTTATTATCTCTCTTAAACTTGATTTTGCTTTTATCAGTTAGTACATAGTACTTTTGTTGTGGATATCACTAATCTAATTTGGACGTCACTTTGTAATCAAAGTTGAGAAAATTAAAAGAGAAACAAATTAAGTACCTAAATAATTTTATGGTTGCTTCTAATTATGGATAAGGTACCTGAATAAACCTCCATTTGAGTATTTTTTTTAATTAGTACAAATATTAATTACTAGTAATTTTCAATAAGTGTAAAAGATATAATTGAGCAATTTCATTGCTATAATTTGCTCTCGATATTTTGCTAATTAAATTACCTAAACTCCAAAGTGTTGGTCGGACCTTTCTTTTTGTTCCTTCCTTTTTCCGGTACAAATTTTATGGCTCAATTATATTTAGATACGTATCAATTCCATCTGATAAAAATGGGTCAACTGTGAACATGTAAAAATAGAAGTCAACCACCTTGTTATTTCAATCTACTAAATTATAGATAATCTTAATTTTTTTTTAAAAAAATATGAATTAGAACTGAATTCACAAAAGATTATTAAAAAAATATTGTTAGCTATGAGCCATTTAACAACAAATTGACGATGATACTAATGAGATGTGAAACATCCCCGATCGAGTTATATATGGAGCTAATATTCAAACCCAAGTACAATAATTTGCTTAGGTCAAGAATATTAGTATCTCTTTTTTCTTTCTATATTGTTTAATTTTATTTTTAAATTTGTAACCATGAATGGAAATAAAGAAAAACCGTATATAGATGACTAAATGATATCAACATGAGTTTTGATACACTGGTGGGAGCGTTTCACCCTTAACTAAAGGTCTAGGTTCGAGCCCTGGGAATGGAAAAAATCTTGTTGGGATCACCACCCCAAATTAGCCCTACAATGCATTATCTGAATTTAATCGAGGTTTCACGGGCTCCAAACACACGATGGCAAACCAAAAAAAATTGACTAAATGGTGTCATTTAATGAGCATGTTGACTTGTCGTAGTCGTGAATGACTGTGTATAAGCTCATAATAGTGTTTGTGATGGTCATATTCCTATTTTTGTTTTAATAAAGTATCAAATTGCAAAAATTGGACCATATAAAGCTGGCCATATGACTAGATAATATTTACTGACAAAGATATATTTCTACTTAAAACACTTATCAATACCAAAATGATTAAATGGCTTTGGGTAGGGATGTACCAACAAAATCGATAAATCGCGCTAAATTAATAATTTGAGGGGAAAAAAAGTAATTATTTGACTTGATTCAATATAATAGAAAATTTGATCATAATTGAATTTATTTAATTTTAACTAAAAATAATCAAACTGAATCAAATCAACCCAATATTATATGTATATACAATTTTTAAAAGTTCTTACACATAATAATATTCATTGTGATCTAATTTTTAATTTTTTTCTTAACCTTTTTCATAATATTTATCTTTTAATATATTGTTTAACTTATAATTTTAAATGGTTCAATAAATTTTATAATTCATAGATATTAATAACTTAAATAAAATTCAAATAAAAATAAAATGAATATTAATGCTAACGAAAAAAATCAATCCAATCCTAATATTGGATATATATTCTTTAGTTTTGAATTAATTTAAACAGTTAAATATGTGGTCTGATTTTTTTTTTAATATTTAGTTGCGTAGTAACTACTTGTTAAACTTATTTAAGCAGGACTAATAAGAACTTACCTTACAACAACAACAACAACAACAACATTGGTGGTTAATGAGATGGGTGGATTTCTTGGGTTAGGCAATCCTCCTCCCTTTGAGCTAGCTTTTGGGGTGTGAGTTAGGTCTAAAACCTAGTTATCACAGCAGGGTCAGTCTCACCCAATGTTGGGCCCCCAAAAAAATTACACTGAAATTGCCTAGCCCAGTGCTTACCATCTCACCCAATGTTGGGCCCCCGAAAAAAAAGTCATAAATAAATTTTCATAAAAGAACAACCATGTCTTCCATTGTTATAGTAATTATTATGACCAACAACTTTCGTACAAGTTGTATATATTTCTGCGCTACGAATAAGTTATAACGTCCACCAACTTCTACCATTGACTTAATGTGGAATATTTATGAATTATGATGCATAATTTAAATATAACTCTTAAAAAAACATTAGTAAAGAATAGTTTTCATTATCTTATTTTTGTTTATATTTTAAAATATAATTTTAACTAAATATTTATTCTATTTTTATATCATTATATCATAACTAATGTGTTCATCATAGTCTTCAAAAATAATTCTTATAAAGATGAAATTTCAAAAAAAAAATATTTTACCTTAAAATTTCAGAATATAAATAATATGAGATAATTACTTCTAAAAATTATCGCAGATAATTTGAAACGGATGAAGTAATATTTTGGTAAGTACAAATTGAATTAATTACCATAGTGAATACTATATATTTGCTAGGTTTGCATATCTGTTGTGAAACTTGAATGCACTAGGTACAGATGGCCAACCCTAATCAATTATTCCCATCAATATTCAAGTCAGAATTATTAAATTCCCTATCCTTATTGATTCATCAACTTTCTTATGCATTATCTATTTTATCTTTATTATATTATAAATATATTATATCTCTTTATATTATAAAATATATCATATGTATTTTATTATTATTTATAAAATTAATTTTTTTCATGATGCTATAATTTACTTCATTTGTAGAATATCCTTAGCTATCACCTTTTTCTTTCGAAATATATTATTTATGATTTTTATATAAACAAAAAAAATTACATGAAATAAAAAGAATATAAAAATATCATAATTTTTAAAGAAGTTATAAAGATTGATAATGAAAAGGTAATTGATCTAGGATAAAGGAGACAGTTTAACTATTGTTCAAAAATTAAAAATGGAGTGAAAATAATTTTCACCCTTCGTTTAATTTTGTTACTACGGAAACCTAGTATTTTTTTTCTCGTTGCTATTTTTCTTTTCTTTTTTTCTTCCTTCATTTTTTTTTTAATGTTTCTAAAAGGCATGCACATTGGTCTGCTTGTTAGGTTTCGAAAACCATTGACCTTTCTTGTCAAATTCCTTTCAATTCTTTTCTCTCACTTTAGTTATTAAACAAACAAAACCTCAGAAGATATAGGCAAAAAAGGAAAAGGGTTTTAAGTTATATAAATTGACAGTATAATTAAAATTTTACATCAATTATCAGTTTAGCCAAAAAAGATATTTATAAATAAGGCTTCTCAGAATATGAGATTTATTCATAAAAAATAAATTAAGTTGCTAGAATAAGTAAAGATAATTTAATGAAGTTGCGCGGAAAAAAAATGAAAAAAGGCACAACTTTTTAGCGTTGCAGAAGTTGATTTGGAAAATGACAAGAGCTGGAAATAACAGAAAAATGAACCAATAAGAAAAAAGAATAAAAGTTTTTGAACCAATGTAACATTTTTCATTTCATTGAATACAAGCGACAAAAATATTCATGGCCAGAAAGTGGAAACACGATAGAAATAAGTACTTTATAGTAAAATTTGCATACTTTTATTAAATTAATTAATGTTACAACAACAACAACGTATCCCAGTGCCTCAAAAGCCTCCCACTCATTGCGAGGTGAGGGAGGGTCGGATGTACGCAGCCTAACTCCTATGTTTAAAAACATAAAGCGGTTGTTTCCAGATGACCCATGAGGAGCGTC
>JAABOM020000049.1:22633167-22688856 GCA_011800125.2 Solanum clarkiae | reverse complement strand
TGCCTTATTCCATCATACCCTAAAGCCAAAAAATAGTGAATCTTTGGCTCCATCCGAGATTGATGGAATAACATTTTTAATTTAGTCTTTATAGAAATTGATCTCATAAAATTGGCTTACCTTGTTAAAAATAGACTAACCGATTTCCTGCCGTTTTTAGTCAAAGAGAGAGAGGCAAGCACAAACTACAAAGAAAAGGAAAGGTCCTACTCAAGCCATATTGAGAGATATAAGACAAGCTTGCTTATTAATTAAGCAGCAGATGCACCTTGTTGTTCAAAGTTAACTTTCTCCCTTTTTACTATTAGTTGAGTGCTCACTGTTGTGTATGGTCAACCAAAGATCAACTGGGAAGCATTGATTAAGGCCATAGCCTAGCTCAGGAGTTGGAGGTGAAGTTGATGGCGATGACAGCCAGAAGCAGTGGGGACGTGAGTAGCATATGGACCACGACAGCATCTTGCACTAGGAAAGCAAATACTAAGGTACTAGGGCTTTTGAAGGGCTACTCTATCGAACATAAAGGGGACTGGTGGTGGAACAGAGAGGTCCAAGTTAAAGTGGAAGCCAAGAAAGCAGAATATTTGAAGTTAATGGAGAGCCAAGACCAAAAGGGGAAGAGGGCCAATACGGAATGGTATAAGAAGGCAAAAAGGAGGCGAAGTTAATGGTTACGGCGGCTCAGACTGCAGCTTTGGACGCTTGTATGAAACACTTGGTGATACAGACAGGAACAATAAGTTATGCTACCCAAAGTGAGGGAGAAGAAAACTCTTGACCTAGACCAAGTGAAGTGCATCAGAGACAATGAAAGCAAATTATTGGCAGAAGAGGTGCATATTAGATGAAGACGGCAGAGAGACTTCCATAAATAAACTCTTGAACATAGAGGGGGGCAGGAGCATCGTGTTGGGTGAGGTACACGCTGTTGTCCCCAAACCCTTTCCCAACTGTTGTGGGGAAATCTACTATTATTGCACCAGTCTTCCTTCTTTTTCTAATGCACATGATTTCAGTGTCAACTTCTTTATCCACAAAAATAAGAGATTCCACAGTCAACTCATTGATGCCTGAACAAAGTAATGATCTTTTTCCTGAAGAGAAATGTATTTTCTCCTCCTGATCTTGATTCAAGGGTTTTAGAACACAACCATATGTCCTATATGGGTTCAACAGGAAGTTACCTCGTAAATTTTCTCATGTATGTAGCAGAATATACATGGGATAGCTCATAGCAAACCCTAAAGGCCAAATTTTTATCACTTCGTCAAACATGTGTACTACACTCTTGCATACATGTCTAGTAGAACCTTGGATCTTTGCACCTTTTTTCCCTTTCTGTAAGCTGCTTTGGGCATTGACTACTTCTTTATGTGGGCATGAAGTCCACTTCCTCTCCATTGAGAAATTCTTTCCTTTTATCTCTCCAGAATGAATCTATTTCCTCTCTTTAGAAATTATATCTTTCTCATCTCTTGAATTTGGCTTCAATTTTCAGAGGACATTAGGATACAAATTAGCATAGACATTCAGTCACCAGTCAGAAATCAAGCTAAATGATTGCCACGAGATACTAGGTTTGTGACATTAAATTATTATATATCTCAGTCTTTCACCAAGAAATGAAAAGTTAACCTGCAAGTTCACAATTTGGTATTTGCATATCCAAGAACACATATGTACAAGTTACATGTTCAAATTTGCTTTATTAGTTGGGTCTTATACGTACAAAAGAATGGTACCTGTTTGTGGTTAAGAGCAAGAGTGAACAGGATGGAACCAACAACGTCTCTATCAGATAGGATTGCAGACACCGCAGCAACAGTCAGCCCCAAGCTAATACAATTGTACTGTCATCAAAGACCAAAGCATTCAAACAAATGAAAAAGGTACTTCAAATGGGCTCGGCAGGAAGAGGAGTGTACCATAATCCAATTGGCAAAACCGAGAGGAGGAGAAATATAGTACCTGAAAATGACCATGGTCAATCAAGATGAGACATGGATTCAACAAAATCATGGCAAAGTGCCACAGCGTACCATTTTTCGACCCCTTGTGAAGACCGGAGTAATAGACAGTAACAAAATAAATGACAGCAGGAAAAAATATTAGGACATCGGACAATAACACTGTCCACCGCATCAACAATTTTCTGCATCAAACAATCAACACATATCAAATTCGTTTATCATCTCATCTTCCAGTGGATACTCCCAAAATATCAAAACTTTGAAATTGATCTGCCACAGCATACCCAATATAAGACTCGTAGCCGCGGGAAGTGTAGAGTTCAACCGACTGTGGATCAAAGTATCCGAGGAGAAGACCATGAATATAGCTCTGATACGCTGTAAGAGGAGGGTAATCTAAACCCCAGTATTTCAGATCATTGACAGTGCTATTTCGGTACCATTCTTTAACCGGGAGATTAAGCGTGATCTCCATCCAATGCCGCTGAGCTTCGTAATCTCCATACTTAGGCGGAGTTCCGGCGCCTGAATAGGGGTGGATTGATACTGCAATTCGCACCAAAATAGCAAAAAGAGTGATGCAAAACAAGGAAGCTGTAGTGCCCCTTTGAGTCAGAAATGACCAAATGTTAGATTCAGTATCAGGCTTCACTGCCTTCTTCGTCTTCTTCTCCATTTCACTCACAAAAATTTCACCAGAGACAAATGTCAAACCAATTTCCCGGCGGGGAAGAATTCAATCAACCCGGAAAGGAATTCGGGCTGCTCTTCTGACTGAAGTTGGAGGTTAAACCGTCAAATCGCACTCCTTCTCACCGTGTTATTTTAGAATAGAAATTCAAAAAAAAATATTTCTTATAATATATTTTAAAATTTTAATTATTATGATAATGAGAATATCTTTTATATAACTTACAAATATATTTTATTTCAAAAAAGTTTTAAAACTTCATGCATAAATTTTATATCAAATTGAAAGTGTTTAACTCTAAAAAAAATCACATCAATTGAGACTGAGAAAATCGTATTATTTTATTATAAAAATTTAATTTAATGTATGGACAAGGGCTTAAAATACCCTTGAACTAGAGGTGGTAAAATAAGTTCAAACATAAGCAATCCGTGAACTCATCCATAAGTTTATAGATTGGGTTCATTATGATTTAGAATTAGACTAATTTTCAGTTTAATTCAATTTAACCCAATATGAAATAGTTCTAAGCTGAGCCCAATAAGATTCTCTTAAATTAAGAGAGGAATTAATGCAAGAGAATGTCTTGTTAGTCTTAAATTAAGCGTTTAAATTGGATGGATCATGTTCCAATTCGTATTTTAGCCCATTTGAGCTGAAAAAATATTTGGGCGGGTCAAGACCTAGTCCGATTTTTAATACAACCCATTTTAACCTCCCAAATTCCAGTCCAACCCGGCAGTTGACACCCCAACCTTAAACTATTAAAAATGGTATAAAAATATTTTTCATCCACCTATTAGGCCCAAAATATCATTGTCATGTATCTTTGTAAAGAGATGATTGTTGGTTTCGAGGGTATAAGTGAGACCAAAAGGTGAATGAAGGGCATTTTTGGACCCAAAGATAGATGACAAGGGTATTTTAGGCCAAATAAAAATGAAAAAAATATTTTTGTACCATTTTCAATAGTTTAAGGACATTTTAAACCCTTCTCCAATTATTGTCATATAAACTCAAAAAATAATTAGAAAAGAAGAAATTTGCATAATACTTGTGATACATAAGAAGAATAGGGCAATTGGAAATTTCAAGTTATGAAAATTGAAAAGGAGCAATAATTGTACAAGACATGCACAAAGAAAGAAAGAAAAAAGTATCACATAAAATTAATAAGTAAGCAAAAGAAATTTAAAACCAAGCAACACATCTTAAATAAACAAAATTTAGCACACAAATATGAAAAGAACAATCAACTCATGAAACTCTAAAAGAAAGATGAATAAAATCGGTCATTTATATTTTATATTGTGTGATATCCAAAATAACTATCAACAATTATAAGAAAAGCCATTAAAGCTTCATCCTTGACCTACTACTCAATGAATAATTCTGTCAGGATAAATATCTTTTAACGATGCTACAACAACAACAACTAGGGGCGGATTCACGTGGGGAATTTCGGGTGCTTGAACATCCATTGATTCCTTTTTTTTTGTGTATCTACATAAAAAATATATAAAAATTATATAAATATAAAGATAAGCACCAAATGAACAAAAAATTCTATAGGTACTTTAGTTCTCACCGCTCTCCTAAGACTCAAAGCAAACCCATAAATGAGGGATCAAATCCTAACATTTAGCGATGCTAAAAAAAGAAAAAAAAAGACAAATCCTCCCAACATTCAAGTTTCTAAATTTTATTCTTGTTCAAAACATAGTATTTTCACTAAATTGGAGTGGATGAAATAACAAAGTTCAACGTAGATTTATGTTAATATTTAGTCATAAATTTTAAATTTTTTTAAAAAATATTTCTTTGATCTAGAATATTGATCACTCCTAAAATTCTAATTTTTTTAAAATTTTAAGAAGTATAACTACAATTTTAGAACTCTTCTATAAGTAAAATACATATTGAACCACAATTCCAAATACGGCTGATAACAATGAACACAGGAAGTTGTGCCCCACGTGGCATCATATTATTGGTCAAATATGTGCTGTCAAGGACCGGGCTGTCACCAAATAATTGCTTGTCTTGGGCTATATAAATTACGACAGAGACGAGAGTTACAAGTTTTCACTGGTGACTCCGACGTCAGATTTTCTCCTCTCTGCCGAACTTGCACTTGACGGTTCCATACAAAGTAGAGGAACTAGTAAACAATAGCTTGAAGATGATGATTTTCGTGAAGACTTTGAAAGACACACTTCGAAATTGAAGTAAAACCGGAAGATAACGTAACTAACAACCCTTTTCTCTAATCTTTCAATCGTATCTGCTGCTTGGATATGCTTATTCACGTGCAATCTAATGTATGTATCAAATTGAATGGATCTAGCGGCATTGGAGTCTGATTAGGGTATTGAGTGGCAGCTCGTGTGGTTTTAAGGTGTTGCTGTAGTAATTCTGAATGTGTATTTGTTTTTGTTCGAGTCCAAGTTATGCTCTTTAGTATACGCATTAATGCTGTTTATTAACTTTTACCGGGACAACATTATGTGACTGCTTGGTAATTGGAATAATACTCAATTTGGTGTTCCTCGGATAATTGTTTGCTAGTTAGTAGTTTTAATTTAATTGCTGCACGTCAAGTATTACAGTACTCAACTATAAATGACTTGCTTCTGGTGTTGTAAAAATGGTTTCTGTGCTATTTTGCGTAATGGCCACTGTTAATTGGAGTAATTGTACAGAAGCTAGGTTGCAAAAAAAGAACTTCAAGTTGTGGTTTGTTCAAAGAGGTGCAAACTTGGGTGTAGTTTTATCTTTTTTGCTTTTTGGGGGTGGGGGGCGGAGGGTGGGGAACAGAATAGTCTTTCATTATCCAAGGCATTAGAAGCTGCTTATTCATTCTATGGTAATGTCTCCTCTTCCCTCTTCCCATGCCTTTCTTTTTTCCGTTTTGCAGAAGCTGATGTATTTCTTCATTATTTTCTTCTTCTTTTATTTGGATTTTTGATATACTTGAGCCGAGGGTCTCTCGGAAACAGCCTCTCTACCTCCACGAGGTAGTGGTAAGGTCTGCATACAATCTATCTTCCCCAGACCCACTTTGTGGGATTTCACTAGGTATGTTGTTGTTGCAGAAGCTGATGTACCAATATGGCTAACTATACAGGTTGTGGATGTGAAGAAAAACATAGAATCAGTTCAGAGGCAAGATGTCTACCCCGCCGCACAACAGATGCTTATCCATCAGGGTAAAGTCCTCAAGGACACTACGATGCTTGAGGAAAACAAAGTTGCTGAAAATAATTTTGTGGTCATTATGCTTTCCAAGGTACCAACTGTACAAGCATGTGCTGAGCTATAGGATTTTCTATTGTTTTGCTGTGAGTTGTGTGAACGTGTCTTTCACATCTTGTCTAATGCTGGTTCTGTCCATATTTTCGTGCTCATTGTAGAATAAGGTCTCATCATCTGGAACCTCATCTACACCAGCAGCTCCTTCAAATACGGTGAGAGCTTAATTACCTCCATAAGTTCAGGTTGTTCTCTTGCTTGTTTGCACCACCGCCACATTCCTTCTTGCCTTCACAATAAAATGGTTCTTCGTTTTGGATGCATTAATGCACTTCTATACATTGGCTGGTATGGTGATATTCACCCTGGTTTTGATGCTTGAGAGTTGAGAATATATTTAAGTCATTTTTTTGATAAGGTTTAAGTCATTTTTGTAGCATAATTTATTGTGGGAAGAGAATAAGGGCATTAGTGCCTTGTGCGCCATATTTTCATTCTTTTGTAAAGTATCATTTCACATGCCACTCCTGTGTAGTAAGTGTAACAATATTTTATTTGAACAATTGAAACATGGGTATGTTAATCTAGATTTTTAGAGCTGATATCAATCTGTATGACTAGGCACAACCTGCTGGTTCCACTGACCAAGCTACACAGACGATAGCAGCACCTCAAGCTAATGCTGCAAGTGCTGCACCGTAAGTTTCTCCTCTTCTTACTGGTTGCCTGTACTTGAATTTTTGTTGGTTTAGTCTTAAGATTTGTTTGCTTCGCAGTCCACAATCTGCTCCTGAGTCTGCTCCTAGTCCTGCCCCTGTGCCTGCTACTGCTAGGTGAATACATATGACATGCTTGGTTTAGGGAATTGGCTATTGATTATATTCATCCTCTCTATGTGATTAGTCTTGTCTTTATTCGACTATTACTCCTTTCTGTCAAACAGTTCCGTAACAGATGTGTATGACCAAGCAGCATCAAACCTTGTTGCTGAAAGTAACTTGGAGACCACAGTTCCAACAAATTCTTGATATGGGTGGTGGAAGCTGGGATAGGAATACAGTAATGCGTGCTTTGCGTGCTGCATATAACAATCCCGAGAGAGCAGTTGATTACTTGTATTCTGTGAGTCTGCAGCTAGCTTTGCTTTTGAGATCTTTCTTCATGTTCCTCTTTTTGCACCTCATTCCTGGTTAGATTTAGCTACGAGGTAAATTCAAATTTATGCTACCCAACTTCCATCTCATTGAGTTGGGTCTGTCATCTGGCTCACAATGCTGGTGCAGTTAATCTTTGAAACTCATTTACCTCCCAATCCTGGAAGTCTCGCATAGATTGAGCATACAGAGTAGCTTTATTTACAAAGAAGCCCCAGTTTACATTCTGTATACTAGAGGGAGAGAGAGTTCATTATAAGAAACCAGCTTCTAAATTCCCATCCAGTCATCTATATAAACATGGGGTTGCTTGCTGTGACTCCAAGCGCACACATAAAATGGCAAAATGTTATTGTGAAGCATCGAGTTTTTCCCTGCTCCTCAAGTGCCCTCCCATTACGTGTCTTTCCAGGTCACCCAAAACGTGCACTCTTAAACCTTTTGCATTGCATTGCCTTTATAGTTCATTCATCCCTAGAGCTTCATATCCATTTAAACCTGTTTTGCTTAGGAAATGGGACTGATTCATGCAGTAAATATAATTATATGATATTTTCTGTGGTGCATCTTTGACCTATACTGAAAACACATTAGTTTCTTTCAGGGTATTCCTGAACAAGCTGAAATTCTGCCTGTTGTGCCTGCACCTGCTGCTCCTGCTGTTACTGCTCCTGCCAGTGGACAGGCTGTAAACCCTTCAGCTCAGGAGGCTTCACTACCTGCAGTTCCTTCCAGTGGACCAAATGCTCTAATCCTTTAGATCTGTTCCCTCAGGTAGTAAATATACCAGGAAAGTTAAATTCGCCTAGTTATTTGCTGTTAATTGTCCTAAATTTATATTTCCCCAATCAGGGCCTAACTAATGTAGGCTCAAATGCTGGTGCTGGAAATTTGGATTTTCTACGCAATAGTCCACAGGTGGGTTATGTGCTTTCTGCAAGTTAGATTTTACACGTTTGAAAGCATAACTTTATATCTGTCTCCGTTAACAGTTCCAGGCCCTTCGAGCAATGGTGCAAGCCAATCCACAAATATTGCAGGTATGGGATATTATATGCTATAAGTAGTTTGTTTGTTCCTAGCATCTTCAGACATGCTAGAACCATGATGTTTGTCTATCTGCAGCCCATGCTCCAGGAGTTGGGTAAGCAAAATCCGCATTTGATGCGACTTATTCAAGAACATCAACCTGACTTTCTGCATCTCATCAATGAACCTGTTGCAGGGGAGGGGTAAGAACATTTGCTATTTTTCTTCTTTTGATTTGGGGCGAATTTATTTTTCTACTGAAAGTGTTTTTGATTGGACTGTGCCTTTAAGAGCTGATTTTGTGTCTCTGTCTATCTATTCTAGATCCTTTCTTTACCATCTTGTGTCTGTATGGGAGACTGATTTTCTCATTTATATGGTGTATCAGGAATGCGTTGGGGCAGACAGCAGGAGCAGTACCACAGGCTGTGACTGTTACACCTGAAGAGCGGGAGACTATTGAACGTGTAAGTTATTTATTAGTCCTGTAGCTTGCATCAAATAAAGTGTTCAGTGCTAGAGTTTATTCATAATAGATTGCAAATATTATGGTGCTATACTGAATTTTTATTTTGAATTATGACAATCATTTTGAGAAAAGGAAGCAGAGGCATTGCATGTTGCAATATTGATGGTTTAATGTGAATGCTTTTACTTTGATATCTGAAAGTGCTGATGGACCAGCGTTGCAAGTTTGTTTGTTTTTTCTTGTCAGCTAACATAATTTTCTTCTTGTCGTCATCTGTGGTTGGTGATATTGTTTTCACAGCTTGAAGCTATGGGGTTTGATGGTGCTTTAGTATTGCAAGTGTACTTTGCCTGCAACAAAAATGAGGAGCTGGCGGCAAACTATCTATTAGATCACATGCATGAGTTTGACGAATGACATGGATAGAAAGAACATAATGCTATTTGACCTGTTATACTTAACATTACAGTAGTTTTGCTTCTCTACTCCCTGTATATCTTGCCATGTGGAGTACATTTTATTTCTTCATTCCAGCGGCCTTGGATGCTCGGACCCTTTTGTATAATATATTATATCAGTCAAATCATTCCTGCAAGCTCTTTGGTCATTCCTCAAGACTGCGTGTCCTTTTTTCCAATTTGGGTTTGCCAGATCGATTTCTTGCCTTGTTCATCTCTTCTGTGTTCCCATTGGTTGCTTCTAAAAAGTTTGCCCCTTTGGTGGGTGAATAGGGTTGGGACTCAATCATATGATGAACAAGTCAAAAAATAGCTGGTGGACCGGTTAATAAGCAAGAAAATGTCTTTATCAAAACGAAAACAGGAAAAAGTGTAAAAAGGCTGCCAGGTCTCTTTCATCATTACCTAGTGTGTTTAACAATTTGGCAAATGGAACACCAGCGATTCAATATATTTTGGTTAAAATGGAAAATGACATGTTCCAAGACCCTCGGCAGGCATGTATGAATTAAATAAAATTGTTGACAACTTCAAAGGTTGAATAAACTGAGTTAACACGTTATCAAAGAGAATTGAGAAATTAATGTCAACTTCAACTTGACTTCTTCAATTGCATGTATGTATGTGTGTGTGTATATAATAAAGATTTCATTCCAGTTTCTAGTAAGTAGCAACCTCTCAATACACTTGATAAACAGAAAACAAACATGGGACTATTTAAAAGAAAATTCAAGGCATCAAAAGTTACAACACTGGCTAACCTTGCCATCTCAAGGATTTCCATTCTGAAAAATCAACACCAAGTTAGGTGCTCACTTGCCCATTCTGATGTCATTCAACTACTTCATCTGAGTCGCCAAGAAGATGCTCTTCATCGAGTAAGTTCCCAGAATATACACTATTTCATTCCTCTGTCCTCTTCTACCTTTATTGCATTCTCCTCCCTGATCATTTTTACAATTAACAGGTCGAACTTGTTATCAAGGAACAGAACATTGTAGATGCACTTTCAATGATGGAAAAGTACTGTCATCTCCTAATAGAAAAAAGGGCACTCATAAAAACTAATGGGTGAGTACTACTTACTTGTATATATCTGATCGAAATCTGCAACTAGATAGATTGAGGCATCGATCTCTGACAATGTGTTTAAGCAGGGAATGTCCTGAGGAGCTAGCTGAGGCAATTTCAAGTTTGATTTTTGCAGCTTCAAGATGGGGAGAATTCCCAGAACTGCATGAACTTCGTGAGATTTTCACCTCAAGATATGGGAAAGAATTTGCTGCTCAATGTGTCGAACTAGGAAATAATTGTAGCGTGCAGCCAAAGGTAGGTCAGCTGAATTATTGATGTGGCCTTTATTATATCTTCCCTAAAATCAACAGGAGATTCATGACTTATCAAACTAATCTGATCATGAAATTTCTCCAGATGATACCCAAGCTATCAAAACGTCAAACAGGGCCAGGGAAAAGAAGGGATATGCTTAAAGATATTGCTGCTGATTGTGGTATCACTCTGTGTATAGAGGATGAGACTTGTCATGTATCACAATCAAAGACACAGGTTAACAGTGAAAATGAATGTTCTAAAGGTATTTTCTTGACTATTTTTAATGGCAATCACTGAGTGAAACTTCAGATTCTCATTTCACAAAATAAAAAGATTGAACTTCAAATGGCATAACAATTTTTACATCACAGGTGAAGAGGAATCTTAACAAGGCATAGAAGCAGATCCAGTGATCATATTGGAGGGTAGTCAGATAGTACATAATGCCTTGATACTTCTCCTCTCAGCAGCAGCACTTCTAGCAACAATTGTTTGGATCTATCCATGACTAATAAGAGAAAGCATTATCAAGGCATGGTCAACTGGCAAACATTTCTGCAATCATGCAACGATAACACATTCGCTAAGAAAGCAACAATAGAGCAGCTGCATGTGACAGAAGCTATTCAGGGATGAACTGCTACCTGAAAAAAACATCTTACTCGTTGATGCCGCATCGAGCGCCTAGCTTCCCTCATGTTCTTTTCTTAGCTAGGAATATGCTTTCGTGTGTATGTTGTCGGGTGGGGGGTGTTTAGCTCTTAGCTTTACATTTAAACCAGATCATTTCTGTAGATCATCTATGCAGACAGAAGAAATACAGGTAGATGTAGATCAGTAAACAATCAGATAGCTTCTGTTGAAAAACATGAGATATTACATTCCTACTAATAAATAGCTGATGCTCCCTACAATTCTTCAATAATTGCGAAATCTCCATGACTAGGATTTTCTTAACCATGCTAGTTAGACGAAGTTGCCCTTTAAAGAAGTCTCCGATACCTATATCGGTCTGCAACTAATTTAAGATCCATTAAAAGAGGAAAGGCTCTCTCATAATCAATCAGTAATAGGCAAATACGTCTTCTTTTCAAGCTAAAGAAATCAACCATGCTACTTGAAAAATATTGATTTACTTTTGTAGGTCCAACCTTGTTCTTTTCTGTTAATATTTAGATTACATAAAAAGAAATGCGACATCTCAAAATTTTTTAAAATCAGATGAACTCAATTCTCAAATCATAAATAGTATTTTCCCAATACGAATGTTGCACCATGTTAGGAGGTCGCTCTGGATTTACAGCTCCAATTGAACTTTTTCAGACAAGCAGATAAAAGTCCTCTCCAGGCAATGACGGACTCTTCTTTCTGATGCAGTTTGTTCTCTCGATAGAGCCTTCTTTTTAGTGAACACTATATGCGAATTCCGTGAATGAATACGATAAATATCAATCACGTAGAAATAACATGGCTGAAAAGGGCATGAACTAAGGTGAAGATGGAAGATATACAAAGCAGCGGTCAAGACCATGCCTCAACATGGTACTTGCCTGCCTTTTCCAATGCCCTAAGCCACCTCACTGCAGCTTCCTTGGAAACCTCGCCTTCTTTAGATACAATTTCTTCAAATGCCAACAACACATCAGAAGGCATTTTATTGGCAGAGCCTGCGACATACACAGCTGCCCCCTCGGTTAATAGATTCCATATCCTAAAGCTTTCTTCTCTCATTTTATGCTGCACATAAACCTTCTGTTGCTGGTCCCTGGAGAAGGCAACAAAAAATCCGCCACCTTTTTCTTCAGAAAGGACTCCACCCTTTCGTGAATGAAACAACCAAAAATCTCGGTATAAGAAGTCATTTTCTTCATTTCTACAACCAAAGAAGAAAAGAATGGGAGCAGTTGGACCGGATTGACTCTGAAGGGCTCTTTCCTCCACAAATCCACGAAAAGGTGCACACCCTGTTCCAGGTCCAACTAGAATAAGAGGAAGTGAAGTTGGAGGAGAAGGAAGAGAACCTTTTTGAAACCATGCCGGTATGAGGACACCTGCTTAACATAATCCAAAAACCATCATCAAAGAGTTACAAAAGGTAAATGAATTAGGTTTGTAATTATAAATTACTCCAGTAACCATACTTTTCTGAGGATCAAGTTCAGCTAACCATGACGAGCAAAGACCTTTGCGCTTCCTCTTATAAGGTGTTGTCCACGACACCACGCTTACTGTTAAATGCACTTGGTTTGGATGAGCTGAGTGAGAAGACGAGATGGAAAAAGCCCTAGTTTTCAGTGGAGGTACCAACTGAACCAACCATTCAAACGGCATCTGAACAGATGGAAAATCATCCAATACCTGCAATACAATATGGAAAGTAGAAAAATATCAAACAGTATAAGACAATGAGGCAGTAACAGCAGAAACGTTTTTATAATTTACTTCCAAATCAAAAAGCAATTGCTGGTGCATCGATAAGTTAACCATAAGTGGGCATTTTTTTTATAAGGGTGGGCCAACTTGCATGGAAAGGCATTATTTATTTATAGAAGGATCATTCTATAGGAGAAAGACCAAGTGCCTCCATGTTTTCCAAAACGAAAACATGGAGTCTGTAGCTCTTTATCCCATACTTCAGCTTAAAATAGTGTTGGGTACCTAACATATCATGCTTTCATTGCTTGCAACTAAAGAGACTAGCAGAGGATGTGCTCATTTCCAGATTTCACATTTAGAGTCTGATTAGTTACTAGACCAAATAACTACTCGAGCTATTTTCTATTTTGACAATCAAGATGCTGTAATGTGAATGTATGACAGGGTTAATGTTGGCTAACCAGTTTTGCTTCAAAAAGAACTGGGCCAACTTCTTGCTTCTTAGTGTGTCTATAGAACCTATACATTCCATGAAACAAAAATCTACCATAAGAGAAACCATATTATTGAATAACTCAGTAGTAAGGGAAAATGTCAATGACCACCCCGAGGCAACTTTATTAATCCATACAAAGAGCAGAAATATTTTCATCACCTCCAGTACAGTTCTTCGTTCCTTCTGATTGTACTCATAAAGGTCATCTCTTCCTTCTGGTGAGGCAAAGTATTGAAGCCTCTCCTTCTCATGTTTGGCAGTGGCAAAATAACTCATAACCTGAAGAAGTCAACGATCCAAATGGCTTATCAAATTACTATGGCATGCCATGATCATGCATAACATGCAATTCCACAAGCAGCACAAAGAAGATGAACACAAGATGCAACAGTGAAGTCCAGGCGCATAGCAAAGACAATAGCAGAAGATATTAATTATACAATGTCATGGGATATTATTCATAAGAACACATAAGAAATTCAGACATTCCATCTCTTACCTCAAAGAAATATCGTCGTGGGGAAGCTGATGCAACATCCATTGCCAGTTCCACAAAAGTTTTCAATCTTACAGGGACCCTCAATGTATTTCTCAAATCATAACTTTGTTCATTTTCTTTATTATCTTTAGGCTGAACCTGGAAAAAATGTTCACATAGTAATGTAAGAATGGAAGAGTTTCTTTCTTTGAGCTTTAACTATTACTTTGTTAATAAAAATCCTTGTAATTACCGCAAAAAAGGGAGTAGAATTTGCCTTTTCAATTGATAAATTGCTAAAATTTGCCAAATCTAATCTCACCACGAAGTAGGGAGAAAAGAAAAGAGTGATAAATCTCAAATTCCACATTTTAGAACAGATTTGTACACATTTTCTCATTAGCTATATCCAAAGCAAATGTACTTTGCTGTCTTCAATGCTTTTATTAACAAGACCATGGTACTGAATCTCAGGAACTTATCCTAGAAATTGAAGTGATCTAACCTATTTTGGATAGGATATCTGTACAAGAAGTGCTAATACATTCTCCCCGTCTTAGCTCTCCTACAAGGGAGGACTTGGTGGTGCCTGTATTGTAATAGTTTGGTGCTGCTGCTTACCTATATATTTCTGATTTCTTCAACTTTAAAAAGGTTCCATCTCACTGAAATTTTTGAAGTCAAGTTTTATTAGCAAAAGTAGCACAAGAAGGGGGGGAACAGATACTCATATGGAGCTTAGGAAGACAAGTAAAGCATCTGTCACATACAATCTTCATATAACCCTCAAAAGCTAAAATACAGACTGTTATTTTAGTCTATGCACAGCTGCAGACTCGTTTTCAAACACCTTAAATTCCTCCCTCTCCACGCAGCCCACAGAATACATGCTGGTACATTGATCCATAGAATACACTGTTATTTATTCTGTTCTAAAAAAGTTCAAGGGGTAATAGGGGGTACAAAGCTTGTGTAACTGGAAATTCGACCTGAACTGGTGTACTTATGCCTTTTCGCTTTCATTGTATCTCTTTAGTTCATTGAAGTTTTAGCTCCTTATTTTTGTTATTGTTAACTGCAGTCCCCGAATGTAATACTAAGGAGCCCAGTAATGGTCCTATCCTACCTTGCTCCATTGGTTGATTATATCCACAAGTTAGAGGTGCAGGGTCTTTACCTCTAGGGTATTCCTCCCTTGTCTACCATATCCCAAATCCTATACAATATTTGCACACTTCCCCTTTAGAGTTGCACTTAACATTTCAGGATACTTGCGATCCACATGATAATAGACCTATAATGACATGTGTCCAACACCCATACTAACATGGGTAAATCATGTGAATCACATCCATGAAAATTTACACAATAAAGACCTCCAGAGATGCATGAATACAAAATAATGTCTAGGAGGAAAATCTGAAGGAGCAGGGTCCAAGTGACAGCAACAGAACCAGGAAAATAGACAATTTACATACTCGGATATATGATTCAGGGTTCAAATTACAGCGGTTTATGAAAGCATCAACAGCTGCAGTATCTTGGCCAGGGAGAATATGAACAACATCACCAACCTCATACTTGATAGTCTGAGATCACAAAGGAAATCATCAAAAGGATCATATGAGGTAAAAGGAGTAAAACAGAGATTAGGATGAACAGCTCATACAGATGAAATAGCTTCAAATTCAAAATGGCGGACATCTTTTCCACAGCCAGCTTTACTTAATGGAACATTTTTAACCTACATCAAAAGAGTGAATAAAGAAAGAGTATATCAACATCACAACCATCACCATTGAAGAGAAAGAGAGAGAGAGACAGAGAGAGTTAAATATTCAAATAAAGTGGAGGCAACATCTTCTTCCAAGTGGGTCTTTGGTGCCATATTTCTGCAGTAAGCACTTCACACAAGGAAAAACAGTTATTTATCTTGTGGATGTAGTGGTTCAGAATTCCATCTTAATGGAGAACTAAAGTTCCACAATTTAATGGCACTATTTATGATATATTCAAGGATGACATCAATTATATGTCATTTCTGTTGGAGCTCAGAGACGCTCAGGATATGTGCTACTCTTCTAGAGAGACACTATCAATTTATTACAATCACTTTTGCTTGGTAAGAATCACAAGTGAATCCACAACCAAAAACCCCGTTTCAGGAGTAGGAGCTATTCAACTTCCACAGGTGACAGCGCTGATACGTATCTGAAGAAATGTATATAGAGATCATGTACCATTTTTAAGAAGCAGTCAGGGCTGTACTTTCCAGAAATTTTTCCTGGCAATATGAAGCGCGTGCTCTCAATTTGCATTTCAAGAAGCTTGACATCTGCAAATTTCATAGGTTTTATCACTACTACATGTTAAAAAGACAACTACCAGTAGCCTTTTGGCCAATAAAGTACAGAAAATAATGGAACCCTCCAGCCTACTCTAAAAAACAAAATGTGAAGAGCACAAGGAACAAAATTTCGATGCACTCATTTTTCATAATGATAGTAAGAAAATGGATGTTGATTCCTCAAGTACAATTTAGCAAATTACCTGGGACAGATGCAAAGTTTAAATTCCCTTCAGCAACATCATGATATGTAATCTGTAATTTAGGTTGATCCATCAAACTCATATTTGAAGTCATCAATTCTGGACCTTTAGGGAATAATTTCGGATCTTTCTGGTATAATGCTTTCCACAAAGTGGACATCCAAGGATCCAGAGCACCTTCATACCTGCAAAAAAAAAAAAAAAAGCCGCATGGATTCAACCTTTGAATAGAACAAAGTGCTAAATAACAAGACATTCTTCAGGGTGCCCATGATAACCAGATGAACGACATGATAAAGTGAACAGGCATAAGTTGATAGACAAAGAGCTGTTTCTATAATTCTTTTTTATGATAACTGAGAAATCCACTCTTTCATCTTCGGACCTCGGTGGATAATGAAATGCCCCTCTACCCTCTCCAATGTCCCTCCCTCTTTCCTGAAATTCTGCTCGAGTATTTGAAGGAATTCAGAAGAAATGATGATAGAGGAGCATTCAACCTAAGTATGTGGGCCTTGCCAAAGCAGTAAAGCTATGTAGTCCTAAAGCAAAGAAGCTTCAGCACATGTATTCCACCTCAATTACCTACAGGGTAAAAATTTCTGCATTCTTAAATTACCATTTCCTACAAAACTAGGAAGGTTCAAGATCCTAACATGTAAATTCTTTTATATCTGTCTCTTGAAGAATTAGATTGAAGAAATATAATGCCATTCAATCCCTGTGGTCTATTAAATAAACAGACAAATAATCATCCTGTATATCACATTGGATTTTTCTTAACACTGCAAAAGACGATGAACAACATGCATCTGCTGAATTGTTTGGACAGAACAAAACAGAAAGGTTCTTTGAATTAGTTCAAAAGAATTACTATGTGGATCCGTTTGACTTGGCACGGTGTTTGAGAAAAAAGGAAGACTTTTGAAACTTGTGGTCTAAAACAATCTGTGTAGTTGTACTCTTTATCCAAAAAAAAAAAAAGAAGAAGAAGAAGAAGAAGATATTGTGTAGTTGTAAATTATTTCATTAAGGGTAAAAGTGAAATTTTAAAGTTAAATTGTTACTAATTATAGTAAGGGGACATTCTTTCTGAGACGGATTAAAAAGGAAAGAGTGTCACATAAAAGGGATAGAGGGAGTATTTTACAGTTCAAAAAGGTGGCTTTGAAGCTAGTGTTAACTCAATCCAAGAACTCAAGTTTAATTGCATATTTTTTTTTAATCCTTACTAATTTTGTTTTACTTTTGGGTAAGGAATTCATAGACGAGGCTGAATCACTAATAGCATTTATGGAATTGGAATTCCCACAGGAATAGAAGGGAATACTTTTGCTTTTGTTATATCTGTAAAGAATTGTCAGCACCATCTTAGGGAAGTACATTATATTCCGTATCTTCTCGACACCAAAAAGGCAAAATTAGAACCAAAAACGAGATGATGAAACAACAGAAGGAAAGGACAGGATAAAGAGGATAAGCGATGAAATTCAGACCCTGTTTTATTATGAGTGCTTCCTCATTCAATCAATCTATAACATCATACATGCATTTACAGTGCAGATGGCCAGATCTTCATACAGGAATTGCTGCAGATGATCAGGAAAAACAAATCTACTATTTCTCTACAAAATTAAAACATAACAATACCCTGAAGGGTGCTGATCATCTCCCAGACCTCTTTCCACCACTGCTGTCGCACCAAGATCTGAAAGTCTTTTATCAAGTTTCTTTGCAACGAACTGCAGCAATAAGTTCCATACATCAACATTCAAAGATGGAATCCATAATTGCATAAAGCTAAAATTTTGTAGATGAAATATTTGCTGGGGCAACATCAGACGGCAAGCAAAAGATCAATTAGAAACATAAATCATATATATTGACCAGGATCACTACCTGTCTTTGTTATAAATAGATTAAACATTTTTTATGGAAAGACAAAGTTGAAAAGTAATTTCAATTACTTAACTGATAAGCCTTAAAAGCATAAGAAAAAGGCCAGAGTTATATTTCAGAAAAAGCTGGAGGAGTAAAAAGAGTACAAGAAAAGTAGGAAGGTTAGAAAAATTAAACCTTACGGGTTTTCTTTCTGCTATTATCATTTCTCCTCGGAGTACCATCCTCTTTGGACAGTCCTATCATCATATTTTCCTCTTTTTCCTCCTATTTCCACTTTTGTCAACATAAACTAGCGGTGCACAGTTAAGTAAGAACTGTCAAGAAGGATGATCATTCTTAGAATAAACACCGTCCACCTCTAAGTCTCTCAAGCACATTAAAGTATGAGGATTGCACCAAGCATGGAAATAAGTTGGTTGCTGAAAATATAATCATTTTGATCTAGATTTAATTTTGAAATTCCAAGAAGCTATACGCCATCGGATGGAGGCCTGGGTCACTGAATTCAATCCAGAATCTGGTCCTATGCATTCCAAGATGATATTGCTATATTGTTAAAGTCCTTGCATAGCTGAGGATAGTGTTCCTGTTTGCTAATCAGATGGTCTTCACATACGGGATTCACCAAATGTATAGTACTATTATTCTGTCCTAGTTATTCAGGAGATGAAAATAGCTGTCTCTAGTCATTGAGGAGACAAAACTGGAAAAGCATATTCTTCTTGTATGCATGGGCAATGCAAATATTTAAAGGCTGTAGACAAGATTAAATACCTTTCATTCCTCCAATTTAGTAACAATCAAAATTCACTAAAACACAAAAGCCTATTCAACTTCTGACAAAATATTTTTCGACTTCTCTCTTCCATTCAGTGCTTAACCATTTCACTTCCATTATACTCCCTCTATCCCATTTTACATGGCGTCCTTTCCTTTTTAGTCCCTTCCCAAAAAGAATGTCACCTTACTGTACTTAGAAACAATTTAATTTTCAAATAACCATTTATCTTTAATGAAATGATTTTTAACAGCCACACAAATATCAAAGAATTGTTTTGGCCACAAGTTTCAAAAATCTTCCTTTTTCCCTTGAACACTATGCAAAGTCAACGATTAACATATAAACTGGGATGGAGGGAGTATTAATTACAGATTTTAGCTGTTTAGAATGAAATATTGCTGGTGACAGTTAGTAATTTGGTGAAGGATTAAAATATTAGTAATAAATCATTTTGCTGATACAAATATTAGAACTAAATTATTCTACTTACATTAGTGAATAAACTTTTGACCCATTGTTAAGTCACAAAAGCTAAGGAGGTTGGTTCCACTCATTGTCTTGTATTGTATAGGAGAAGGTGTATAACTGCAGATCAGTTACACGATTAGTTAAGAACCAATATCTGAACTTTATCCTATGGGATACCTATCAATTTGAGATTACCGATATCAAGATTCTTTGGGCGATCTGAACCAACAACAACATACCCAGTGGCTGGGCGAACTGAACCAATTGAAACAAATCTTCAAATCAGACTGAGTTGCTTTTGGAAAATCTTATGCTAAAATAGCAGCTAAACCATGAAACAGAGTTATTAGGTAGAGCCAGTGTGTACATTATATTTCTGGTAGCTCGAATCACCCAAACCAAACACAGCATAGCTGACTCTACTAAGCCAATTCTGGGAAAGATTTCTTTGCAAGAGAAACTTCCAAAACATCTACAAGAAAGATAAGAAAACATCAGATATCATGGACACAGATAAACACACGAGAAGCTTAACAGCGATAACTAACAAACAAACCTTAATGGAATCTGGGTTGTCCCCTTGACCTGTAGTCGAGACCACAAAGATTACAATTTCCTGGTCCGGTAGAGAACCCTAACAAAAGGAATGAATAACCAATCAAACACAATCATTAACCACAATCAATAACCTAAAAAAAAAAAAGAAGCTTGACAATCAGCTAAAATTAATCAAAATAAATACTACTAAACAGACTTTAACTAGTTTAAAACTGAGGCGTAATTGTTTCTGAAGCAATGAAGAGAGGAAAGGAGAATTACAGGGTCAAACTCATCAACGGAGAGCAACAAGACTGGACATCCTCTGCGCTCAGCTTCACGGCCAAGACGCTCAGCGGCGTCTATGGCATTACCAGTCTCAGATGCATATAAAATTAACAGTTTCTTTGGCTTCTCCTCCATCACCATTGATTGGTTTACTGCTATTGAAGCTTCGTCTGATAAAAATGGAGTGTTTGGAATTCAAAGAAGATACTAACTGAACGACACCGTACTAGTCTCTACGAGGAGCCGTATATATGGGGACCCGTTTTGCTCGTCATCCAGGACCCGCATTAAACCCAAATATTTTTAGTAAAGACACTAAACTTGGCTTAAGTGAATTATTTTGTCTACGCGAAATTTTTAAAAATCAAAATTTATTTATGAATTAAATTTTCTTTTTCTAGTCAAATTAAAATAGAACTTCCACTTTCTCTTCCTTTGCGATGTGCTGCTTTACTTTTCATCCAATTGATATCCGTTTTTAAGGAAAAAAAAACATCTGATTATTGAATATTTAAAAAAATATGATTAATTCCAAAATGAAATAATCAATTTTTTTTAATTACGTCTAAAACGATTTTAGAAAAAACATGACGTGTAAATATTAAACAAAGCAATAATTACGTCCTAAGAGCAGATTAATTCCAAAAGTGTCGCTGAAGAAATTGAGTTATAATTGAATTCTTACCCCAAACTTGTAAGCATATTGTAGTCTTCTTTCTTTCTTTCCAAAGTCGAAAGGCAATTTCTACACAAAAAATTACCTCTGACCTATCTTTAGCAAAATTATTAGCTCGTACACAATATATAACTCTGCGGCACATTCATGAAAAAGAATATCCTTTACAATGACAAAAAACCTGAGCCTCAGGGAGCACTAAAACAGTGTTTCTATCTTCAATAAAAATTGCCATACAATATTAATAATAATACTGTCTTTACATAAACCTATTGTGGTAACCTTTCCCTGATTTTGGCGTCCCTGTATTTTAACTTCAATATACAGCCGTTCATTAAAGAGACCCTGGACTTTTGGAGGCAATTGAACGTGGTCATGATTTTTTGTCAAGGCTGACTTGTTTGTCACCTTCTAAACTTTTAGGAGACTGCTCAGACAAATCTATATTAGAATGTTGGTCTTTGTTTTCTGCTTCTCTCTCCTCATGGTGATCTTTGACTGAGGTTGTATCTCTCATATCCTTCTCATGGTGATCAAGTGTAGTTTTTTCTAAATTTTTAGGAGACTGCTCAGACAAACCTATATTAGAACGTTGGTCTTCGTTTTCTGGTTTTCTCTCCTCATGGTGATCCTTGAGTGAGGTAATGTCTTTCAAATCCTTCTCGTCAGGGTGATCATCAAGTGTTGTTTGTTCTTTCATGTCCTCATTGCAGTCATCAAGGGGCATGCTTTGTATTTCAGCAGGTTGAAGATTCGGCAAAGCACCTTCATTTGTTTTACTAGATTCCGCTGTACTTCTCAGATGATCCTCAGAAGAGGAATCATGTGCTTGTACATCTTCAGCATGTTCACCCAGTTCAGAAGACAAATTGCCACCCGTTCTCTTTTGGACCTCCAGATTTTCACATGTTTCAGGGCCTCTTCCTACCTCACACTCAGAATCAGGCAAGACCACATCATCGTGGCGTAATACTGCTTTATCCTTCTCCATGTGGCGAGAATCAGATAACTTCTCATCATGGAAGCCATCTTGGGAACCATTAAGATCCTGTGTCTGGTTGCTGCTATCGGCATTGCCAGACACAGTCTCCTTGTCACTAGCCATTTGATTTTCAGCAGTAATTTCTCTTACCTCATCCTCAGCTATTGAAATAGTTTCTTCCTCAAAACCAGCATCTGAAAGTGTAGCAGTAGTTTCTTCTACCTCAACCTGTGGTCCAGAAACGGATTCTCCCTTAAAGCCACCATCTGTAATTGTGTCTTCACTTAAGCGAGAATCCTGGAGCTCAGTTTTTGTAGGATCAACTTCGTTAGTAGAAGGAAAAGACTGAAAAGTATCCCAATCATCTTCTTCCTCTTCCTCAGAATTGTCCTCCATCTCTTCTCTGGAAGCAACTGAAACAATATTTTCCTCTATTCTACATTCCTCTATTTTTGCAGGCAACTTGATACTAAAAGATGGTCCAGCGGAATTGACTGGTTTCTGGTTCTGGTCTTGCATCACAGAAGCACGTATTATATCCTGCAAGAATAACATTCAATACTAGAATATCTTTTTGGTTTCTGCTAACCAAAACTGTATTTACTCATATTGAGCCACTCAACAACACATGCATAGAACTATAAAATCCTTTAAAGCCATAGTTTACTGCCAGACTTTAATGTTAGAAAGAGGAAAAAGCCTCCAGCTCAAACCTTAACGACAGATTTCATAGTCAAAATCCCCAAAGAAGAGAAAGGGCTGGTGCGCACAACATAAGAGAAGCACTCCCTTGAGACAATCTCCGTGCTACTGCCGTTTTGAAACATCAGAAAATGTTTTGATGCACTTTCAAATATCACTGTATCCCAATCAAGTTTCAGATTCACTTAAGACAACAAATTTAAACCATTCTCTGAAATTGTCCACAAAAAAAAAAAAAAAAAAAAAAAATCGAACTACTAGAACATTTAATTAATACTAAAAACAAGGTATAGAAGTAGTACAAGGTTCTTACAACCTCTACAGTGACCTTCTGTGTCAATATTACTAAATCAGAAGAACTAGAAAACATCAAGAAAGAGCACATATTTCTCATATTTATAATATAAAATTATCACCTGCAATTGTTGTCTTCTCATCATGGGCATTGTCAGTAAGGCCTCCTTGAGACAAGCAGATGCGTCAGGGAGTTGGGCCAGTTGCGTAACCAACTTTATAGCTGTGATCTTCAAATCACGTGCTTCCTACCATGTAAACAAGAACAATCAGCCAATGACGGCAAACGAAGCAAACATGAGTCTAATATATAGCAGAACCTGAGAAGAACACTCTGACGTTGTAAAAAGGAGAACAGCCTCCAAAAACAGACTCATTAGGCATTTCTGACACTCATTAGTTCTTGAGAGTGTCTGAAGAAGCATTAAAACCTTCAAACACTCCCCAGCAATAGCCACCACTTCCCTGTTCATAGGGGTCTGCCATCAAAAGAAAACCATAAGGTTCTGTAAGAATGCGAAACTCAAATCTATTGTCCACCCCAGCACCTGGAGCCAAAAACAACATACAACTCCTACATGTGGAAAATACATAAAACTGAAATTTGCCTACCTTAAAGAGTTTCTGGATTACAGATCCAAGGTCTTCAACAAGTTCCCCAACAAAGAATACAAGGAAAGATTCCGAATTGATTTTCCTTGTTAATACGCCTTTCAGTATTTGCAACCCAATTGCTTGGACCTGCAGTTGACAAATTATGCTCGCTAACCGGTGAACAAAATCATCATTTGAAATAAAATCTGCTTACCTGAATGTCAGAATCAGTAAGAGCACTCCTGAAGCACCGGGTGGCTTTGCATATCATGGCATAAAATACTGGCTTACATCCTTGGTTTTCTTCGAGAAGTTGGATTTCAAAAGCTAGTTTAGCAAATGAACTGATCTGTTCAAGAGAGAGAGCAAGCTTCAACAGCAGCAGCTTATGTAAGTTGGACCCCTTATTCTCAAGCTGCTGAATTCCATTAGTGCAATTCCCAGCCAAAATAACACTCGCAGTCATACAAGTTCTTGTTATCGTCACCAAGTAGCCAACGCTGTCATTTCCAAGTTCAGAGATATCTGTATATAAAGCAAATAACCATCACTCAAGTACAATAAATAAGTTATCGTGGAGTACTTCAAGATTGGAAATTAATAAATGGACAAACTGCACTTTCTCTAGATTATGCAATCAAACATGGAGCTCACAATTTGGCTGAAGAACATTATTTTTTTCATGTTTCCAAGAATTTCCAGATTTGAAGGATCTTTATTTGGAGTCTAATTTGAATCAACTGACAAATTATTTACTGCTGGATTGACAAGAACGTGAATATAGTGAAATAGATATAGATGATGTATGGCTGACCCTGACAAATTTGGGATCAGCGCATATTTGATTGATTTTTAAATGTGCAAAAGAAACACAAACATTAAACATACTGACTCCATACATTGGGGAAAGAGTTAATAATGAGTACTAGACTGAACAAGATGCCAATTAGAACAAGCTCAAAAGCTTTCTTTACAGCCTAATTAATCTAAAGACAAAGGACCTGAATTCCTTATGAGAATTGCTTACCAGTAACATATGTTTTCAGCACAGACGTTAGACACTGGACAAAATCATGAACTTTTGAAATAGAAATCTCGGTTGAAGCCCTTCCAATGCACTTGTAACCAACCAAAAGAAAAGCCAAGATTGATTTCAAACCCATCTGCATGAAAACCGCAAAAGAAATTATCAACTCTCGACGGATGAAAATTTGAGATGTGGAAACTGCAGCTTAAAATATTTACAAGAGACCAAAAGTAACTGTCTGTAAAGCATGACACACACCTTTGGCTCATATTGTTTTAGAAGTGTTGGTGCGGTGCTAAGTAAGATAGAAACAATAGTATCCCAGCTTGAATGGTTTTGAGAAGTTGCACTGAAAAAAAGAAAGCAAGTTATTCAGAATTACATTTTGTTACTGTTTCCATGGTTAAGGTAATTTGACTTCATTGAGAAGAAGTGGTACCTTGTGAAGGATTTAAAAAGAAGTGCCAAATAAAGTTCTGATACTAAATACACAAAACTTTCGGTCTTTAGGAAATCCATAGGGCAGTTCTGTACAATCTACCAAACCAACCGAAAGAAACAAGAAGATCAAAAGACAGCTCTTTATGGAGCTCTTATCCACATATAAATAAGCAATTGAAATATGTGCCTAAATCCAAAATACACCTGAATTAAGCCATAAAAGAACTTATCAGCATCAAGTCCTTTAGGTTACAGGAAAGATATTATATATGATAACCAAAAGGACGTACATAAAAGGAAAATCATAAGCAATGCAGAAAGTTAAAGGCAACAAACATAAAACCAGGGTACATATAAATTTCATTTAAATTGATGGAGAGACCCTTCATTAACTACATGTTGAAAGTAGTAGCATGATCATGACATGAAATGGGATGTTACCTGTGATAAGATAGATGCAGCAAAATTGTCCCATGTATCTTCAACAAAAATGCAGAAAAAGCAAACCTGCATCCAATTAAATTGAGCTTTGATTAGAGTTTGGGAAAGGCAACTAAGCTGAAAGGCAAGTTTTACAAAATGGTGGTTAGACCATCTTTATTATATGGGGTGGAGTGTTTGCCAATTAAGAATTCACATGTTCAGAAGATGCAAGTTGCGGAGATGAGGATGTTGAGATGGATGTGTGGACATACAAGGAGTGATAGGATTAGGAATAAGGTTATCCGGGAGAGGCTAGAGGTGGCCCCTGTGGCTGACAAGATGAGGGAAGCGAGACTGCGTTGGTTTGGAAATGTGCAAAGAAGGAGTATTGAGGCTCCGGTTAGGAGATGTGAAAGGTTGGATTTAGGGGATACGCGGAGGAGTAGAGGTAGACCGAAGAAACATTGGGGGAGGTGATCAGACATGGTATGGCGAAACTTCATCTCACCGAGGACATGACCTTAGATAAGAAAAGAGTGGAGGTTGCGTATTAGAGTACAGGGCTAATAGGTTAGTAGGGGCAGGTCGTTAATTGACTATGTTATAGTAGGTTAGTAGGAGTAGTGATGTATTCACATCATATGTTGTTATTATTAGTCTTATATTTGTTGGCTCTTAGAATATTTACATTGCATGTACATCTTGTCGTGTCCTTTTCCATCTTCCTTATTAGTCCCCTTTTTCTGTTCCCCTTCCTTTCTCCTTTCCTTTCTCATATCTAGTTTATTCTGCTTATGGGCTTTTGAGACGAAGGTTCCCAGGAAACAGCCTCTCCACCTCTAGGAGGTAGTGGTAAGGTATGCGTACATTCTACCCTCCCCAGACCCCACTTGTGGGATTCCACTGAGTATCATGATGTTGTTGTTTTTGTTGTTGATATCAAATGAGAATATTTAACCTAACACTTCCTGCACCTCCTAGAGTAGACCAAACGGTCAATCCATTGATTTCTCTTCTCCTTATTCACTAAAATACTTCCTCTGTTTCAAAACGAATGAACTGCTTTTCTTTTTAGTCTATTTAAAAAAGAATGACTCCTCTCTTTTAGCATCACTTTGATTTCAGCTTTCCACTTGGCATGTTTTTAAAGCCACGAGATTAAAGGACATTACATTTGACATAATTTTAATCTAGGACCACAAGATTGAAAAGCCTTTTTTATTTTCTTAAACTCTGTTTCAAGTCATTCTTTTTGAAACGGAGGGAGTAATAATTTAGCACTTCCCTTAGAAAAAAAACAAGCATCAAAAAAAGACAATAAAAAGGAAATGGAGGAGGATTTTGCACAGTAGAAGAAAGCTTGACATAATAGCTCTGGTGGCTCCATTTATTTAATCAGATAGAGTTCTGGAGGCTCCATAATACCACGTAACTAATTGGTTATAGCTTTCATTACTCATAACCAAGCAATTAGCACAATCTACAAATACAAAACAATCAGAAAATTTCAAGATTCAATTGCAGAAGTTAGCATTTCAAGGTTGAGGGTACTCAGGGTTCAGAATTAGAATATCAAAAACTGAAGAATCACAACACGGAGATTCTCTAAGAAGAAACAATTGATCATTGCAATATTACAATCTATGTAAGATTTTGCGGAGTTGATTGCCTATGTGATGTCTAGAGAATCTTAAAATGCACATCCATAATATGAAATAGACAGGACAGACAGCCAAATTATATTAGAGTGAGTTATCACGAAGAACAAGACACTGAAAGTACCTGCAGCAGTTCTTGACAGGATTCCATAGTAAGAAATCCTACGCTAAAGAATCTTTCGGCTAACAGGACTTGAAACACAGGCAGAGCTACTTCGCACAACTCCAAAGCAATTGCCTTTACTTCATCACTAACACAGCCACCACTTAATATGGTATTGATAGAACCAATATGTAGCCTAGATTCACCAAGAACCGAATCTTGCCCCTGAAATAGAAGAAGAAGAGCAAAGCCCCACAAAAATCGAAATTCTTCTGAACCCAACTCAACCATGCTATAACCAGAAATTAGGTCTGTCATAGACTGGTTTTCAGTTTCTGAGGATCCTTTTATGCAAGTGTTCAAAGGAACTGCATCTAACGCCACCGCTTGCACGATCAGTGGCCAAGCTTCTTCCAGACATGCTAGCAACTTAGTTGAAACTAGCTTAGACTGAATCCCATCAAGAAATGGTTTCCACTGCATGTAGTTCATATTGGAACATGGTAAAGAAATTGCAAGAATTAGGATAGAGAGACAGAGAGCAACTACTTTAAGGACTGTTTGGACATGCGACATGAAATCATGATTTGAAATCAAATTGATTTGTAGTTGAAGTTTTTGTTTTGACATCCAATTTGGTTTAAGTTGTATTTTTCTCATAAACATGAAAATCCCAAAAGATGTGGGAACTATCAAAATTTCTCAATTCTAATACAATTTTATCGAATGAGCAAACCATAGTTCATAAATAAGATATCGGAATATTCACATTGATAAGTGTATATCTCAATGTTCCTTTTAGAAATAAATGTTTGCGACTGGGAACTTCCAAATACACATAATTTAATAAAAATTCACTAATCAACAATAGTAGTAACTAGTTATTCTTTAATATAATCATTTCATATGGTATGACAATCTCTTTACACCGAGCATGAGCCTTGCTTTGCGAAATTTAAAATGGTCTTATTTTACAAAATATAAACTTATGGTCAAGTTTTATACTTCAGAAAAAATTGAAATCATGATTTGGAAACCCAAATCACATTTTTCCCTTTTTTTTTTTTCCTTTTTGGGCGGGGGGAATTTGCTATTCAAAACCATGATCCAAAATTGCATCGCATGTCCAAACGCATAGAGTCCTCCTCCCTTAAGAGTGAAAGAAGGATCAGTAATAAAAGACAAACATAAATCGAACTATGAGCTCACATTTTCTTTAGGAAATGACCGAGTCCTAATATAGCTGTAGTCCTTCAGAAGACAAAGCCAGTAAATTCCAAGAATTTTAGAACTATCAGAGAAAAGAGGCAGTAAAGCTAAATATTCATCGGTAATATCCTTTTGTTGATTTTTCAAGAATGCAAAGGTGTAGCATTTCAGCGAGGCATGTGCTGTAAGGAGTCTCACTTTGATCTGGAAAGATACATTGCTAAATAGGTTAGAGATAAGAGAAAACAGTCATTAGGAAATTTGGCTATCCCAAAGAAATTTTAAATATTTTGGACATGAGGGAACCAACCTTGCACGAGACCCATTCTGCAAAGGATGGATAGTAAAGGTCATTGAATTCATTTAGAGGACGTGAAATCAATGAAAATATCCGTTTTACAGCATGTTGATCCCGACTAACAATTTTACATGTCAATATCTGCAATATTCACACATGATCCCGTTTAAACTTGCATCAATTAAATTACACTACTAGATAGATGCATGCATCTCAGTATTCAAAAACCTTTGTGGCGAGCTGCAAGCCTGCTTCCAGTAGGACAGGGCCGGAGGACGAATCCAATGAAGTTCGAACTGCAGAAACCAATTGGGCCTGAATGGTAGTGACATAACTAGCTTAGTTGAGCTAATATCAGTAAGGATTTTGCATCAATTTGAATTGTGCCTTTAAACTTGGTTGTTTAAGATAATTAGGAAGATCCTAGTTGCTAAGCAGGATAAACTGAAAGAATGATCCAAGGACTTACCTGATACTGTTCCAGAAGAAGGTGGCCAGGAAGCTCAGGGTCCAATGTTCCAAACTGAAATTTATAGTAATAGCATGAAGTTGATATGTGACAACAAATTGCAATACACAATTCTTTGAATCCAGTGTTTCGGGAAAGAACCAAAAATATAAAAGTATGTTACTTTTTTCAGCCTCAAAAATCAGGTGAACACTTACTAACTTCGTCAACTCCAATGATCAATTCGTAGATGTTCCTATAAATCACAGTGACTCCACAGAGTCAAGTATATTTGTGACAACTAGGAGCATACGATATGTGAGCTCCAACATGAAGACAAGTGTTAAGAACCTTAATGTCACACAGTTAAAATATCTTAGTTTTTCTAGGAAGACCAAAATCCAAGAAATTAAAGTCTGAGTCTGCTGTTACTTGGGATCCACGAGCCCAATCTACGGCCCGTAGATCCATCTGGAAGACATAGAGAGGGATCTCGTAGAACCCCAAGTCAAATGGACAATGCCCATCTACGAAGGGTCCTACAACTCGTAAGAACTTCTACGACCCATAGAAGGGTCCGTGTAACTTCAAGCTCAGAAATTTTTCTAAGTCTTGGACCAAACCATGAGAGGGACCTACAAAACGTGATTCTATATACAACCCGTCAACGCAATTTCATATAGGCCTAACAATCAGTCTCTGGATCTCAACCCCCATCGTCAGGACAAAGCCCTTTACGACCCGTCATTGGGTCTATGATTTTGTAGAGGGGCTTTTGTCAGGCCGTACTTCCCAATAGACCTCCAGTCTACGAGCTGTAGACTGATTTACGACCTGTACACGGGGTTTCATAAGTCAGTCTGTCCATTTTCGTAAAGATCATTTCTATCTTTTCCAGACATCTCATAAAAGTAATTAAATCCTAACATGCTTGAGGAAATAATCACAAAATACGTTTCCCAAATCTCTTCTTTCTCCACGTTCTTCACACTGTGTTTCGAAACTAGCAATTTAAGTATTGCCCTCTAGCAGGCATCTGATTTCTATAAACTTAGGTGCTGTCCTGAAATTCACCTTTTTCTTTTTGAGCATAACCGATGATTGTTCAAGCAACAGAAAGTATGTTACTATTATTTGTTTAGTAATAGTTTATTAAATCTGAAATATAGAGATAGAAGGCATCAAATTGCTGTAATTTATATATATGGACTTACTAATGCTAAAAACTTGAACGCCAAACTTACAGGCTACTGACTAATAGATAATGCTAGACCATTTGAAATGGCGACAAGTGAAAAGTCTAACTGAATAATTGAATGAGCATTTAATTAGTACCTTGTCAATAATAGTACTCAGCAGGGTCACACCAACTGGCCGCATGTTCTCAAACTGAATTGTGCTGATCTGTAAGAGGTGTAATGAGAGACAACCAATTTATCTAAAGCTGATTTTAGTAGGATAAGTGCAAAAGGTTGGATTCAACTTTAGCACCTGATAAGCAAGTGAAACTAGTTCTTGCAAATGAAGCACCAGCCAGTCTCCAGAAGTTGATCCACTGGCAGGCTGCTGTCTTGCCAATGCTATGTCAAAATGCACTGGATTCTTTCCAACTGCTGCAGGAAGATGACTCAAACACCTAAAATGCAGAGAAGATTATTCAGAAGGATACATTATGTCAGGAAGAACAAACAAAATAGGTTTCCTAACAAGACTAACATAATTAGGAGAAAATATGTGCACTGAAATATAGGAAAAGATTCTCTCTCAGAAAGATAACAAAGTGAAAGCCAAATAGAAGAATGAGTACACAGACTAGGAGAGGATTCTATTTTAACTGTAATTCGCAGCGCAGATAAGCTTGCAGATCTGGAGAACATTGTATGCAACTGCATCACCAATCCAAGATCATGACACACTCATTAAGTTAATGAGCAGAAGCAGTTCTGAAAGGCTAATTCGATGAAAGGCTTATTTGGTTAACTGACCTAGTTAACTACACTTATTCTCATTGCCTTTAGCGTCATTTTGGTTGCAGCAAAAGGAGGGGTAACAAGAGTTACAAGTGCAAACATGCCGCGTCCTCTTTAGGGCTATTATTGCAGATTGCAATTCTTGCTAGAAACCACCAAGACAAAGACAAAGACATCTGGAGAGAGACCAACCAATGTGCAGATCTGAATTAAGGTCACGGAAATGAACAAGAGCTGCTAGTTTGGGAAGATGCATTGAAGGATATGGGGTTTTTGCTCCTTGCAGATTTAAGCAACGTAACTTTTGAAAGATTTGAGTTTAGTTCTTTCCAGTGTGCCAAAAAAAGATAATGTGCGCTGCATTTCCAGAAGAACAGTATAGCTATATATCCAGACAGACAGAGAAGACAAAGGGTAAGGTAATAACAAGATACAGCAGGATGACATTAGAATTTGTGTAATCTTAAACAAGGCAACAGCAACCTTTCTTTTAAAAAACACATTTCAAGTGGGCAATGAATGTAAAGAACTTCTATACAATCTAACTAGCAACCTATAGTGGTAATGCTGGACACCACAATTGCAGAAGATAGATGCCTTCCATATTCCATTTTCCTGCTTCTTTGGCATTAATGATTTACAGTCTCTGTTCTTGACACTTCATTATCCTTTCAAGATTGTATTATATTTTTCGTAAAAACTCCGTTGTCTGATTATGCGAAGTTTAAATGGTGGATTGCAGGGAACAAGGAATATCGAGATGATGTCAGAAGAAAATGCTTACAAATGGCATACGGGATTAGCTGCAGTGCGAGAAAAATAAGAGGGAAGCATAAAACCAAAATTGCTCAAAGAGAGGAATAAGCTTAACATCAGTCACTGAGGAAGCAACACTCACTCTGCAGCAAATACTCTTGTTCGATATCTAAGGTGCTTGTCCCTAGGAGGATAGACGGTGGAATGATTGCTTCCATAACCTTGAAGGTTTCGGTTTTGGGAGTTCGACACCATGTTCTCATCATCTCCAGTATTCAGACTAGTGTTACCATCCAGACCACTTGAAGAATCATTTTGTGAACTGTCACTTGTGCTGATCACACTTGAGGATGACGAAAGAATCTAGGCACAATAAACAATTTCAGTGAAGCATTTTGATCACCAGCATAAAACATTAGAAAAAACAAGAAAGGAAGCTTAACAAGTCATACGACAGAAAAATGCTAGACAGGCAAGGTATAGACTGAAGAGAGCATAAATGCTCTGTGAATTACAAGCAGTCATATGATAATTGATCTAACTTGCAACGTAGTCCTTTAATAAGATCACAAATATTTAAAAGAGGAGTTTCGAAGAATCAATTTACCCTGTTCAATCTAGCTTAATTTCAAAGAAGTAATATCATTTCATCTGATGACAACACTCTTTAACTTTATAGAATAGCTTAACTAGTTCTGGAAGATGCCGGCCATACTACAAGAATCAGTGGGCAATACAGATAAAAAAAAATTACCATGTTCCGGCAAATTGATAGCCATTGTGATGGCCGTGATGGACATGATGCATAAAGCAATCTCATAACTGTAGTTCGTGCCAAGCTTCCAATTCTGCAAAAAGTTGAAAGAATTCTAAGTAAGGCGCAAGATTAGTAGTTTAGTACACCAAAATTTGAGAGCACCATCTTACAGGTGAAGGGCAAAAAGTTAGAAGACAATTAAGCAAAAAGGTATAGCAAACAGAAAACAAGTGTAGATCGTTCCAGGTAGATTATTATCAAGAACTTGGAACAGGCAAAGTTAGCAACTTAAAAAAAAATACAGCAAGCACTTTCATGAGGTAAAGACAGAAGATGCATGGTTATAAAAACTAGTCTCATTCAAATAGCTACTCCCTTAATCCCAGTTTATGATACTATCAACATTTTGGGAGTCAACTTATTTCTTTTGACTACAATTTTCTCAAAAATTACACTAGTTAAAAAATTTGGAAGCTGGTTATGTTGTCCTTGCATCTGAATCTATAATTCATATCCTAAAAAAGAAAGCAAGGCCAGATGCAAGACCTAAAATTAATAAGCCAACCCAAACAAACGTAGAGAGAGGAAGCAATCGCCAAATTAGAATATAATCAAGGGAGATGAGGTGTAGGACCAGCTTGGGTAGACATAATCAACTTACTCAGCATCGGTTTCCTCATCCAGCATACGGAACAATGCATCTTCTATATGTTCATTCATGATGGACCCCTACATATAATCAAGCAAATGTATTGAGATATAGCGCAAAGCAGACAAATCGAACTTGGAAACGGTAGGAGTAAATTGACAACAGATCATCTGCAATTTCTATATTTACCGTTCTTCATAAAATCCTCTTGAGTACACATTACATTTCTCATTTGAAGAGTTCATTCTTCGCAGTATGATTTTCACGTGTTGTGTTTTCCATGAGAAAAGAATAATGAGAGCAGTTTTCTTGCAAGTTGAATGTGGAATAATGAAAGAAGTCATCAGAAGTCCCCAGAAAAGCCTCCCCTAACAGGCACAGCAGGATTCCAACCAAGATACAAAAGGCTGGAAGCATATTTCCTCAACTTGAGAAACTCAACTCCACTCTCCTTCAAAAGCTCTCTTGTTTCTCTCTCAGGAGTTAAGTTGATTATATGTTGACTCAATCAGTTGAAATCTCTTATTATAACCATAGCATTTCGCGATTCATTATGTAAATCTATTTTGATTCTCTATTAACCAATAATGTGGAACTATTAACATGGTTAAAACAAATTGTTTGAAGTCTAGACGCAGCATGGTAAAGCCATATGCCGAGGAGAAAGTAAAGCGTATCTCCAAAAGGCGGAAAGTTTGAAGAAGAAGATTAATCTTGTTATATGCAAATGTTTTAATTCCTTTCACCTATCCTCTGGATTTCGACATTTCATCAATAAATACTCGCAGTCTCTTGGGGTTTAGTTTCATATGGGATATATACTGTGGAGAGGGATCTAAACCCCATTTGATGTTGATGTTTTTCTCTTGAAGGACTTTCAAGTATACCGACCGCTCAATGAAGAAGTATATTTTATTGCTTATAACAACATTTTCCTGTTTAAAATAGATTTTGACAGAAAAGTTGTGCTACTAGAGTTTAAACAATTAATTTGATTCTTGAATATTAGCCTGTCTTGATTAGTATATAGCAAGCCATTCAGTAAGCAACAAAGCGGTTTAAAGCATAAAAGCTGTTCTGGTTCTATCATGACCCTGACAACTTGCAAAACCTAGTCTTAAGGCAACAAATATCTAAAGAACAGGATGACACATAGAGGTCACAGTCAAATTACTTACTGGATCCTTTTCAATGAGATGTCTCAGAGTGGATAGAGCTAAACGTCGCAGTGTTGGCTGTTGAATATGAAATTCAGACGTTTCAGTATTCAAAAGATTTATTCAAAAAGGAGCCAATCCCAGAACCACCCACAACACCTTTTTCATGGGAGAGAAAGCACTACCTGTCTTGAGGATAGAGTTGGGAGCAGTGTTTGCACATTGTAATGCACAGTAACAGCTTGTGGTGCAAAAAGAACTAGCTGCTGAGTGAACCGGACATTCCTTCAAATTAATAAGAAAAATAATAAAATCCAAACACTCAATCCATATGAATATTACAAAGCTAGATTAAGCAGGTGTAGTCAAATGAACTTTAATGTGGCCCAGAGACCTAAAAAACACTGGCCTCAAAACCATTGCTTCTCATTTGATTTATAGATTCAAAAAGGGGGAAAAATATATGAATAACAAGTGGCCATACTCGTAAAGTGTTGAAGTCTCTTGCCGAGAGCTGACCTCTGCAATGACAGACTGAAGGAAAACACATGATCAGAATAAATCAGGAAAAGCTAAATTAGAAATCTAGTGAAAAAAAAAAAGATTTAGTGCTACTGAAGTAAAAAAGCCACTTCAAAATATTGAAAGACATATATGCTAACAAACCCAATATGGAGTAGAAGATTTATTCTTTGCATGTGCTATCCAAGGAAAATATTTTATACCTACTAGATAAATTGTTATGGATATCATGATAGTGATAGTGATCAGTGACATGAAAACATGGTTCCTACCTTGTAATGAAAAACAAATTAAAGACCTCTATGTATGTTTAAAAAGAATGCATATTAATAGGTCATGGTGGAATGAGTTCACTGTGGAATGTATTTGGTATAATCAGTTATACTCAATGTTGTCTCTATAATTGATGTTTTAGACTCAATTTAGCCAGAGAGCAGTAAGAATTAGGGCCACTCTCAGGAGTTGGCCTGGTGATAACAGACTTGAGCCTTGGGGTTTGCTCCCTTTCAAGGTTTCAAGATCGAAACCCACTGGGTGTAAACAATTTCTGAGGGCTATCGGACTGGGGAAAACCTGAATTAACCGTGGTTCACTTGCGAGAAACTCCTTGCCGAGGGCCTGTGCACCCTCGGGATTAGTCGGGGCTCTATGAGACTCGGACACCCGGTGCAAATCAAAAAGAAAAGTTAGGGCGACTTTCATATAAGGTTAAAGTACAACTCATGCACTCTTTTGTGATATAATACAAAGTTACCAACTTAAAAAAAATTACAAAAACTGACTACATATAGAGAAACTTCAAAAACATGATGAGCTTAACGAATGTCTTGAGACTTATGACGCAATTGTAACCATGAGGTGATCCTTCCGTTTATCAATACAATATATTTAGCTGCACATATGAGACCATAAAAAACTGGTATAAAAATGACATATAAATTTCTCAATTCTAAATGACCACAGAAAGTTCGCTTAGCACAAACCTAGCTTTCTAGCATATGCATGTTGAGTTTCAGGAAGTTCTTGCACTTCTGTTTCTTTAGTTATTAGTTATTGGTGACGTCTTTTATATAGATCAGTAATATAGATTTAAGCTTATAATTGAATTGACTAACCTTGCAGCGCGAGAAAAAAATGCTATCAGGGGAAAGTTCAGGACCAAGGACAGCAACAATAGCATTTATAAGGCGGCCCACTGCCTGCTGCAGGTTAGTCGAACCAATCTCATTTGACAACAGAATATCCATGGCAAGGCTAAGTGTTGCCTGAAAGTAAATGAAGATCGGAAACTTAAGGCTTAAACAAAAAGTTGAATTAGAATTTAGATTCTAGAGGTGCCAAATAACAAATCTATACTTTCTTGCGCATCACATCAGAGGGTAACCTCTTGCCACAATATGAACATCACAAATCAAAATGGCTAAAAAGTTTGGAGATTATAATATATCAGGCAGAGAGGCTTTAAAGGCCTAACGGTTGTGGAATCAAGAATTCATCCTGATCGGGCTTCAATAGGAGGAGCAACGGCAAAGGATGATCGCCTGCTCACAAATCTCAAGATGACATAAAAATGCTCTGCATAACATAGCAATAAATAGTAGAATAAAACAATAGATGCTTCTCTGAACGAAGGTAGCCAAGTAGATCTTAATGGATCTATTAACAGAACATGTTTGTCTATAGCCAATGGTTCCTTCTTCGAAACTGTGAACCTCAACTTCTTCCACTAGATCCAACATGATAATTAAGTTCTTGATAAGTAACTTTCTCAAGTCAAGGCCACAAGCAGCTGGCTGAAAGTTTTGACAATCTCTAGCGTTTATCACTTTATTCAAGAGATACTTCTGAGATCCGATAAATCAGATGATGGATAACTGATATTACCCATGATAGTCAAAGAATGTGGATAACTGTTACTCAGAGAGATACCGATGCATCATATTCAGAAAATATGGATACCTGAACATGAGAAACATAGGATAATCCAGCTGCCTCCACAGTCAACAGTAGACCATGCAAAGACCAAATTCTTAAGCCAGTGTTTGAACTTTTAGCCAGAGAAGAAAGTGAATTAACAGTAGCAGGAACCAAACTTGACAATGCAATTCCCCCTGCACTGTAAAAAGGATAAATAGAATGAGGACTTCAATAACTAACAAGAAACTATTCCAACACTATACTCAGACACTCTCAAGTGCCCGGAAGATAATTTTAGTTTCAAGAATGCATTATAATCAGACAATCAGTCATTGCCGTTACACCTTTATTCACCTCATTGCACATCAATTTGATATGCTGCTCATGGACAATCAGAATTATGGTGCATTTATAGTTGAAACATTCGCCAACAATTAGAAACATCAAAGATCTATTCTTTGGAGGAAAGGGGATCAAGATAGTAAACAGTAGTTGTGGAAGAAATGTTCATGGAAGAAAGGCAAATACTAAGTTGCATCACCCAAGCTTACCTGCGATGAATGCAACCAAGAGACAGAGCAACCGAACCAGCATAGTTTGAATCTACAGCAGAATTTATATCACCAAGGAGAACTCTTGTCTGCAGTGATACACAACAGTTAAAATGACAACAAAAGAACACTCACGGGATAATTGAAGTTTTTGGAATTGAGGTTCTTCGAGATTCAATAACACTAGTTGCATGACGCTAGTAGATGCAAATCAGAAAGCTGTCCTAGAACCAGGACATTATGGAAAATACAAATGGAACCAACCAATCTGGCAGTAAACACATCATTTCCTAGACGAGCTAATAAACCAAGTCCTTCGGATGATGCTCTGCGTTGAGAAGCACAAATGTCACCCTCAGCCAGAATGCTCTGTCAGGTAAACATCTAAAGCTAAGAAACACTGAAAAGGGTAAAGAAAGGCAACAACACTAAAATAGCATTAAAAATAGTGAAGAACCTGAAAGATAGACTGTGCCAAACCAAGTACTTCCAATTGTAAGGGTTCAGGACGTAAAGCAAGCAAGGCCTGTCAGGACGGCAAGCACAAGAGAAGCAGATGTAAGTAAAGAAAAACTCCACATAAGCCACAGAAAGTCTAAATATTTAAATCACCTTCAGGCCAGATAGCAGGCCCACACATATGTTTGTAACACTGATAGCATGCCAAGCTTGTTTCTTTCCAGATTTCAGACACTGCTCAACCATTTCTAGGAGTGAGAGCATTCCCCCAACATCCTGAGAGGAACAATGACATACTAAGTTGCAAGCTACCAATGCCTCTATATTTACTTGGCCAATGTATCAACCATATTCGCTTACCTCAGAAGCAAATATATTGCCAAAGCAGAGGAGCTTCTGATTTACTAACATTTTGCTTATAGTTTCCGGCTTCATGATCAGTAACATGCATTAGCAATGGATATCAAACAAGGAAAAATAACTGGAATTCTCTTCATGGCTTCTGAAGTTGTATGGCGTCAAGCAAATCATATTCTTCCTAAAACGCCAACCTCGTCATGAAAATTCTTTACCTTAGGAAAGCTCGGAAGCTCGTTAGCCCATAGACATGGTACCAGACCATCATTTCCACCTTGAAATGAGCGAAGTTCATCCTCAAACAAATCCCTGGTTGAACAATCAACAAGATGAATGAATAATTTGTACATTGTGTTATAACAACCTAGTCAGAAGGAGACAACATTTGGTATGATGTGGAAATCATTGACAATACCATGATTGAGTAAACAAAGTTATTCCCCCAGAAATAATAGATGATCCAAAGAAAGAAAGGAACAAGTTCCATGATTTTAGTATTAAGTACCTGCCAGGGTTCCAAGGACCCAGCCAAGCATCTCTTTTGTCTAACAGCATCCTCAAGCATGAACTTTCCTCACATTTGGAAGCTTCCCTGTCCCAAAAAGAAAGAATAATGAAGTAGCTCTTCCAACAAATGAAAAGAAAAGAGTAACATACATGCCCTTGTAGAAACGAAAAGAAATGACCCTGCCAGGGAAATGCATAGCTATGTCACAGCTAATGAGCTGGATCAAATATTCACCTATAAGGAGTTGCACATATCTGAATAAGACGGGCATGGTCTCTTCGATATATAGTTGGATCTGAAATCGACTGATAGGCTATTAGTGTCTTGATGATAAATATGTCTGATGCCTGTTTAAAAGTCATTTGGTCTTTGGCTGCCAACAGCAGTATATATGATAAAGCCCTGTGTTAGCAAATTCCACAGATGTAAGTGACAGCTGCATAAGACTTATCATGCAGAAAACATATATAAGAAGGTTCTTCTTTCACATGTATCTTTACCTACTAAGGTATAGCAAAACTGGTTCAAGAAAGATCCCCTTGTTCACAGCACCATACGAGACGAAACTCTTTATGAATGCTGTCAATGCATCCACTGCAGCTGACCATACACTACAAATAAAAAAGAAAGATCTTCACAGAGTCATAAGCAGTCGCAGACTTAATAAAACTACAAGAAAGTTTTATGAAATAAAATTGTACAGCAACACAAAGTGACATCTGCTTGAACTACACAATGCGGCAATGAAGAGCAAAAGGACTAAGTATGGAAATTATATTAAAATGTATATCCAGCAGAGCGTCATATAATATCTGTTTCCTAACAAATATATTTCAACAATATAAATTCAACTACTACACTTCAACCCAAAATCACGTGGATAGAATTTAAGAATCATCAATGTCCAGTTCACTTCATTTACGCCTGTTTCATTCACTACTCAATTGCCTTTAAGAACAAGTTAGAGATTCTCTCAAAGTAGGGATTCTTTGAATTTCACAACCATGCCTACAATGCAACACAACCTTCAGAAAAAATTGAAGACTCGTGAATAATGCTAGAGTGTCAATAACATCCAAACCTAAGAAAGATAGTTGGTAACAGCTCTACGGGTACTTAGCTACACTGTTCTTCTATTTGCTAAGTTTAAATGAATTCCAAGTAACAAGAAGTTGTTTTTGGTTGAAGAGAAATTTCAAGGGCCAGTGACACACAATTCAAAACTCAGGGATGGTAGGCTCAATCGGCTCCTCTATCCTTTTCCACTTAAATACAAACCTTTTGTTTGTGGTAAGGTTCGTACCTGTGGCAATTGCCTAACCCACACGTCAAGCATTGTGCTGTAACCACAAGACTAAAGGAGTTATCCGTTGAAACAAATGAAGGGCAGGGGAGTATCATGGAGAAATATATTCACAATAGTTCATCAGAGTAAAATGGCAAATTATCCATCGAATAAGAAGATATAGCATAAAAGGGGCTGGATTTGTTTGGATATGTTTACATATAATCTAAGTTGATGTCACAACCATGTCGACATGACATGGGTGAGGTCGTAAGATCTGTACCGGATATGCAATCGATTAAGAGTACTGTTGACCAAGATCAATTGAGAAATTTGAGACAGATACAATGAGTTATGAAATCAAAACAAAAACTAGGGTGAGATTATAATTGAGGCATATGCTTTTAGCGTTAAAAGATATTTTTTTAAAAGTGTGCTACCAAAAGGTGTTTTAAAGATATTAACAGGTCAACATCACTGCTAAATGTGCAATGAACTCAAGAAGTCTATCATGGCCTCCATTATCATTCGCAAAGAGATATTACATACACACACACACACACCAAAAAGAAAAAGAGAGAGAGATGCATTTGCACTTCCAAAATTCAAACTCACTCTAAAAAATTTGTGCATTCCTTTCTTTTAAATAGTCTACCATAATCTACCATAACTTAGGTATATCTTTATGACTTTATTTTTAAACCTTTAAATTTTGTTTAGCTGAATCCCGGAACCTGTATCCATACATGGATCCATTCCCCGAATTTTAGAATATATATCATGAAGGATCCCACTTCTAGATCCCCACCCGTATCGGACACCCACACCTGGGTCTGAGCAACTTAGTACATAATATATATATCTATCTTCTTCTTCCATATCAACACTGACACTATTGACTAATAGACCAGCAAATCAGAATGAAAAGTATGGCCTTCAGGCTTTCATCAAGCTGGCACCGATACAATGTTCACCCACAAATCTAGTTTCAAATCTGAAGTCACTAATGCTTGCATTTAGGTTAGGCTGTCTACAAGGATGCAGCTCTTTCTGAACCCTGCTAATGAGAGATGCTTTGTGCATCAGGCTGCCCTTTGTGATCTCTCCCATTCACTGCATTACGTGCAAGCAAGGCAACAAGGATCAAGGACATCTATTCCTCCATTCACTCTCTTACAAGGAAGATTCATTTTTTGGTATCTCCTATAAAACAAATCTGACCTCTTCAGTCTTGAAATTCATTTTTTTTATCATTATTTTCTGGCTATTGGCACACTTGACAGCAACAGGCCTGGAAGACATATGCAGCATTTAGAGATGTTGCTGTATCTCAACAAAGCATGACTACAAATCATTCATAGTTACTGTATTCATCCATCTAATGTTAGTCGGAGTTTGATACTGGCTGATCCAACATGAAGGTCTAGGCTGACTAAAATGATATTAAACAGTAGATATGCACACAAGGTTAACGTGTCATTACCCAGATGTAATTTTTCCCAGAATAATAATAAATATTTCTATAAATCTTTTTTTTTTTTTTGGAAACTTTAAAAGTTCAACATGTCTTTTTCTTTATTTTTTAGGAAAAGAACTACACTTGGCAGGGTAGGTGTGTTGAATTAAAATAAATTCACATACCTAACATGCCATGTATAACTTCTCTTCAAATTGTAATATATCATTTTCTGTAAGTTTTACACATCTAACCTTATGTTAGATTGGAGATCTTTTGTTTCACTGATATGGCGTTCTGGATTTCCTTGGAATGCAGAAGCCCATAAAGACAGAATATCGAAAACTTGATCCTCGAGTTCCTGCATCGAATGAAATAGCACCATGAGAAACAAAAGAGCAGAAATTGTATCTCCAAAACCAATTACTGTACCTCTTTTGGCATGCACGCAAGCAGTGAGGACAAGAGCATCCACCCAGCCTCCTTTTCAACAGCTGCTGCCATTGGATTCCGACTTGATTCCATTATCATTTTCTTAGACAATTCAAGTACTGATATGGGCAACCTGGAAAAGGTCCCAAGGAAAAAGTGAGATAAGATAAAAAAAAGTATGAAAGGACATGAATAGATGATGCTTCTAACAAAACTATAGAAGATGCATTTAACGGGAAAAATAAAGAAGCTGAGATAATAGTCCTAGCAGAAGAGATGATGATAAATGAAGGGCAAAACCTATAATCCTGTCAAATCCGTTTTAAGATACTAGTTACCATAGTGTTGATTCTGATGTACAACACCAGAATTTGGTTTTGTCATTTTCTTTTCTATATGATCCCAATTATATAATAATAGAAACTATAACAATCCCAAAACAGCACATAATATGTATCACTACATTAGAGTACAGAAACAGGTTACCAATAGAGAATGGATTTTGGGGAGAAAAATACAGCAGAGAGAAGTTCGAGGAAACATACAGCTTAGTAAGATTGTAATGCAAGACAACCAAGACAATGATGCAACTGTTACCCATTGTTCTTCAAATCAATATGCATGCGTATCAGTCGGGTACAGATACAAATTGAAAACGAGACTTCACTGTTGCTTAATCTACAGCCAAAATGTACGCTTAACAAGATCTGCTACATATTTTTTTATATATTAAAAAATATCTAATCTGCTAAGTATTGTTTTGTTTTATCAAGTAAACACATTTCATTCATAAACATGGCCAAAAATCTGGTCGTATACAAGGGGCAACCCAAAAGGTGAAGAATCTACCAAAAGAAATGATTGTCTACAAACTCCACCTGATCTTCTATATAATTGGGAACTCTACAGGTGCACTAAAGATAATAAGAGGCCAGAGGCTACTCCTGGAGCTCAGAGTCCAACCTTAAAAGCTCTGGTAAATATTGTTTTCAGTCAAATTTCCAGCAATACAAAGATTCAAAAGTATGCTCTTCAATAGGTGCTAAATACTGTTTCCTGTCAAATAAATTTCTCACTAATGTCAAGTGTTCTACAACTATCCCAAAATATTCCACTAATTAAAGATCCTGAACTTCAAAGTATCCAATATAAGGCCAGACAACTTGTTCATTCAAGGATGACTAATCTATGAAAAGTGATGAGACTTCTATTGCTAGCCTACTCCTATTTCAGATGTACATAAACCAAACAGCAATTCAAAGAGCTATGGAAAAGAATCTGAAGTTGACACTTTACTTAGAACAACTGTCTGCACAAAAGAATCAGTTAGCAGGTGAGAAATGCTTTAACTTCTCTCAGTTAAGTGCATTGGAGCATTCTAGGAGTTAGGACTAAACAAACTTTCCCAAGGCATTTGTAAATGGGAAGCTCGTATATAAGGACGAGACTAAGATAGATATGCTAATAAGTACGGAAACAAAGGCAAAACATGCAAAGATTCCACAAACTGAAGAAATATAAATAACTAAAACTACAATAGTCATAATTGGCATGGAACTGTAAAACGCTAAAGTTTAACCATAAATGGAGGAAGTCATTTGTCATACGAGCTAACTGGTTGTTTTTGCTTCAAAAGCCTACTGGCTTTTGCTTTTGTAATTTGGCACCGTCTAGTTACCATAAATCAATGACAATATCTTACTTCATCTACAAAAAAATGGAGGAAGTCATTACCGAGATGGATAACCAAGAGGTAAGTTAGGAGAAATAGACACCAAAGCTGCCAAAACTGCAGCCTGACCATCTAGACACTCCAGCTCATACTTTAGATTAGTTCCCTGTAAATCACACGGAAAAATAGACCATTAAACCGATTAGTCCCTGTAATAGAACATGATGCACAATTGGACTTCAGGAGGAGGAGAGAAAATGTCAGGTATGGAGCATAGCTCCTTAGAGAGGAATAGAGAGTTATTGAAGGGGTGGAAATGAATTACTGCAACTGAGGCTTTTCTTGGGTTTTGGCCAATTTTTATGCACCTATAATATTCTTCTTACTGTAGATGATGGGATTCATTTGCATAACCATATTTTATTACTAGGTCCTCCACTCTTTTATACTTATTGTATACCGGGCTTTATACCATAGTAGCAATAGAAGTACACTTTCATCCCCAAAAATAGTAATACCATAGGAGAGATGATGATAAATGAATCACTAGCACAGACAAATCTTCTACCATTCGTCCAAAATAGAAGCAGCAAAAACCCCTCTGGAATTTCTTTTTAATTGGACAATTCCATCTGGATTCTGAGCAGTGGAATCTTTCAGTTTAGGGAAGTAAAGAATTCCATCAAATTCACCTAGTTATAGGAGAAATCTAATTCTCCAGAAGATGGACAAGAATGTAATATCATAAACACAAGACTCCTCAGTGACATTATCAAAGAAAAAGTTTAATCAAAGTAAAAGTTTGCTCCATAATCGCACAACACACTTCAGCCCATTTATCACTGAGCAGGACAAGATCCTTTAAGCAGAAAATACAGAATACAACAAAGACAGTAAGATATCTGAAAAGGGCAACCTAAACCTTACTACAGTCTTCTAAAAAAAAATCTCCAAAGTTGCACTTATACAACTAAAATCACAAAACAAAAAAAAATGTGAAGAAGTGGCAATTATTGATAACCGCCCAAACAGATTCCAGTGTTCAAATGTTTTTTTCTTTTGATCAGTATTTCAGAGTCATAATGTCGACATCATATATTTCCATTATGCTTATGTTTTAATTCCAGAGAGCAAATGATTGAATTATATGCTGAAAGGTTTGTTCAATCCCAAAAACATGTAATTTTATTATCTATGTTACAATAAGCCAGAATTTCATAATCAGACCGAGAGATGTATTAACCTTCTTCTTGATGTTTCCTATCCTCCTTGGGAATCAAGCCAACCATCCAAAATGGAGAACTACAACCTGGTGTTTATAATTACATTGGGTATGTTGATGTTTATAATTAAGTAAGAAGGAACCATGAACAATGAAAGATGCAGTTTCTGCATAGGATCTTGAATATGTAAAATTAGAGTGATATGCTATAGAAATGTTAACACGAGAACCATTAAGTAGGTACCACAGAGAACTAAAACTCATATAGGTTCAATAACACTTCTAACAAACGTTGCCACCACTTTCATTTTATTCAAAGATGAATGGAAATAGAGTTCAAAATGTCAAATTGACTTGCATATATATTAGATGAATGGAAGAAAATATTAAAGTGATTTTTCTCAAGACTATATATATACACACACATGTACTGAGAAAATAACTGTAAAAGTTTATAATTCGAATAGTTAGATGAATCTGAATTCTGAAAGTCGCATAAACTAATATTACTCATAAATGTAAAAACATCTCAAAATGAAAACAATGTCATTAGAAATGAAGCACAGGAAGTATACGCAGAAGCACAATAATAAATAGGTGAACCAAGACTTGATTCTTCAGAAAAGGAGACAAACCAACCTAAGTTCCACTTCCAGAAAATTGGAGACTAACATCTTTATATCTAGCGATGTGGTTGGCTGGCCTAGTGTATGGTCCCACAATAACAGTTTGACAAGACATGCATAACCTATTTCCACCAAGAAATGCAGTTTGGAGCGATTGGATAATAATGTTGAACAGATATAAACATCATGACAACCAAAGGAACTGAGAAATTTAAACCCAAGCAGATAGAGCCAGAACAAACTAGAGAATTGAGCACTATATATGTATATGTCTTGGCTTTACCTTTTCAAATGAAATATTTTCTCTGATTGCTCCAAGCATTGTTACTGCATAAGAGATCAAACCACCAATACATGTAGGATCAATCTCAGCTAACGCACGCAAGGTCAAAGCAGCCTCAACACGCACCTAATAAAGAAAAATTATTATCAAGGGGTCAGAAGATAAGTACCAGCTAGACCACCTATAAACTAAGTAAATGTAGGATTAAATAAAAGACCTTGGATGTTCCAACTTGGGAAGTATACAAACACATATTACAAATCCAAAGGTCTAAACAGGATCTCTCCCATCCTTCACTAATGGGCCTAACTCAAAACCTCAAAAGCGAGCCCATGAGATGTGTCAAGAATATTGTAAAAAATAGGTGATATCCATAGAAAGGCCCCCTAAGTTGCCACCAACTACAAGAAAGAGATCTTAGTTTACCAAGTGACCAAATATACACCTCCAATTGGCATATGTGTGCCTCGTACATACCCCCATCTATCCTAGGACCACGTGTGTGCTATGACTGCTATCTTAGTGCTGGTTTTCTCAAGCAATAACATTTTTCTTATTCATCATCAAAGAACTTACACCTATTTAGCACCGAGATAGAAACAAGAGTCATTTCTGCAAAAATTAAAATAAATTGCAAACTTTGTCAGACACAACTGGCTTATGGCACCTCATTTAAATTCCCTTTATGTGTCCGTCCTTGAAAAACTCAAGTCTTGAAACATGCTAGTATTTATTCCCATATCAAGGAAGTCTCATACCAACCTAGTAGAAGCTTACCAATGGTGCATGATGGGAAACTGCAGAAACAACTGTGTTATCAAGAACTTCCTTAAATTCAGCAGGAACCTGCATAAAGGGCATACCAATTACTAACCAATCACTACTTCTACAAAGCAATCTAAACAGACATATCATAGACCAAAAGCTTCTTTGGAGAACAAACATCTGCAGAGGCAAACATGAATTTCAATGAGTAAAGCAATAAGCTCAAATCAATTCATCCTAGAAACAGATAACTCAAAGACCTATCACCTCCTTGCTTCAACCCTGTTGGAGAAGTAAATAGGTGAATATCAGCCAAGTCAAGACAAGTAATAGCATCAGCTGGCAGACTCTTGCTCAAAATACTTTAGTTTTGAAGCACAGGTTAGTAGGTTAAGTTCAAATTCCCACTCACATAACAAAATTAAGTCCTTGTGATTCAGACCAAACATCCCAATGCGAAAGAACTTAATTAAATATCTGATAAACCTTGTGGAATAGCTAATGTGGAAGGTGAATTATTACCCTTCAAGTTCATTCTCTTAATTTCCATGAGAGCCTCTAGCAGTTTTTGTGAGAACTATACATATTTCACTGGACTCTAGCAGTATTTGTTAAAGAAACAACCTCATAACTCTGGTAATAATCTATCACTTGATGCTTAAAGTGAAAAAACACAATAGGCACAGTTTGAGCATTAAACAAAGTGGACAATAGGTCATAGGTCCTAGATGAAAAATCTGGATAAGTTCATATGTTAATCTACGTATTCAGACTTAAAAAGTATACAGAGATTAACTTGAGGTCTCATTATTTTTTTAATTCAGTAAATTAATGTTGACATTTGTACATAAGCTGCCATGCCCCTACTCATTTGGATTGGGCACAACTGTTGAAATGTACAAAACATATTGAACGAGAAAAGCTACTAAGACAAATAAAAAGATCATTCACTTAAATTGTGCACATAAAAACAGATGCAAGAAAAACAAGTTATTCCACAATTTCCTCAGTCTAATTCTTAGATATCGTCATCAATCCCAACCCTGTTGCGAGCTTACTGACCCATAGAATATTGACCACAGAGAGTTATATTCCGCAAACAGCATATCGCATAAAGTCAAGAATCTAGCCGTGTTCTATTAAGTACAAGCTGAGACTTGAGATAAAGGATCAAAGGTTCCTGATGTGAAAGATTGGTTAAAGTATTTTATGAATAGTGAATGTTATTGGTAAAAAAAACATGTGTAAATAGATGCACTAGAAAGAAGAAACAACACTGATGAATGCTCATAGGGATACTGATTTTTCATGAAGAGCATTCCCACCTTGTGCTGTCAGATACTACAACATGATACAATGAGATCCAATAGTTCTTGAAGGAGAAGAAGGATCTATTATGCAATTGCGAATGACTTTACAGGTTTTCCCTTAGACTACACATGAAGGATCTATTATGCAATTGCGAATGACTTTACAGGTTTTCCCTTAGACTACACATGACATTGCACTTGTAGACAACTGGATGAAGTGTGTAAAAACAATCTTTTCTCTGTATAACCAGTGTACCACTTGTAAACATGATTTTTCATTTTCTAGCAATAGAGGTCTAATTACTTGTCAGCAGAAATGATCCCGTGCGTGCAAAAATGTCAAAAGGTCATAGGTGGTAAAGTTTCCAGTCTTTAATAAACCAATCAAAGAAAATCAGGCTGCATATAATTCCCAACCAGAGGTAGTAAGTAGCCTAAGCAAATCATCCATGTATTAATAAAGTGGGAAAATAACAGATAAACATATGCAAAGCAGAGAATACTGTCCTTCACCTCCCCTAGAGTTTTCAACGCATATGACATGGTTCGCAAAGCAGCAACACGCATGGAAGGAGTAGCATCAGGAGATTGAAGCTGTAGAAACCAACTGTCAGAGTATATCAGGTGACAACACACTGCAGATCCATCCAAAATACCACCCAGAACCTCAACATAAAATTTTCAGAAAGCAATTCACTCGGACATACCTGTTTGCCCAAAATAATCAACAGGCCTCTCTGAGTAGGTTCGCTCATTTGATCAGTTATGCCTACTCGAAGTATGTATAAGATGCAGGCCTTCAATTAATCAATAAAACTGGTGAGACATTGAGTCAAAATCTCGAAATCAAAAAAATGGATATAACAAAGTAATGAAGATGACAAAACACTGTAATAGTATTTAAGGTAAGGACCAAGTGGATACAAGTTGAATAGACATCAGTCTCACATTTTGGCATTTTGAGATAAGATTACCTTTTGGTGGTCCGCACTTTCATTCAGCTCTTTTTAACAACCAAAATTCATGCTTCAAAATCATTAGCTATTGGGAGTTGGTGAGTCCACACAAGAGAAAAGTTGGTATCTAAGCAACTTTGTACTTAAAAACATGTCTTTTAAGAGATGATATGTAGTATCATAGCATAGATTTTATTCTATTTACGAATCAAATTAGAATGTCCATGGAAATACATAAGCATTTTAATTGACGTTCATATCCGTCAAATTCAAGTCACATAAAAAGCACACGATGATCAGATTTCCAGAATTATAACTTCAATCTAGGCTTCAGTCAAGTATCTTACAGATATAAATCTAATTTCATATACTAACATCCACAAGTCATTTTCAGAAGCTATGAAGAATTGTTGATCTTAGGCATTCTTGACTCAATTAAAGTAATGACGAGAATTCTCATCCAGAAACAACATGAACGTATTTATATTGGATAGTAATCTAGTGCAAATAAATAAAAACAGGGTGAGGGCCTGAGTGGAGGCCATCACCAAGATTTCTCATACATTAGCAATTAGACATTGAACACTTCATTATTTGCTTCCTAGAGTGGAACAGACAATCTCTTTCACTTCAGCAGCAGACAAAAAGAAAATATGGCAATGAGACCAGTGACCAACTAGTTAAATATGACACAATTAAATAAAAATTTTGTGGGGTAAAAATGGACTACATACCAGTGCTTGAGCATCAAACAAACTATCAGCACGAAGCATGTCCATCACTTGAAAGATGTACTTTTCAAGCTCAGTATCAGGGTGAAGATACTTCAAGCGAATTGCCTGAAAAGAGGAACTCATCAATGGTATGTTCTGCAAACATAATTTGCATTAAATTCTTCTTGTTTTTTGGTTTGGGGATATGGTGGCTGTATCATATAGATTGCACCAAGGAGTGAAAAAGTGCACGATATAAAAAAAAAAATAGGCACATCAACAGACAAGTCAGTCTCTATATTTGGTAAAAGTACAATGTCAATATATTATATCTGCACAAAACATTTAATAGACAAATTTTGCCCTCCTTTTTCCATCTTCAGTTATAGAGAAGGTGGGACATAAAACCCTATTTATATCAAAAGAGGACAATGGCTTCCTTGATGACTACAAAAATATTCACAGGTAAAGACTTGGACAGACAATCCACGTGCATATGAAAATTTGAAATTCCAAAGCAGTATAAATTGTTTATCCACCATCCCAGGAGGCAAGAAAAAGAAAGTTCAAATATAATAGAGGACTTATTTATTCATTTCTACCTGGAGAAAAGAAACCCATGATAAGGTAAGGCCAACTCGCAGAACTTTCGCCCGAGGCCCACTAGCTGCAATTTATTAACTAATCAGAAACCAAGAAATCATTGTAAATCTTCACAGGGTTTTCAAGCAAAGAAATACAAACACTGAAACAAAGAATCATGTAGCAATGATAATTATGTGTAAGGAGGAGAGACAAACATGTCAAGTTACACTTTGCAAACGTAATACTGAGAAATCAAGCATGGAGATGTTAAATCTGACTTTTCAATGTGAACTACTTCACTTATCAGATAGCTAAAACAGATGCTTCAAAGACAGCTAAAAAAGATGTTCCAAAAACAATGGATTAATCCAACTAATAATCTCCTGTGGGTATGGATTTGTAACTAACAAGGATACTGTTGTTTGACCTAGACAGATCCACTGATCATTACAATCAATTTGCCAATGCTCAATTGTTATAACTTTTGAAAGATGAGCAAAACTGAAAACCGCAACGAGAAGGAAGCTCTCTATTTCTTGTTTGAGATTGGATTTTGATAGACTTTTTACAGAAATTTGAAAATTTTACAACTTCTGACTAAAACTAGTTGTGTTTCTATAAGACATTCAAACCCCAGGGAGAGCTGCAGAAAGAAACGGAGACACCAGTACATACTACGGTTAACACTCTAAATCAGGAGAACATGCCACCTTTCCACATTCTAATCCCAATGATTAATGCGTTTTAAGACGTAAATTCACTGCAATGATTATTCTGACAATTGAAACACATATATTACAGTTACAGTAAAAAGGATATGAGGAAGATGTTACATGTACCTTTTACAAATGGCAAAGTTAAGTGTCTCTCTAAACCCCCATCAAGTTTCTTGGGAGTGAAATGATTTTTTCCCCTTGGTTGTACCTAAAGAGCATAAGCAAAGTGAGAACAAGCGATATAAATCTTTTAAAAGCACTTAAGAATATATTTATCTCCTTCTCCAAGTCAAGGGGTTCTTTTTTGCCCAGATTTTGTTTCCTTTATTTTTCTGGGTTCCCTCGTCTTGGTAAATTCTCTTTTATTATATCCTTTTCCTTCTTTTAATGAAATCATATTACTTTATCAAAAAGCACTTACAACCTGTGCATCAGGATTCATCCCTAGACCAAGCAATGCTCCCAAAGCTTCGGCAAATGCATCCCTTACAGACGACACAGGATCTTCAAGGGCCTGCAAAATACAGAGTAACAGATTCTTTTTTTGACTTCCACAATAGGGTGAGAAGAAGCATCCCAATTAAAATGGGAAATTCAAAGGTGAAGAGAAATTCACCAACCTTGACACAAGATGAAGCCGCATTATCAAGTTCTCCAACCCCTAATCCTGGCCCTCCAATGCTCGCAAATGCTTTTAGACATCTAGCTGCAGCTACTCTAACGATAGATGATTTGTCCACGATCCCAGTTCGCATGATGATACGAAATGCATCAGTATATGCTGAGGCAGCAGCACCTCCACCAGAGCCTTCCAAAGCATTTTGAAGCATCTGTAAAGCCTCTTCTCTAACAAAGTCCTGAATGAGCAAGTGGTTATATAATACAACACCAAGTTTGAAATGCTAAACCATTTTCTTTTCATTAGGTTTTTTTTCTAAGTCAAATAAATGTTTGAAAAGCTAAACGTGAGCTTGAAGGAAAAAGAATAGAAGATTTTGTACTACATATGGACAGACCTTCAGAGTGAAGTTCAACCAGATTTTCTATAGTGTGTCAATTAAATTATTATTCAAAAAATTTTGATAATATCAACTGATTAAAAAAGTAAAGACATACAACACCTATTACGTGCACCAAAGCAAAATACCCAAGAGTTCTCCATAAATCAACCAAACTCTTTTCAGCTCCCTTAGGCTATAATGACAGCTCACGTATCTCAACCTCCCACAAGTACACACTAATCATCAGTCCTAAAACTAATCCCAGGCTGGATATTGTAAAGTGCATAGCCATAACTTAAGGTTTATTTACATTCTTGTTTGAGAAGGGGAAATGGTGTTTTTAAGAGGTCCATGCAGATCATAACATCAAGCTATAATTGGCTTCAAAGGAATCATAACCACAGGCTCTAAATTTGATGACAAGCCCAACGTAGAACAGTTGGGACGAATACAACAAAACTTTAAAATGCAAAATCTGCAACATTACTGGACTTCATAAACTAGTGCATTTGTTACACAAAATTCCAACTGATGTCAACTCCAGAAAACCATAGGAAGCTCGTCTACTGTGTATCGTATCTGATCAACTCATGTCTCAAGCCCATATTACATTAGCATCATATACTAACTTTCAGTTACTCATTTACTCAACAATCTGCAATGGAAGTTATAATTTGGTTGAGTCTGGATTTATCAAAAGCAAAAGGACGACTTTCAGGAGGTGGTCAGCTTTTCTTTGGTACCCAGTTGTTTTAAAGGGAAAGCAATTTCACCAGTATCCCTTTGAAAGGACCCAAATCAAGATACACAACCAATAGGACAGCATTAATTAAGATGCCTCTCTGACTCGCACATTCTGAGGAAGTTAACTAGATTGTATTGCAAAAATAAACAAGGAAATTTCTATTCCTAGACAAAGAGATTCATGCTAAACAGATACCTTGGATGGACAATGAATGTTAAGGAAATCTCAGTACCTCATTGAACTTCAGTAGTTTTGTGACAATCGTGGTAGTTTCAAGTAAGCCTGAAGTTATTCGTCTCCCAAAATAGCGATACAATTCACCCAAGCACTCGGCAGCGCCTAAAATGCATTGACTCAGTTTAGCAACTCTTGTTTACTGAAGGAAATCTAATAATGCATATCAAGAAAAATGGCGAAGGAAATCTCATTATGTATATCAAGAAGCATGACAAGGCATAGATTTTACATATCAATTAAAACAAGGAAAACAAGATTGCACCTGAAAACAAAGACATGGAAAAATTGATCCCATTCCACATAAGATAGTTAATGGATTGTTGACTTTATAAAGCCCGACTTCTCCAGCACAAGATAAACAAAAATATGGGTGACTAATTACAACAAAATTAATATGGAATACTAGATAAACTACTCAGTGCTATGAAGCCACAAACACCAGATAATAAATAAAAGGAAACTTTTCTTGCAACAAATGATTCCAAGTTCTTCGCGCAACTATTAATGAACTAAAGCATAAACAACAGAAATCAAAGTTTGAGCGATTATTGACGCACCTGCGATTCGTTGAGGCTCGCTTTTCTTTCCATCAGAGAGAAATCCCTGCAAACTGCTAGCCCTGGAGTATATCGAAATACTGTCACCCTTTTGTATAGTCCTTGTCATTGCCACTGAGGCCAAATGACGCACTGGTTTCCTTGCGCCTAACACAAGCAGAGAATAAAGTGCATCCTCACATTTCCTTTGACACAGCAATATAGAATCCTGAAATTTTACACCTTTAGGCATCCACTAATCCAACTCCTCCACCACCACCACACACACACTCACACGCCCCATCTCACAAAACCAAATCTATATCATGTTAAGGTGGATCAACAACGATTCAAATAAATTTTGAAATTAATTAAACAATGAGTTCAAATTAGACCAAAATACACATTCATTACATCTTGTGAAGGAAAGAGTGTTGATTTTCAACAATGGATCAATACAGATTAAACCCTTTGTATGTACTCCCTTCTTTCTATACTTTTACAAGAAAATCACCACCCTTGGTGTTTTTCAATACTTTGTCTAATCAACCAAGACGGAAAGAAAATTTTGATAAGTGAGATATATAAATACTTATTCCAAGGTTTTTTCACAAACCAAGAGTTTAAGACAAGATTAGTAGGCTGAGACTAGGAAAGTAAAAAGAAGTTAAAGACTAGAGTGAGTTACGTTACGACAACTAATTCAAATAAATTTTGAAATTTAATTAAACAATGAGTTCAAATTAGACCAAAATACACGTTCATTACATCTTGTGAAGGAAAGAGTGTTGACTTTCAACAATGGATGAATACAGATTAAACCCTTTGTATGTACTCCCTTCTTTCTATACTTTTACAAGAAAATCACCACCCTTGGTGTTTTTCAATACTTTTTCCAATTTTGATAAGTGAGGTATATAAATACTTATTCCAAAGATACATATTGCATACATATCAAATCAGTACAGTACCAACTTGATATATTGATTCTTTCACTATCACTGTTTGACAGATGAATAGCAGATTCACAATGTACTCTGGAAGAGGCCAAATATCATGGAAACATCTACAGCTGCCTTTCAAAATTTATTTCTATGAAAACATTACAGTGTGCTTCTTTGATGACAACACTAAGACTGGCAAGGGTGTCCTAATTTCAGTTCAAGTAAGAAATAGAACGCAGTACCCCTATCAAACAGCCCAACAAGTGCTTTGCATTTTCCAAGAATTGTCAACCCCCATATGCAATAAAATCATCCAAGAAAATTCTGTTGTTAGATAAGATAAGATTAATAAAAAAATTTCACAAACCGAGAGTTCAAGACAAGATTAGTGGACTGAGACTAGGAAAGTAAAGAGAAGTTAAAAGAGTAGAGTGAGTTACGACAATGTGAAAGTTAATCAAGATCTAAGTACACTGACCTTGGACTCTTCGTCAATGGCAGATATGAGATCAGAAAGGAGATCAAAACATAGGAGAGGGTCTGGAGACTTGTGAGAAGCTGAAGCGACTATTGATTCCAACTGCGCCACCAAGACTCCAAATCTTGATAGTGGCACTTCATCTCTCACAAAATTCTTCGCCATTGTTGAGCAAATCTTTAGGGTTTTAGAAAGCACACACTTTTCCTCATTAGTTTTGGAGTGAATACTGAGATGAAATCGGGGGAAAAAATTATTACGTAATGCAGAGATGAAGGGAGGAGAGAGATGAAAGAGCGGTACATGGTATCGGGTCGATCGATTTATTAAATATAGATAAATTTTTTTCTATATATTTTAAAATATTGTAAAATTATAATTGAAGTAGTTAAAAAAATATTATAAATTTATTGAAGTAGATATATCAATATACAACTTCTTTGAAAAGATTAAACTAGAAAATTCATAAATTATTATTTATTGGCTCACCGAAAGTCCCAATATAAATTATTTTTTAGTCTCGATTTATGTGATACTAATAGATTTTTTATATATATTTTAGAAGATATCATAAAATTATAATTGAAATAACTAATAAAATATTATAAAGTTGTTGAAGCAGACATGTCAATATACAGCTGCCCTAAAAAGATTAAATTAAAAAAATCCACAAATTATTTTTTGCTGGCTCACCGAAGGCTGCAATATAAATTATTTTTTAGTTTCGATTTATGTAACATCAATAGATTTTTTATTTATATTTCAAAAATTATTGTAAAATTATAATTGAAGCAACTAAAAAAATATTATGAATTAATTGAAGCAGACACGTCAATCGCAACTATCTTGAAAAGATTAAATTAAAAAATTCAGGAAATATTTTTTATTGGTCTCATATAATAAAGGAGAAGAAGTAGACGGGACAATTGGAAATTACTCAAGCAGGTAGCTACGACGAGAAGGCTACCTTATTTTCTTATTAATAAATAGTAAAATAGTAACTTTAGTCTGTGTCATCAATAATTATCTAATTTAAAG
>JAABOM020000049.1:22615140-22625595 GCA_011800125.2 Solanum clarkiae | reverse complement strand
CCTGGTGTGACCACACATCCATCTCAACATCCTCATCTCTGCGACATGCATCTTCTGGACATGTGCGTTTTTGATTGACCAACACTCCACCTCATACAACAAAGATGGTCCAACCACCAGTCTGTAAAACTTACCTTTGAGTTTAGGTGGTATCTTCTTATCACACAATACTTTAGATGCAAGCCTCCATTTAGTCATTTTCCAGCACATGTAAAAAAGGTTAATTGATTAGATCTCATTCGCATTTATCTAAGTTTCGATGAATATATTCTAGTTACTTGACGATAGCCCAAGAAATCAGTTTACTAATACAAATGGTAATAATTTTTGTGGTTGAAAGTTGTTAGTTTACTGTAGATAAGAGGTAGGCTTTGTAAATGTCAATTGGGTGGTTCACAAAGTTATTCTTCCACTAGGAACATACATAATAATATAGTGGAACATATCCCATTCAAATGTATGCATCTGTAAGGCACCTTCATTATCTACACCAGAATTGAATGGGCTAATAATACTACAATGTCAACGTTGACTATCCATCCTTTTCAAATCTAATGTACCTTTCAATAAGATTGTTTTTTTACTAAAGACAAAAGAGTTGACCAATTGTCCATCTATTTGCTCGAGCTTTTTATCACCCTTTCTTGTTGTGGGAGGGGTAGGGGAACAAATGCCAAAGGTCCTCAGAGATTTAACAGTCTAATCTAATTAGGGCCTGTTTGGTACACTACCTCTACTTGAAGAAAAAGGAAGCACTATCGACAAACAAAATGTCAATGTCACTAGAAGACGATAAAAGGATCAAAATGTAAAATCAATCTCCATAAACAATTTAAGCCCATCGTTAGAAGCACTCAGCACATACAAGTCCATTGAGAATATGTCTATTCCATGAGTTTATTATCCAAGGCTTGGTCACACTAACATTCACCGTCTAACTCAACACTTTCAACAACATACCCCATAAAACCCCACAATTGGAGTCTGAATAGAGAAAAATGTGCAAAAACCTTACCACTACCTCAAAGAAATAGAGAAGTTATTTACAAGTCTAACTTAACAATTTAGTCTTGCTAAATCAGTATACATTCTTACCTAATATTATAACCTAATCATGGTAACTAACAAAATTTGGTGTTAAGAAAAAAAAGAAGTGTGCTCCCTGAGGGCCTGAATCGCAACTTCCAAACTCCGCCAGCCAGAAAACAATGAATACAGGAGAACTCATACAGGAACTAATTTGCGATTGAAAAAGGATCGATTGATTGATTGAAACATTAGTGGAGAACTACGAGTAACTTGGATGTTGGATATAATGATGATTCTACTTGTGGAATAGAAGACGTGCTAAAATAAGCAACTGACGAACAAAATTCTCCACAACCATGAAAATGAAATTCACAACCCTTAATGCGTTTAACCTGCAGTGGAGATGCAGTTCTATCTGCAAACCCAAGCAAAAAATAACGCTCATTTCTCAGACCAATACGCCTGGTCTCGTACATCAACTACACCCATTTGGCCTGCCCATCTTCTTCCTAATTTCATTCTTTCACCAAGAAACACCAAATGAAAGCCATGAAAAAAAAAAGGAAATGGATATCACTGTCCTACGGATATTAGATGTACATGAAAAGAAAGCTAAGTTGGTTTCCGCATATTACGTCCTGCGCGAATTACTTCATCAACAAGTAGCAGCTGAGATGCAATGACAGGGCTGCAAAGGAAAATATAGAATATTGATCAGATGCAATACAACGGAAACTCAACTTTTGTAGGGTAGGTGAATTTAAAGGGGAAAACCAAAAGCAAACAAATATCAAGCTCCAGTGCTCATAGAAAAGATGATTTCACAAAGACTAGAGATATTGAAATATGAAATCCCACATGCTCATATAGCAGAACATTACAAGTAATAAGTAACCTCCACATACCCAGAATTCACAATCTGACGCTTAACAGCATAATTGTCAAATATCCCCTCCATTTGGGGATCTATAGGTTCTCCAGTGTGCTGATTTAGTCCAACAATGTTTCCCTTGTCATGCTCTCCCTGCAAAAACATAATATGTCAGGATGATAATTGAATTAATTATTGTTGCATTCATGAACATGGAGCAAGAGACTAATTCAGATACCGTCAGCGCTATAATCACATCTTGAGTATCAAGGCCAGAGTTCTCAGCAAGTGTTTTTGGAATCACAAGGAGTGCATTAGCAAAGGCTTCCACACCAAGTTGGGCACGCTTAACAGATAATTCGTCATAGGCCAAAGTAAGTCAGAAGATATACAAACATATATATCTTGCAGAGGAAAGTATTTAGACAGCAATAAACTGCACACATACCCCTTTAACAGTTTTCTTCACTTCGTTGATCAGGTATTGTCGAGCTGCAACTTCAAAGGCCCCAGCACCCTTAAAGTGATCACACAAGAATATACCTCAGGAACAGAAGATTCATTACTTCATTCTCATTATATGAAGAGAATACGCTATTTAGAACAAGTGAATGCTCAAACTTCATAACCAAATACAGGCACATGGATGAGAATTCATACGCACAGTAACATCTATTAATTAGAGATAGAACTCTCATACAGTTGTAAAAAATAAAAACCCAGGATAACAGACGACAGTTCCATATTTTCAACTAAAGCCCTAGCCAAGATGAAATCAACATAAATATCTAGGAGCCAACATGTTTATAAATGCATGTAAAGCATCATAATTCATAGATAGACGGTCAAAATAATACACAAAGAAAGAAATAGTCATTAGGTGAAGGCATTTCTACATGGAAATCACACAAAATATTCATTTTCTACAGTTTCAGGTATCAATGGACAAACATACCAGTATAACTGCTTCATCTTCAATGGTATTTTTGACTGCTCTCAGTCCATCACGAACAGCATCTTTAATCTGTGCTATTGTATGGTCATTAGGCCCTGGACAGAAAACAACACACCAAGACCAATTCCTCAAACAGTGACATTATATGGACCAGCACAGCAAAACAATAGACTTCACATGAAAAAAACATAAAAACAAAAACCGAATAAGTCAAAATACCTTTTATAAGAACAGTGCAAGAATGGGGATTTTTGACATTTTCCACAAATGTGTACTTCTCTTCGCCAAGAACATGCTCATACACCAGACCGGCCCAGCCAAGGCACTCAGGAGTAAGGTCATCAACAGAGTTAACAGCTTCACCGCCACATGCCAAAACCAAGCGTTCCATATTTCTTCTCTTTGCTCTTCGAAGAGCAATTATCTAAAACATGAAATCTGAATGATTCTCCGTACGTTGGAAGATGAAAATAAGATTCTTAAAGGTCACCGATCATTCAAATGAAACATTTATGCCACAAAATCTAAACTTTGTCATCTCAAATGCTATTATGGAGCTTTAGAAAACAGCCTCCAATAAAGAATGAATTTTCATGTTGAGAAATGAGATAATGCATAAACATTAAAGATAAAAAGAGAAATGAATTAAAAAAAATCGAAGACATGCTAAAATGGATGCAATTGTATTTAGCGGTGTCAACTTAGGAGAAAAAAACTTATAACCTTATAAAGGGATGTTCAAAGCTTATAAGCTTTACTTTGAATTTACTGGACTGATTTATATGAAATTCGCTATATTTCATAGAGTACAATCTTTTGAAACTATTATAAATGGTGTTTGCATTTTCTATTGAGAAATTCTCATGTTTTTTCTCTAGTTTTTGATGTTGTAAGTCATAAAGTCATATATAGGAGTATGGTCGGTTTCTCATTGTTATAAGTAGTTTAGAAACATATCAGTCTCACAGGGTCATAAAAATTATATACTTTTTTGCATTATACTAAGGTTTGTTATTGTTTTCTAAAACAAATCAAACATTCAAATAATAGAGTAACTCTAAGATGAAGCTCAAGAAAAACTACCAAGTTGTTCGGTATTCCAAACCGATGTCAAAGAAAAACTGAGATGATTGAGACGGTTTGAAAAGTTTAAGTTTGATTATGTAGACTAGAATAACCGAAAAATTGATATGGTATAATTTATTAAAAATAACCGACCGAACCATACCATTGACACCCCTAATTGTATTTCAAGCATTCAGTGGCCAACCTTGTTCTTCTTAGGACAAAGAAACTTCTGATAAACTGTTAACTATGAGAATGCAATACCCTAATGTTTCTATCAGCATCAATCCTTGCATATAAGTGGGATGGCAAAGGCATCCATGCATGTGTTCTCCTGGAAACTTCAGTGAGTCCCCATCATAGCTGTTCCCTTTTAAGTAAGAAATTCATGATAGGCTAGTACCTTCAATGAATTCTTTTAATGAGCGAGAACAGTTACCCAGAAGTTCCAACATGGCAACAGAAGGAACCAGTATGTTTCTGGGTACAGCATACATGCAAAACCAAGTTGAAGAAGCCACATGCCTTTGAGAACTAAATGATTTAGCTTGATAATCTAATTTAAAATTGAACAAACTAGAGAAGACACAACTTACTCCTTCTCGAGCGAGAAGGTCAAGTGATGGTGGATCAATCCCTTTCTGATTGATAACAACAAAGTTGTTGTCATTCCCTGAACAAACCTGCATGCAACCAGAATAAAGGCTGAAATATTTCGTTACATTAACACATACGGAAAATACTCGTAACTAAAATGCAGACCTTCTTTTTAAGATCAATGATCTTTTGCACTCTCTCATCAACTGAGCGCCTCTCGGCAGCAACCATTGCCTCCCTCTGCTCCGCATTTGAGTAAAAAAACCCTGCATTTACTTCACTGAGAAAGAGAAGAGCATCAACTATGAGAACTCAATAAGTCCAAGTAAATACATGTAATATGAAGCTGTGATGAACAATAATCACCTCTTCTCATATTCCAATGATACATTACAAGTCATAATGTAACAGTTCTCAGCTCGTCTTTTCATGTCTGGATGTCTTGAACCATGGTCGAGCACAAGACCCTCAACCTGAAAGCAGCAAGAAAACATGAGTACTGCAACATGTCAAATCTGTACTCACAAATTCACAAAGTTCAACTTTTCAGTTTTTCATTTCCAGAAGGGCCATGTGGTTAACAGATTTCTAAAGGAATATGACCTAGGTTGATGGTTTTAACAAGCTGACCAAATGGAATAACACCAATTTGATTTTTTCTTTTCCAACTTCTCTCATAGCTTGCTTGTTCCTCTGTTATTTTCCTTCATGTTGCAGCTATTCTAGAATTAAAGGTAATTGTTTCAAGCATTCAAAATTTAAATTCAGCAAATGGTTAATACGCAAAGAATGAATTGAGCTTCGCATCTTTGGGCTTTTCATGAATCATCAAAATCCCCAATATTTTGTCTTTTGAATACGAACGACGTGTGCAGTTGGGTATGATAGAGCTGTAGTAGCTCCACCAAACAGGTAGGATTTGTTTTGAGAAAGGAAAGAAATATCCATGGTCATCTAGACAAGTTTTCTTGAAGTTAGGGAAGTAAAGAAAGGTGCAAGAAATGATATAGAATATATTGCAAGAGAAAAAAAAAAGTGCTCATGAAAAAAACACAACCTTTATTTTGTTTCCCGCAACTGCATCCTCGATAAAAAACTAAGAGACATATCAAGCAGCAACGACCAACAAGGACAAGTACAAATAGAGTCAACTTGGGGCATGAGTGCCGTGTTACGTCCATACACATGCATATAGCAATCCTTGCATCGTTCTTAATGGTTAAACCATATTCTAAAGAATTTTCATGACCCATAACCACTGAATATTGTTATATTATTCACTGTTAGACTTTTGATAAGGCATTTTTCACTTCCCAGACGATCCTCAGAAATGAAAGGAAAATTAATTTAGCACCCTTACCTTTTGCCTTTAGTATATCCTGTGAATAATCTTGATGTCCTAAGCGTATTAAATCTAAAGGAATTAAATATTTAATTCAAAATTTTCCTGTAAGCAGTACTTGTAATTATTTAGAAACTTGAAAGATAAAGTTCAGCCCAAATTTCATTTAAAATTTTAAGTTAGTTTATGAGAAACTATGAGCAGTTCAGCTTTGGTCTTTTACAATCTAACTTGAAATGTATAACTTGTCCAACCTTAGAAGTTGAAGAAGAATCAAATCTGATATCTGCTATGGTACTGAGTTATGTTATCAGTACTTGAAAATGTTGTAAATTATTGAAATTCATACTATCATATGGTGCATTCTGCACATAACAAGAACAATAAACAGAGTGAAGTTTAGAAAACAGTAGACAAGAACTATGAAAGTTGCAAGTACAGCTGGCATTTCAGTTGGAAATTTGGAATTTTCCATTATATGTATAACGATGACAATTAAATGTGTGTTTAGATTATGGGTCAAAGTGTCAAATAATATTCCCGGTCGACTGGTAACAATTATGAGAAAATGAGAGGAAAGGGTCGAAGCAGCTACTGGACGAAGTAACAATGTTCAATTACAGAGGAAGAAAGAAAAATTAGAGTGTAGGTATTTCTTGAAGTCACATGCCTATTTAAGGAAATCATGTGATTTAAATTCATTTATTATCATTTATCAGTACCGTAATCTTTAATCTAATGCCAAACAATGAAACACATGAATAACTCTGTGGATATGACAATAAACATTCAGAAGTTATAAGTAGTATTTTACATACCAAACGAGTGTCAACATCAAACTTATGGCGCATGTGCATTATTTCAACCATGAAAAGATCAATAGCTTCTTCAGGCTTGCGGATGCAGAGCACCTGTCACACAAGTTGCAGGAATTCTAACAAATCATCAAGAGAGGGAGAAAACACCCCGTAAGAATATAACAACAAAAGAACGCTAACTTCAAAATGTTGGAGAGACAGATAACAAGTAAGGTCAGTGTACCACGAATGAGTAAGCAAAAGCAAACTTTTCTTTTTTTTACGACAAACTGGTCTAGATAGAGTAATAAGAGTAAAATCCCTCTGTCAGAACAATATTTCAATATCTAAAATGATATTATCAGTCTTACTTGATCCTTCCCTTCATAGAAAAATGTCCAAAATTGAACAAACAAGGATGAATAAGGACCAAATAGTCTAAATACAAATCTTTAAATGCCTAGAAGCAAGGAATAGCACTCACAGCATTCACGACGATGTCTGTCAGTTGATCAGCCAGCGATTCATACAACTGCGCGAAACAGTAAATTGGTATAAGCTCTCACAATACTGAGAGGGCATTTAAGCAGATTATAATCTTCATTACATTCAAAGTGCAGAAGGAACCTTTGTTCTCAATGTTGTTCTTGCTACCATCTTCAATATCTCTTTATCTGGCTCATCACCCATCACTACAGGGGTCTTAAATTTTTCAAGAAATTGTAGTGTTGCTCTTTTTGCAATTTCAAAACCATCAACTAGCACACGAGGATGCATCCCTGCAAAAAAGTTCCAAGCACTTACAACCTATATTGACTAAAGGATACATTCGAGAAGGAGACTACAACTGTCATCTTTGACAGGGACAGGTGTCAAATGGATGGGCTGGGCTGAATTCAGGCAGGTCAAAATGGTCCAAGTTAATAAATGGATGGGTTATTGACCTGTCCAAAAGCTACTTGGGCTGAAATAGGGTAAAAAAGAGGTCAAAACCCAACTCAACCAATTACTACAAGTTTTAATTACTTCATTTTTCTTTTATAATTTTTGAGTACCCAATAGAGTTATTATTTTTCTTTATTATGGTTATATGTAACAGACCCCACTTGTGGGATTTCACTGGGTATGTTGTTGTTGTTATGGTTATATATATCAAAATGAGAATGTCCTTTAGAAAATATTCGACAAGATTTCTCATCAATCAATTTGGACTAGTAATTAAACCAAATTTTGATGGGCTGAAATAGGTCGCGCCAATTAATGGGCAGGTCCAGAGCAAACTTGGGGGATTGGGCTGATTATGATTTCATGGGCTAATTTTGTCACATCAAGGCGCAATCAAGACAGTGAATATGATACTTGACAAATCACCCAAATATTAACATTTCCCAGAAGACGAGTATGAAAAGACAATCAAAATATAATCATGATATTGTTAGCTGCAACACAAACTTTTCACTAAACATCCACACAATTAAATTTCTAAATCTTTCTGGATTTTCCATTCAGGGTTGGATTTCATATTGCACCAGGTAGTTCAACAGATATTTTATAATCGGATGAATGTTTATCTTTTCGTAATAATGTCTCTTTTATATAACAGATGCCAAGGATACAAAAAGAAAATGCAACAAGCTGCTAGGAAAGAAAATATATGGCAAACCTTCATCAATGCAACGCTCAGATTGTTTCATGAGTTCCCCAATGAAAAGCACTGTAGATGTAGTTCCATCACCACTTGTATCATCTTGAGCAACAGCAGTCCTCGCAATCATTATTGCAGTTGGGTTTTGTATTTGCTGCAATTTTTTACGCCAAAAACAAACCAATATATAGCGCTAGTTGTTTTAGTAGTTTACAATTAACATCATCAAATTAATATTCTTCATTAAGCTACATAAAATAAGCAGCAAAGGAAGATTGATCACATAACCAAGAGTCCAAGACCAGCTTCCATACTAAAAATTTGTAATCGTAATGCATGGCCCAGTTTCAACTTCCACTAAAGCTATAACAGATGAACAACAAAGAAAGATGCTCAATGCAAATGGGACCATCTTAAAAAATGCGCTCCATGCCAGTACTTTAGCATTGTGGACAAGCAAGATTATTATCTGGCTCATTTTCCATCATTATCACAAACTGATATCCTACTAATGTGCCAGCCCTAGCCCACCTTGCTCTCTCAATCCCATTGCAACTCTTTTGGACTTTTTTCTTCTTTTTGGGGGAACAGGTAAAGTAAGCTCTTTTGGACTTATATATGCAGCACGAATTCAGACATCAATTTCTTAACTTCTTCCTGGATTAATTTGACATTTTTTAAGAGTACTTTACAAGGAATTATCTATCACAATCTTTATAGTTGTGTATTTTTATATGGGTCCTAAGCTCTAGAGTTATAGACATTTGAAAATGTTTGGGCAAAGCACTGTAGTCCTCTGGAAGTAATAATAGTCACATGATTTTTTGCTACAGAGAGGGAGAGGTATTCATCTTGATACAAACTTAATTCTACGTCTCAATACCATCCACGCCAATATCAAGTAATTTTCAGGACACTTGAGGTACAACATTGACTACAAATGTGTAAATCATACAGCAAAACATCTAAAAACAAATACTCCACCAATATAGCTGGAAAAAAGATGAGAGTATAACAAGGAGAACTCACCATCTCTTTCAGCAATGTATTTCCATCCTTAGTAAGTTTAATGTCACCGGCACCACCAACAAGCCTAGCATTTACAAGTACACAAATCTCCATAAAATGACCTAGAAAAACCTATATACTAATCCAGAATCCAAAATAACAAGGAAAAAAAAGGTGCAACTCACATTTTAATGGTGCCCTTAGGGCCGAGATTGGTTTTGAGAACATCCTGCAAACCCTTGGCGGCATTAATATTCATGTGAAGCGCCGCCGATTTGTTGAGTACCTCAGCATTCGGATTCAAAATCTTAACAGACATCTTCACTTATTACAATGGAGTTTGGGAGGCTAAGCAGATCGCGGTAAGAATGAGAGAGAAGAGGGAGTATCGAAGAGTGAGAGGCGGGGTTTCGAGGCCTTTCTGGAAGGGTTTTTGTTTTCTTCTTTGAAACTGGAACGATCCGGTTTAAACCGCCCCGATCCGGTTTACACTTGCGGAAGAATTGAAGGGTTAGTTTTCTTTTTTAATCACAAGCATGATAAAATATCTATCACAAGCACTAAGGGCTATAGCTCAGTTGGTAGAGCAACTTATTTACACACACGTTAATGTTTTTTCAAGGAAATTCATCATATAGGAAAAGAACCATAACTATGTAACCCTATTTCTAATGGATTGACCCCAAAATAGCATATTCAAATTATAAGAAAGTCTATAGACGCTACAATTGCAGAATTTGCACCCCGCAAGTTTTTATTTGTTCGAGTATGTAAATAAATTACAAATACGATCTAAGTAATAAATGCCCAAATTTCTTTTGGGTCTCAATTCCAATATAATCCCCACGCTTCATTAGCCCATACCACTTACTGAAGCGCTGCAGATCCTAGCAGAGTATCATGAATGAAGGCCTAAGTAATGCTCATCAGTGTCGGGACAGCTCCAAAAAAAAGGAATAGATAGGTGGCTCAGTATAGTTTTATGTAAAAAAAAAAACAGAGTTTGTTAATTATATAACATATTTTGATGGTTGAGTGACGAAGGAGAAGAAAGATAGCATCCCGACTGGTTGCAAAATACTGAATTTCTATCGACACCATCCCAATTCAAAGAATTAAAAAAACTTCGAATTCTCAATTCTCTAC
>JAABOM020000049.1:22586067-22613683 GCA_011800125.2 Solanum clarkiae | reverse complement strand
CCTGTAATTATTACAGTTTTGAATATCTCCCTTATTTTTGTACAATGGAACCATAGTACTCCTCCTCCATTCATCAGACATCTTAGAAGTCTCCATAATAACATTGAACAGTCTAGTCAACCACTCAATGCCCTCCTTTTTTCTTTTATAAGTGGATAAGAAATCTTATTTTTTCCACAAAAACTTGTAACGATGTCTATCTCATGATATTAGTATTAAATTATGGTAACATATTATGATTCATTTATTTTGAGTTAGAAATCTATCAAAAATAATTTTTTTATCCATGCAAAGCTAAACATAAGATCAAAGTACATCTTATCCTTTTAAGAAATTATTATAATATTTATCTTGTAAAATAAATTAAAAAATCATTCCTAATATTCGACAATTAACACATCAATCAAGTAATACATAGTCAATTCATTTCCACTAGCATGAAAAATCTTTACTGATAATATTTATTTATAAAGATAAACTGAACATATAGGTCACTCAATTATATTATACTTAGTAATTAAATTAAAATAAAATCAAACTTTTTTGCAATTACACTATAAATAGAGTTCATCCCCAAAGCCACAATAATTGGAGAATGCATAATAATGTATTAGGATTTAGGGGCGCCTCCATTGTACTAACCAGTCCACTATTTGGAGATTAGAGAAGAATCCACCATTCTTATGCATACACCCTACAACGATTCTTGAAATTCAGTCTGAGAGCTCCAAACTTAGCTGTTAGTGCAAGAAACAGAAAACTGAGAGCAGCCGCAAGTATAAATATGGCTTCCAAGACCGCCGTCATCGCTTGGTACGCCAGCTGAAACTTTTCTAACTCCTTTACAATCATAAAAGTAATCACTATATTTAATTTATTGTATATGTATGTGTGTGTGTTTACTCTTTAGGGGCTCTGGAGAAGATGGCCAATTGGGTATTGGGAACAATGAAGAGAAAGAATGGGTTTGTTCAATTAAAGCTTTAAAATCCGAAAAGGTTTCTTCCGTTGTTGCCGGAAGTAGAAACTCTCTTGCCATTTGTGAAGATGGCAAAGTATGTTGCCGATTACTCTGTTCTTTTTCCGCTACTGATTGAATTTCTTGTTTTTATTTGTGATTTTGGTTTGTGGGTTTGTTGAATAAACAGTTATTTACGTGGGGTTGGAATCAAAGAGGGACCTTGGGACACCCACCTGAGACCAAAACTGAGAACATTCCTAGTCAGGTTAAAGCCCTTGCCAATGTGAAAATTGTTCAGGTAATACTAGTATGCCAGCTTTAAGTTTTATTTGTGAAAAAGAATTGCTGGAGTTTATTGGTGTAGGTTTTATTTGGATTTCTCTGATGGTAGGCGGCAATTGGTGGCTGGCATTGTTTGGCGGTAGATGATCAAGGCAAGGCTTATGCTTGGGGTACGTCTTTGCTTTATTCATCTTTATCCTTGTTACTATTTTGTCTCAAGAATAAGTAGGGTTATAAAGGTATTATTGTATTCCAAATTTATCAGTTAGGCTGACTGTTTTTTTCCCGATAAAGAATACAAAAATGAAAGGGGAAGTTTCATTTTCTATTTTTGCTTTGGTAGATTGTATCCACAAAGTTAGCATCTTTGAACTTCATCGCAATCTACTTTAAAGGTTAAGATAACAAGGGCTTAGCATCAAACTAGTTAGGATTGACTTGTATGAATCCTCCATAAACATTTCGCCTCTGGTTTCTTTCACTACTCAGCCATCTGCTTTAATAGTTTAGTATTCAAATTACTAGATTCTGATGATTTGGAGCATTTATGTTTTCAAGTTCATGGCCCTTGCAGGCGGTAATGAGTATGGGCAATGTGGTGAAGAACCAGAAAGGAAAGATGACACTGGACGGCCTATAAAGAGAGATATTGTGATCCCCAAGCGTTGTGCCGCTAGGCTTTCTGTTCGTCAGGTGACATTCTCGTAATTGATTCATTTCATTTGAGGATCTGGACGCATGGAGTTCCTTTCCTTGTTTTGTCAGTTGATGATTCTGCAAATGATGAACCAGAAACTTTTCCATGTTGTTTTTGGTTAGGTATCCGGATAAATGCTTACTAAATAATGGAGATGCAGGGATATTGGCTGCTTTTTCCCTTTAAGCTGGATAATTATACTATGTGCAGCAATGTGAATGTGTTGCCTTCTTTGCCAATTAACTCCTAAGTTCTTTACATAACAGGTAGCTGCTGGTGGCACACACTCTGTTGTTCTAACAAGGGAAGGACAAGTATGGACATGGGGTCAACCATGGCCTCCTGGTGACATGTATGATCAATTCTAATTATTGGTCTCTGGTACCATGATGTGCTTTTTTGTTTAAGAATTTCATCAGTGCTGCACTAAACCTTGCAGAAAGCAAATTTCTACTCCTGTCCGTGTACAAGGTCTTGCAAGTGTGAGGTTGATTGCAGTAGGGGCCTTTCATAACTTGGCTCTTCTTGATGACGGAGTTCTAATGGCATGGGGTAATAATGAGTATGGGCAACTTGGAACTGGGGATACCCAGCCAAGATCACAACCCATTGCCGTTCAAGGGCTATCTGGTCTCAATTTGGTTTGTATTAATCTGTTCTTCTTATCATTTTGATTATGATTTTCTTTTTTGGTAAGATAATTTGTACTAGATGATTTTGGTCCAATTTCTACTTCTCTTTGTATCTCTCAAGAAGTATTTCAGTGTGTTGCACATTAAGTTGTTCATCATATTAAAGGACCAGTTATTTAGTCCTTAGCTTCTCTGGATATATTACTTTCATACAAACTTACTGCATGAAAAATAACAAGCTCCTATCAATTCTATTGATTCTAGAACAGAAATGGGCCAAAGAGTTAAAATGAGTATATAAGATGTATTAATAAAAGAATTAAGTAAGATAATCTTCTTGTCATGTCCAGGTTGATATTGCTGCTGGAGGATGGCATTCTGCAGCTTTGACAGATGAGGGAGAGGTATATCTTGTGTTTTAATGTTTTATGTTAGTTTCTGCATAGCATTTCTTGCTTTCTGTCTCCTGTACTTTTTATCAACAGTCAGTATATATGTTCTTTCAAGATAAATTACACCTCTGGCTGAACATAGGGTATCTGACCATATGTTATTGTTATGGTTTCTGATCAAAAGATCTCCTGATCCCTTTATTTCTGGCTTGTGCTAAACCGAAGTGAAAATACTTTGATGATTGGTGTTTGTTCTTCCCCCTTTATAAATCTTTTTACATGCTAATAATATAGTTCTATGAAGTTGCATACAACAACAATAACAACAACATACCCAGTGGAGTCCTACAAGTGGGGTCTAGGGAGGGTAGAATATATGCAGACCTTACCACTACCTTATATAGCTGACAATTTGCATTTTGTTGATTTGAATACATTAGCATTTTCTCTCATGCTCAACAGTGATGCTTTCTAGGATTGCAAAGGATGTTGTCAGTATTCTAACAACCTCCTCCATGATACATGACACCCTTTTTGCACTTGAAAAATTGATATTGAAGCAATGGGTTGTATGGCAGGTTCCTATGTGGAAGGCTGTTTTCATTCCAAAGCACTTGAGATTTGAAATTTAGTAACCTGCTTCATTAAAATTGTTCTGTTTTGTTAATTATTATCTGCCAAATGATAGAATATAGGATCATAGTGCTTGGTTAGCAAATAGGTCCAATATGAGGTCAATTTAGCGATAAGCTGTCAAACTTTAGGTCTGTACTTTTGCTTTGTACTCGTCATGGCCGTCAATTTTGTTGGAAAGATTGCTTTTGTCAGGAGTTCACCTAGATCACTGCAAACCTGGCTACACATTCTCTCAATTTGCTATCTTGTGCCTCGGAAGAACCTCAATACGGAATCATATTCCCATGATCCTCTATAGTCAACAACCTGTATCAACTGTGTGTTAACTCTGCTTTTGCAGGTTTATGGCTGGGGAAGAGGTGAACATGGTAGACTTGGATTCGGAGATGACAAGAGTAGTAAAATGGTGCCGCAAAAGGTTCAACTTTTAGCTGGGGAGAACATTGTTCAGGTGAGTTGTTTGTATCCTTCATTATTAGTGCTCAGTAAGTCTCTTTGCTCAGCTCTATGGAAGTCACCGTCCTGTGCTTCGTCCACACTCTTTGTGTGTCTGATGGAGGTGCGAAGCTATTGAACATTACTTGTATGTCCAGGAAAAGTGAGAACTGCACTCTTGTTCATTATCTTTAGAATGTTTCTTTATTTGATAAAGTTTATTTTTAGACTGAATAAGAGGGCTCCCTTTGCCAGAATCCTGTTAGAGACTGGAATATTGCTCATCATCAAGTGACACAAATATGGCAGGAAGTCACAGAAGTTTCTATAATTAAAGGGACTCTTCTTTGTACAAAATTATGTGTGTTTCAAACTATTCTGTGAACATTGCGAGGAGTATTAATAACTGTCCAAAAAAGGAGAATGCGGCCAAACTTAAACAATGAAACAAAAGAATCAAGAGAACAGTCAGAGTGGAAGTCAGACTTGAACGAAGAGAAGGAAGTAAAAAGACTGATACTCTAGGAAAGAAAACAGTGACTCAGGGTTAATGAAGGTGGAACAATGCTCTTTTCTTCATCAAATTCAGCTATTCTTCTTCTGGAGTTTAAGAATGTGGAATTTTTCTTCCGAGTTTAATTGTATATTTTCCTTGTCATTAAGCTCCACCGGTGATAGGTAGGGGAACTTCAGCAATTGATTAGGCACTTAAGCTTACAGTCCCTAGTAGTTTTTGCTTATTCCATTGCTGCTCCAATATTTCTTGCCAATTTTGGGGCATACTTAGTGTCCATTTGGCATTCTAAAATAGGACACTTGTTGCCAAAGCAATGGGCACGGCCAACTGACCAAGGAAACACCGCCTTAGAAGGAACAGAATGCAGGAGAACCAAAATAAAATGTTCCAAACTTGGCAGCTTGTGTGATCAATTGGTGTCTGATACCAATTCATCATAGAGAGTGGAACAAGATTAACCTGATTTAATATTCCCTTCGGAGTGGCCTAGTGATTTGGGCTTGAGACTTCCGTGTTGGAGGTCTCAAGTTTGAAACCCATTGCCAGCGAAATCAAGGAGTTTGTCTTCTGAGTCGAGCTTGTCGCACCGAACTTGCCTTGTGCAAGTTATCTCTCCTGTGTGGTTTGCAAGTTATTGCATATGAGTGGATGTTTTACCCCATGCGCACCCAAAGGGTAATGGCTATGGGTTTTCTCCTGTCATCAAAAAGAAAAAAAAAGACATTTGTTTTAATATGTATGATCTTATCCACCGTTCGACTATGCCCATTTCATTTATTTATCTCTGTTCTCTGAATAAGTTGTTGCTTTCTGTTTTTAAGTGTACCGTGATATCCAAGACACAGGTTCACAAACCTTTAGTGCTTCTCGTTCTCTAGTTTCCTCAGGTGAATTATCTTTCTAATGATGCAGGTTTCATGTGGAGGCACACACTCGGTTGCATTAACACATGATGGTCGAATGTTTTCTGTGAGTACCAGAAACTGTTTCCCTTGTAATCCTTTAAGTTTGCATAAGCTAGGCTCATGCTGAAGATCATCTTTCTTTTGTTTTCAATCTTTTACCAAACATGCAATTGTCTTGTCCAAAACTCTTTAGTCAATTTATTATAGCAACAAGCATTTGAATAACATTCTCGTGGGCAATCCGCTAGCCCTTTTTGAAGCTTTTGGACGAAGTTGAAATGTATGTTTGAATAACAGATAAACACGTATATTTCCTCAATTTGAAGGCAATACCTCATATTTCAATTTTGAAACATCATCTCCAAGCGATCATCGATAATTATTCCGTATTACTGTGTTTTTGTACGTGGAAGATATAATAACAACTGATTGGCTATTTGTCATGTGGCAGTTTGGACGGGGAGACCATGGACGACTAGGGTATGGTAGAAAGGTGACAACTGGTCACCCATCAGAAGTTCCAATTAATATTCCGCCTCCAAGTGATAGCAGCGCTGAAGGAGGACGTTGGTGCGCTAAACTCGTTGCTTGTGGTGGCCGCCATACTATGGCTTGTGTAGAGTGGCAGACAGTTGAGTCTACTGAGTAGCAGCTTCAAAAGCGTCAGTTCTAAGTCTGAATTCAGGTAGTTATCTGATTCAGCGCAGTTACTGTTGTATGAGGGGGTTATACTTGTATTATTATTGAGCAGTCTATGCCACTTAAATGGAAAGCTCAGAATTTTTCTCTCTGGTTTGGATTGGCGATTACTGGTTCTGTCTGCTTCTGTTAATCTACTGTTACTATGTTGTGAATAGCCTAATTCTGCCTTCTTTGGGGCTTATATTGGAATTGCGGTGCCAGTAGCGCCATTCTCCCATGCACAACGCAGTTAAGAAAAAGTTGTTTGTGAATTCAGCTAACCTTACACTTGAATGCAAGAATCATAAACCATTTCGTCAAATGTTCCAAATTCTCCATGAACCATCTGAAACAAGAACCCAGATTTCATCTACAGCTATTTCTTACCATGCCAGTCGATGAAAAATGGAGTGAAATTTAAGTCTTTTAAACCACTACATTGATGCAACAACAACAACATACCCCAGTGCCTCAAAAGGCTCCCGCTCATTGCAAGGTGAGGGAGGGTCGGATTACGCAGCCTAACCCCTATGTTAAAAACATAAAGCAGCTGTTTCCAGATGACCCATGAAGAGCGTCGAAAGTTGCACTTCACATATGAAAAAAGCGCAGATAGTTTAAAGAGCCATTTTGCTTTATTCCATCATACTACATTTATGCAAAAACACTTAAAATGTTTTAACACATTTTCCCTGCGTTATTTGGGCATACAAATTACCAAGTCTCCGTCAGATATTGAGTTCGGGTCTAATCTGCATCATAGCATTCTAAGCAGAGAGCAGATTAACAGTGCGTATTTAGCTGATGGAGTAAACCATTTTGTCGGTATGAATGTAGCTTGACCATCGAAGGAGGCTGGCTGACTTGAGCAAGCTAGTGTTGAGGTCCATAAGAACCATAAACAGGGCCGTAACTGCTGCAACAGATCCCAGCGTGCAACAGCAGTATATAGAGTAATTGACTCACCATAGCTATGGTGATCAACGCTTCCAATGTTTGCTGTCCAAGTAAAAGAAATGAAGTCTCTAACAGAAGTAATTTTATAGCTAAATATGAATAGTAATAATTAAATGTAGATTTACAGAGATTATTACCAGACGTTTTCCTCTGTGACCTCCCATTATTATCTGCTTGCAAACTAGACTGCATCAGTGATGAGTGATTTTAATATTTTTTCTTTCTGGATTTTTGAGATAATAACTATTAAATTGAGCTGCAAATGAATAGAGTACCCAAAAGCAAGAGCAGTAATGGCCCAAGAGATGATAGCTGAAGCAGCAGCAGTTGCCAAAGTGTGACTTGTCCATTTTCGGAGATGAACAAACCCAGGTAGCATAGAGGAAGCACCCATCACTCCCCCAATCAATGCAAACATCAACACGAAACTTGTCGATGGATTCCCACCTAAATCTGTTCAACACATTTCAATACATTTCAACTCACTTTATTTTATGGGAATTAATTAAAAGAGATGGGCAGACATACGAGGATGATTCTGTTCGCCATCAATGTATTTGTCAACTGACCAGCCAGCAAGTCCTAGTACAATTAAATAAACCACCAAGTTTATGATCAATAATGGTCCCATAAGGCTTCTCCCACCTCTTCCTACCGCCATTAATTTGATTTAACTTCAACTTCTGCTGCTGAAAATCAATTTTTGCTTGCAATATTACATGGTTGTCTGGTCGTTGGATACGTGGTGGCTTCAAAAGGACTCCTTTACAGGTGTCAGACAATAACGCTGATGGGCTTGCATTTTATGAATTAAGCCCAACTTCACTCTCTCTCTCCAAGCCCATGGTTCCACTTCCCTGGGCTTAATATGTTAGACTTCATAGTTTGTCCATGGAACAAATGAGTATTCTCTTTTCACAAAGGCTTTGTTGTGCATCCAAATTAGTCGGGAAGTAAATATAGCTATAAATAAGGGGGGAAATGATCCTTACGTTTGTTTATACACTTGTTTTCAAGGGTTTATCGGTTTGTTTGGTTCAATTTTTTATGTTATCAGTTTGATTTATTGATTTTTCAGTTTTTAAATATGTTAAACCAATAACATATTTTTATTAATCTTTGGTCCACGATTCGATTTTCTGCTTATCGATAAATATGTGATTTTTTAAAACAATTTGAAGTGATACAATGAAACAGGCAAATAAGTTGTAAATGATATAATGCTTTTGAAAACTAGAGTGCGATGGATAAAAAATTTTAAAATGATGAACGTATCTATTTGTCTAGTTTTGCAACACTCACCTGATTTAATAAAATTGGCTTCATGAACACATAACATCTATCTCAAATGAACACTGTAATTTGAAGACTAAATCAATAAGAAGTGAACAAAATATTTGTTCAGCACGTAAACTTAATAATATGCGATATCTAGCCTCATGTTATAATTTACTTCCTTGGTGGAAGCTCTATACATTGAAAATCAAGCAAATACATAGTACCAAGTAATGTTAAATTAATAATATTTAATATTTATGAAGGAGTAAACCGATGGCCCGATAATTATTTTTTTTGTAGAACCACTAAAAACCGTTAACCTGATAACCCAATAATAATAAACTAATAACATTTTTTTTCAATTCAATTTACCGATGGGTCCGATTTTTTCACACCCCTAATTACTTTGAACCAACCAAATCAGGACAGGTGTTAAAGTTTGACATCATGATGAAATAATATACCCAGTGAAACTGCATAACTGAAATCTAAGGGTAAAATATATACCGACCTTACCACTGCCGAAACCAGTAGAGATCAACAGTAAGAAAAATTTGTAAAGCTGATTTATTCAAAACTTGTATAATAACACGCCTATTTATCAAAGGTTTTAAGCACCCTTATATAGAGCTGGTTCCAGCTGGTTCTATTACCAAAAGCAAAGAAGCAAGCACCAGAATAAATACTCCGAAGTAAAACAGGGATTTACAAGGATCAGAAGATGATTTATTAACCAGTGTGATTCCTTCTTTTTGGCCATTTTCTGATGATGCAATATTTTCCACTTGAGGAGTTGGACATATAAGATAGCCATATGCTATTCCCATCAATGTTGCTCCAAAATGTGCCCTGCATATGTCAATTCCTTGGATAAGTTATTATGGAAAAACATTTTCTTCTTCCCTCGTAGTGAAGTACTAACCAGTTATCTATAGGCCCAAAGTTGCTTAGCACAAAGCTGAACACAGTAGCCATTATCGCCTTCTCGGTCATGATTTTACAAGATTCTTTTCCAAGCATGTCTTTCTTAGGAACGTGATAAATAAGCCAAGCTCCTATTATAGCAAAACAAGGTCCCTAAGAATGTGACAAGAGTTGGTCAAATAACCATATGGATCATAAAAGTTATAGGAATTGAAGTATGACAAATGAAGATTTCAATGTGTGCAAATTGCTTCCTGTAATCGTTCGTCTAGGTACATGGATAGCTGGGATTAAGGGGAAACTTTTCTTATATAATGGCAATGGAACTTACAGTTCCTCCAACAGTTGGCTCTGGAGTGTGAAGAAAGCTGATGAGGTTTCCAGAAATTCCTCCAAGAACATATATCAGGAAAACTGGAAATGAACCATATGCTTTACATACTTGAGGCCCAAAACTCAGAAGCACCCAACAACCAAGGGATATGTGAAGAACTCCTGAGTGCTGCAACATAGAACATCAACAATCAAATTAATCGGATTTAGATTATATCACTTACATTTACATTATCAGCGTAACGTGATGTTGTAAAAAGCGGTTATACTGTTGTATATAGAGTTAAAACTCTTGTTAACTTTCTGTTCTCAACAACAAATGAAGCTTTTCTTTCCTTGTAATAGTTGCTACTTAGGTAATTTTACTTCTGTATATCTTGAATAACACTAGTCCACTCTAGGTTCATCAGCAAATGCTGATCGTGTAACAAATTATTCCAACTATAGCAAGCTTCAATTTTCTGTGTGGTTTCTGGTACCATTTCATCTAGCAATCATAAAAAACTTCATTAACCATGCTATAATCTTATTGTTCTACACAATTCTAGGGCAATTAATTATGTAAGGACGAACCAATTTTCAATCTTGTACCAGAAACATGGGTGTTAGAAGCCTCCACCATTCACCAAGCATGATCAAATGATTTATCTTTGCGCCATATACCATTGGTAGTGACAACATCCCTACTTCCGAGTTCCTGACTGGACTAGCTGTCTCAAAGAGGAATACTGCAATGTTTATAGAAGCCAGTATGCCTCTGCATCCACATAGGCAAAAAGCATTAGAAAATGTGCATTACTGAAGAAGCAGTTGCAATATTTTTAAGGGACATCGAACGTCTTACATCAAGTAAAAACTAGATGATTCTTCGTTTGAGCACTCAATATTCTTAGCTTTTACCTTCATGTACTGTTCTAGTTTTTTAGCCCTGCCACCTCTATTGATCATTTTCATGGAAAAATATGATGCTTCTTCAATTGTATTCTCATCAGAAGCTGAAAAGGTATGGAATTTTGGCGAATTAAGTACAAGAAACTATCAACTTGAAGGTCACAAGATCACAACAAAGTAACTTATATCTTACCTCCATTACCTTTTTCACTTAAGTCTGCTTTAAGTCGATTTTTGATTGTTATTTTTTCTATGTCAATAGAAGATGAAGCTGCCGTGCTACCATGAAGCTTTTGGAAGTAAGAATCTAAGGCTCTCAGTTGCTTCTCCTGATTAGTCAATGAAGATTTCACCGTCCAGTATATTCTTCTTTGAGAAGTATGCAAAAGCTTGGATACAAGGGGAAACAATATGTTATTCTCCCTATATACATGACATAGTTTTGGCGCAACCTTCTGTGGGATGCCTCCCCTGCTATGAACATCTCCTATTAATACCGTAGTGGAGATCATTGCGTCTTTTTCAGCTATGTACTGGTTCCTTTAGCTTTAGGTAGTTCATGGTCATTTTCTCTAGTGACCTTGAATATATCTGAGGAAACGTCAATACATTTTTGCATCAGTATCAAATGCACTTTCAGTTTATATATAAACATCAGCGTGTTAAAGGCCTCTAATAACTATGCGCGTCAAGATGTATTGTTTTTTCTTCCAGATATCTATTGAAGTCTGTCTGCAAAACAATAGAAAAGGATACAAGTTGCTGAATACGGATTAAAGCATATACTGACAGTTTCAAGAAATTTTCCTTATTTTGACCTGTAACGATCAGAACAGCGAACAATAGAGAGTACTGTACCGTATGATCTTTATAGAAGAACTACAAGTGATATAGTTGGATGGATGTTCATAAACAAGAGAAGATAATCAGTTCCATTTAATGCTGGGGATTATAAATTAAATATTCTTAGTCCAAGGAAGATGTGAAGAATCCAAATGAAATTGTACCTTATCTCAATTGTCCCACTAAAACTTTGCCAAGTGTTACCCTGCCCACTAATTGGCCTCTGGGTAGGTCCACCAAATCTAGTTATTTAATTAATCATCCAAATAACAAATCCCTTATGACCACTCACCTATGGAATTGAAAGAAAATGACAATTTAAGAAAATTGAAAATCTCACCAAAATTTATGAAGGGCTATAAAATCAAATCTCTTTTAAAAAAAAGTTTCTTACGTCAACTGAAGCTGCAAACATGATTTCATTCCGTGGTTGTGAATTGCTGACATGAAATTTTTTATATATTTGAAAAAATCACCTAAAAAGTATTCTAGTAATTTAAAAACAAAATGAGATTAAAAAAATCATTTGACATTTGCAATTCAAAAGATATCACGTAACTCAGGGATGAAAAGTGTATGTTTCCATCAATTTGCATTATCTAAGGGCGTTGGCTTTGAATAATGAAGGTTACCCCTCAATAGTGAATGTTCTTTTAAGGTGTTGGACAAGATCAATATATGTTTGTGTGAAACAATTATAGTAACAATAATAAATTCAGCGTGATCCTATAAATAGAATTTGACGAGGCTGGAATATACATTGATCTTATCTTTTATCTTTATGGGATATTGCCATTATTTTCGAAAGACCTCATTTAAAAAAAAAATTCAATATAGTCCTTCTAAATTCAAGATAGGACTGATGCAAGCAATAAGTTTCCACAATATTCATCCGGAACCGTACAATTTTGGACATATAAGGGTAAAGCTAAACAGTTTATATGTTTGAATAGATTCTTGTGTAGGCACTCCATGCCATATATCAAATAATTTTTTTTGTTTCTAATGGAAGAACATGATGCTCAAGTTGTTAGCTATAATAATATGCTCTTTCCATTTTAGTTTGTTTGTTCGTCCAATTTTGACTTGATACAAAGTTTAGAAAACAAAATACGACTTCTGAATCTCATATCATACATAACATTAATCACGTAAAAAGTTGAAATTAAAGAGTTATTAAAAAAAAATATTATTTTTTAAAATAGATTAAAAAAGAAAAAAATAGAGATAACAAATTGAAACCGGAAACGTTATGTTACAAAAGTACATATATAACATATCTAGAAGGCAAAAGAAACATGAAAAAAAAAAATCTTTAAAAAGATGTTCCATTTAAGCATCTTTCTAGTATCCCAACCAGTACTTAGGTAATTAAGGCTTCATACATAAGACTCTTCCTCGAACTCTCTGCATAACAGGAGTTCGGTTTGTCTTAGTATCCCAATCAATGATAAGTAATTAAGGACATAAATATATATATTGTTCCATTTAGCATCCGTTTATATGGCAAAGAAAGATGTTCTTCTTCTTCTTCTTCCTTAATGATTTAGTATGTTTTTTCTCATTGTGCTGTTGCTTTTGCTTTTGTCTCATACAAAAACTTGGCCTCCATGACAAACATCCTTGCCTGCTGCTAATAGTACTATTGATCTGTTGCTGCTGCTTCACTAATTTGTAATCATTATTTTTCTCACCTTCCTGTTGGTCCTCATTTCTTTTTGTGTCGTCTTTCCCTCTTTTTTCTTTCAATTCCACCTATTAATTAAATAAATTCAATGTCAGTATCTGTGTTTAATATGCATGTGATTCTCAAATCATGATTATACGTGCGTACGTAACAAAACGTACACTTTCATTCGGAAATGGATTAACTATAATTAGAGATGAATTTAGGATTTAATTAAATTTGCTGTAAAAATCTTAATTAAATGCCAAATAAAATACAATTAGTTGGAAAGAGAGAAAAGAAAAAGAAAAAGGTGAGATAAGGTACTCAAAAATAGAATATTATACTTATAAATACTCTCTCAATCTGTTTAAAAAATAATGATCTAGTTTGACTTGATCCGACGTTTAAGAAAATAAAGAAACCCTTTTAATTTTGCCGTTGTAAATTAAAGTTATATCAAATAGACCAAAAATATCCTTTAATCTTATGGTCTTAAACATTAAACATGTCACATGGAAAACTAAAATTAAAATATTGTCAAAAAAGGAAAGAGATAATTCTTTTTGAAACAAACTAATAGAAAGTAGGCCATTCTTTTCAAAATGGATGGAGTAGTAACATCCAATTTGAGGATGGGGATGTTGACATGGTACTCGAAAGAAACTTTTCTTGCATGAATTATTGAGAAGTACTAGTACTTAGAAGATGACAATTCCTAAAGAATCTTTTAGGTAGAGAGAGCAGCATATATAGCATTTTTGGCTTCCTAAAGTCACTTTTTTTTTTCCCTACTGGCGCAGCTTGTACAACCATTTCCAGTAAAAAAAAAAAGTGGGTGTTTGGATCGATTTATTTTGACTTTTTTTGTAAAATAAAAAATAAAAATTTGTGCACATAAAATGCAAGCGATATGATTTCTGCATGTGCATGGGGTACTTCACGCTGAACAATGCTTTAGGGACCAGTTGTATTAGTACTTCTTCGTCTTGGTCTTTGTCTGTTCTTAAGATATAGTTTGACTAGACATAAAATTTAAGAAAAAAATAAGAATTTTTAAAATCTATGATCTGAAATATATCGTAAATAACTGTATGGCTATAAATTATTTCATTAGGAATAAAATAAGCTAATTTAAAACTTTTCTATGTTATCAGTGTATTTTGGTTTGTAGCATATCAAGCAATAAAGGCTTGCCTCAATTCCAAGTTAGATAGTGTAAAAATTCTTTTACTTCAACAAGCATTTATATTTCCTTATATTTTAAATCTCACAGCTTAGCTTGCCAACTATATTACTTGGACTCTTGAAAAAAATCAACGATTCTTCAAATCTTGGTGTGGCATCAAAAGTGATGAGTCCGCACAATTTAACTTGCCACCACCTTTTGGATAATTTATAGACGCAATATAAATTTAGTAGTATTACCTTATCCTCAGATTTGACTTGAGGAGTAGTGATAGGTGAATCATCAGCTACGCATCGTTTTGTTGATCTTTCCTCTATGGATGGAGTACGAGCAGGACTTGGACTCTTTGAACTCAAGTAATTTCCTGGTGTACTGCTCTGTGTTCCCACATCTCTTGTAATGCTAACTGTACAAGCTAAGTCAGATTAGAACTTGGAGACATTTTACTCTATCAGTATAGTATAGTACTAATGACGAAATGGAAAGAGAACAAGTGAGTGTATACCTTTGCTTGGAATTTGGATTTTTAGTTCATGTGGAGACAAATGAGGAACTACTTTCGCAGGAGGTTTCGGATGGAACTGTCGAGTACTTTGATATTGTGAAGGATAAATCAAAGGTGCAGACATGGTGATTTTATTGGTGAATTGTCGAAATGATCTACCGCTAAGTGTTTTTGCAGATAAACATTCCAATGGAACTTCCCCTGATAAAGGATTGCATATATATTTCTCCGCTTCATTCCATTTGGAGTTTAAAGCCAATCCATCTGGTGACATGTATTCCCAACTATATATTGTTTTTGCCTGCAATGCTACATTCGAAAACCAAAAAAAAATTTAGAAGTGAATTTATTCGAACCTACCGACCCTAGATTCTGAATCGTAAAGGCCTTACCTTTAAGTGCAGTGCTAAAAGAATAAGTTGATGGGTCAATTTCTTCTGTAAAAAAGATTCGAACTTTATGAGAAGAATAGTCATAAAACAATCAAATAGGACAAGTAGTTTTATTATAGTACCTCTTAAGGTGTAACCAGGGGAAGAAGCAGTGCTAGAAATGAAAATGTTTGATCTAAAAGATTTTGCATCTTCTCTGAAACTTGTAATATAAGAAGCTGAGAATCTTCTTGAATTAGTGTTTTCTCTGCTAATTTTGGCCTTAAGAGCCCATTCTCTTAGGTTAAAATCGCCATCGTCGCGTCTTCTTGAATTTCCAATAGGTGATTGTGCCATACTAGTTTCTAGTTTCATGATGATGAAGTTTTTGTGTGGACTTAAAAAGTTGTTACCTTTTGATATAGAAGCAAAGGGAAAAAAGAATTGTCTGCAGAATCAGCAAGAAAAAGATGCTATAAGGAGAAGTAACTTCCAAAAATAATAATAATAATAAGCTTCAGAGATTTCAAATTTGAATTTCCTGTATTTGACAGCAACCCACGCACCCTTCTTTTGAAAACAAAATTTTGATAAATAAAAACCAAGAAAAAATTATGAGATGAAAAGTGGGCCAGATAAATATTTTTGTGGTTTATTTGCAAAGTGGAATGTCTAATCTTATTTTGTGATTTACATCAAAAATGGAGGGGGAGTTGGTGATTAATCTTATTGTTCAGCTCTCATTTTCTCCAGTTTGTTTTCAATTTCCAATTTAGAGGTTGTGATATTGTACTATAAAGAAATGCACATTTTTCTTTTTTTGTTCTTTCTTGATACTTGGTATAAATAATATAGGTATGGGTTTGAATTTTAGGTTGATTCACCTAAACATTGTGCAGATGAGTGTGATTCAGTTTTGGTTTTATTAACTTTCTTGGTCAATTCTAGTTGAACAAGCTATGTCATCTCTTTCAATTTGGAAATATGGTTAAGAATGATGCTATCAAATGTACATGACGCAATAACAATGAGTCAATGATACTGATTCAAGTATTTTTTCGGCATCCAAGGCCCTCGATAAAAAAAAAGATATTAAGAATGTGATATTTTATCTTAGGTTATCAAATGTACTTCCAGGTTCTATCGAAAACAACTTCTTAGGCTAAGTATGCATCACCCTCTCCGGATTCCACTTCCATTGCATATGTTATTGTCCGTTATTTGTAACCCATTTTTTTAAAAAAAAAAATAAAAAATAAATTGATCTTAAATTTATGGCATTAAAAAAAGAGCAAGCCAGGTGAACTAAAACTTCTGCTATGTGCAGGATTTGGAAAACAGTTGGACCACTAGAGTCTTCGTAATAACCTCGAATAGGAGCAGCCAACATTGAAAGAGACAGGCGGAGATACCCGCCTTGCTACATTCAAAAGTTCCAAAGAAAAAGAGTTGATTTTCATTTTGCAATATATTTTTACTACATTTGAATAAGAACATAACATGTGTTGGCGAGGTTATCCAATGTATGACCATATTCTCAAAGGGAATAAAATTACCGAGCATTGTGTCGGGTTATTTTCGTTGTGGGTTGGAAAGATTAAGTTGAAAGGGAAAGGCGAAAAATTAAATATCATTTTTATACATAAAAAAATTGATCATCCTCGTAATAATTATGGGGTGTGGCTGGTAGTAAATAGGTCCATCATCTAGTGGGCACATCGTCACTGTCAGTTTTTGTCTCACGTATATGCAACGTAGGTTTCATTGCCAGTTTAGATATCTCATGTCTCAGAACCAATTTTAGATGTTGGATCATTTTCGACTGTCGCACTCTTTTAATTACGTATAATTTGAATCGAAAATAATGAATACTTGCACCAGTCAAAGGAAATAATTTATCTGGCGCTCCAAAATCTTGAAAGAAAATCCCACTTTTACTTTTTCCGTCCCTAATTTTGAATACTGATTTTGTTCAGTAGTTTATAGGCAAAAGACAGACAAGGAATTGATGTTTAAAGAATCTTTGCTGTGCATTTCAATTCAGACAGAAGCAACCAGATAAAAAAAGAATAAAAGCTTCAATTACTTTTTTCTTCATTGTAAAAGTGGTAAACCCCACATGAATATTCTACCAGGATACTTACTGTCTAAGCTTCATTTTCTCAGCAGTGAAATCTACAAAGTTTAGGTTCTTCACACACACAACATGTGCCCCCACTCCAAAAGGCAAACTTCAACTTTCACACAGTGTTTGACAGACGATGAAATTTAAATGTCCGGTCAGCCAGGAAAAAAAAAAACTTAGAACAGTAGTGAAGAGGCATAGGATGTGTAAACAAAATGTTATATTCAAGTAACCAAGTTGAGTTCTACAGCATCTATAGTACTCTAGTGAGACAGATAATACCAGTAAACAGTTCCTTAAGATGATATTCGACTACAATCATTAGTGAAAAGGATAAAGAGTTCTTATTCCATAATTTATGGTCTGGGCATAACGAGGGGGTAACCTCATGGAGTATGACAGCTTAATTCACAGCTCTATTTATCAGAAAACCATAATGTCATCTCCAACATAGCACAATTCTAGCAAAGCTTATTACAGACAGAAGCTAAATTCCCAAAAACAAGCAACCCATATTATAATGGCAGAAAGCCCTCTTACCACACAACATCTTAACAAGGATGCTTGGTCTCATACCCCATCAATGTCGAGAATTCCAGCAGCAATGACCAGGAACATTTGCAACAATTGTCTCATCAAACATGTGGCTTCAATAGTAACAATGCACTTTGATCTTTGCGGTAATGGAAGCCATGCAGCAAAGCGGACATCAATTGCTGAAAGAGTTGACCTCACTCAACAGCCACTAGCCAGATCCTCCAATAGCTTCACTGCCAATAAAAGCAAGATATAAGATATTATGTTTTCTAAACAACCTACCTTTTTTTTTATTAAAAAAAAAAAAAAAAAAAAACTAGGTAACTTTATATTCACACAAAAGAACTCATCAAGAAACTCCACTAAGCTATCTATTTCCCCCACTAAATCTTTCTTACACCAAAAATTCAAAAGACCAAGGCATCTCATGTTTCTCATACAACCTACTTCTGCCACATTAATTATATGGTGTGCCAAGTAATGCTCAAGAAATTAAACTATGGAACCAAATGGCAAAAATTCTATTCCCAACCACAAAAAAGTGAAAGAGTTATCCAAGAAATTCTACTCCAACCGCAAGAAATTAAAATATGAAAGAAGATCTTTCACAAGTTATCCAGGAAATAATGAAATATAAACCAGATTAGAATCTCCCACAAAAAAGTAGTAGGAGTAATTCTTTATAGTTGTTCTATCCATCACTCATACCACCACACACATAACATCACAAACATGCATTTATCAATTTCAAAGGGCACTCAGTCTTGGAAACATTCCAATGAGATCAATATTTTCTAGAAGCATTAAATAGTTACAGTTAAAACAATTCTGGGGAACATAGAGTATGTTACACGGTGCACCTTCTGAAAGTCAATTTCTTAGTGGTGTTTCGCAACCTTTTTACTACATCTCTCCCTCTCTCTCTCTGATACTGAGTTATCATCTCGTAGAAATAATGAGAAAAGGATCAAGGTCCTTACTCCAAGAGCTCAGCCTCCTTCACTTGATATGAACCACTTGATAGATCTGGACAACTGCAGCTCAAAGACTGTTCAACACTCTCAAAAGGAGCACCATAAGCAGGTGAGACAAATGAGTGTATGACCAAGTTCTAAAATTGAAGAACGTTTATAACATACAAATCACTTATAATACTTACTCCTCCCATAAGATACCCTCAGCAAAACCACCCAATTGGCATAACTTGTCTATCCAAATGTGAAAGATGAATGACCTGCAAGGCAGCAAAAAAGGGGGGAGGGTGCATAAATTTAATGTTTAAAGCACTGAAAATCATGAAATGAAGTAATTTGCTGCAGAGCAAAAGACAGGGAGCCCTAGGTATAAGGAACCTGAGATGCACAATGAGAGTTTGCTTATGAAAATTTGTCATGAAGATCAAGCCCTAAGTTGCACGGACTCTTCATTTCCAATGCCACACCCATATCGACACAACGTGGGTGTGGATGTGGGTGTGGGATTCGTACCCAATCTAGTCAACCAATTTCGGGTAATTTGACCAAATTCGAAGGAGAAATTTTGGACAGATTCAATGATTTAAGTAATCAAAACTAATACTAAGGTTCAATTGAAGAAATGAAATGCTTCTTCCATGATTCTCCAGTTGATCAGTGTTTTTTTACTCAATTTTTCACATAATATCTCATAACTTAGGTTCTATAACTTTATTTTTAGATATTTGTAATATCATTAGCCAAATTCCCGCACCAATATCCATATATGGATTCGTATTCCCGAATCTTAAAATTTTGATCATAGAGGATCCAACCTCTTAAATCCACACCTCTTAAATCCACACCTGTATCGGACACCTGCACCGAGTCCGAGCAACTTAGATGAAGCCTTAAGGAGAAGAGTCATCAGTATAAAGTATGGACAGGAGGGTCATTGGTGACCAAAAAGTCACAATAGCTTTTGATGCTAGTGTTTGGAAAATAATCAGAAGACTGGACAAGTTTTGCGGCTACTACAAACTAAAAGTTTGGGAATGGAAGGAAAATGTCTTTCTGGAGTGACAAATGGGTTGGTATACAAACATTCAAGGAGAAACATCCTCACCTATTAAGTTCAGCCCTAACACCTGATGCAACTATCCATGAGGTCAGGAACAGCAGGGATGGAACATAAACTTCAGAAGATTAGACTACTTAATGACTGGAAGTATATGGTGGACTGTATGGAGGGAAAGGAAGTCAAGGTGTTTTGAAGGAAAACACAGCATTACAGAGAAAGTAAAGATGAGCTGTATCATATATTTTTATTTTGGTGCAAAGAAGAACTTTTGAGGATGTAAAGACTTTATTAGATCTATTTTTTTTATAACCGAGAAATGCATCTGTGTCCGCCCTTTAGACCAACCACAAACCTCTAAACTCAATGGATAATGCCGCCCCCCTACCCTTATCCACTAAAATACCAGACTTCGCTTGGCATGGTGTGGGACTTGAACTTGTGAGTTCAGCCACAATCCTCCACCCTTTGCCACTTGAGCTAGGCCTTGGGGACTTTATTAGATACTCCCTCCGTCCCATTTTATGTAGCACCGTTTGACTTAGCATAGTGTTTAAGGAAAAAAGAACTTTTGAAACTTCTGGTCTAAAATCATCCATAGATATTCATGTGGTTGAAAATCACTTCATTAAGGGTAAAAAGGAAAATTTAAAGTTAAATTGTTTCCAATTCCAACAAGGTGATATTCTTTTTGGGACGGACTAAAAAGGAAAGGGTGTAACATAAAATAGGACTCTAATCTTGCTAGAAAAGTGGGGATTTCTTTTGTTTTAGTATTGATGTGTTCATGTGTAAACATGGTTCTAGAACAGCCTTTATGCTGGAAGTTTTTTTGAATAATCCTCTAGCATTTTCAGAAGAGAAAAAAACATGAAATATTTTCGTCCCACAAGCAAACAAAATAACATGATATTGACATGTAAAGATGCTCATGCAAATTATCTTGTTGAGGCCAATCAATGTAGGAAATTTCTGGTTGACACCCTTGAGAAATTAACTTATCAGAGAATCCAATGTATGTATGTAGAATAAAAATGTTAATGAAGGGAAGACTCACTGACCAGAAAAAAACCACTCAGCATCTCTAGGAAATTGCATATGCAAACATGCTTCCTGCAAATAACAAAGGGTGTGAATGTGATCAAATGAGGTGTCTTTATAATAAAAGAGATCCTTTTCCACCAATGACTTGTCAATGTCTAGGGCTAATGCTACATTCCAGCAATGTGATTCAAAAATTTAGACAGGCGGGATGTCGGCAATTAATGTTAAAAGATCAAAATAAATGACCAGTGGTTCGCATACAAGAAAGAATAACCTTGTATTGCATGACGTCAAACATGTTACTACAACTTTCAAAATTGACACTATACTCCTTTTTTTTAAAATCATGCTAACTACCTTGATTGACCTCTGACTCTTCCCATTAGTAGGATAAGATAAAGGGATGCATGATCCATATAGAATTTTAGTTGTGAATACCTTGTCCGAGAAGCAATACTGTATTTGCAGATAAAGCTGCAATTTCTTGGACCTTTTCACTGGAAAATATTGCTTGCACAACTACATAAATGTAAAACAGGAAAGCAGTTATTAGATGAGAAGTGATAGACCCATACAATAAAGGGTTAAATTAACAGTGATTGGAAAATATTGCTGGCACAACTACATAAATGTAAAACAAGAGCACAGTTATTAGATGAGAAGTGATAGACCCATACAATAAAGGGTTAAATTAACAGTGATCACAGAAGGCCGGTCATGTTTAATGAAAGTAATTCATCCCACTTGAAACTACTTGGAAAATTTGCAATTTTAAACAAGCATGCAGAATAATTGAAAGACTGAGATACTCTAGAAATAAGAAGACTGTATAATTCAGAGGGATCCAAAAAACTCGGGGAGAAAAAGAACATTGAGATATAACTGACCATAAACCAATCACCATATGGAAGACAAATACAGTATTAATGAACTCTGAAGGCATTTTTGATATGGCATAGTCATGAGCATCTTGGGAGGCTAATGGAATAAACACATGTACCCTCCCAAATGCCACTTGGATTGTACAAGTCACTTTGCACTATCAATGAAAAAAGGGAACTGACAATACAAGGATGGTAATCGTAAAATAAATGAATATTCTTCACTGATACTTTTTTTTTTTTTGAAACTGGTAACCTTTCACTGATACACATTATCATACAAGAAAAAAAAAAGAAAAAAGTTTGAAGTTTGAACAAGAGGTCCAGAGTTCAAACTCCAATGTAGGTACCGGCCACCAGGTGGGAAACATGCCCCACCCCCCACCCCGCCCCAAACAAAAAAAAAGAATCAGAATATTAAACACATTATTTGTGATTCAAAATGTTTCTCCTAAATATGGAAAACAATACCTGAAGTATGTACAAGCTTCTCTGCAGAGTCTTTGCTGTCAGTTTGATTGACAGAGGCATCCATGTCAGTCACCGCAATCATGTGTACAGTATGAAGTGCATCTGATATCCAAACAGTTTGTGATCCTGAAAGGGACTTCCAATGGCATTACAAAACAGAGAAAGATGAAATTCTATGACATCACTTTTTTTATAAACCTTTCTAAAGCAAGATACCAATAAACTAACACGACATTATGTCAAAAAAGATAAACAAACACAACATTAATAAATCGAAAAGGATGGAAATATACTTGTAGAAGAATCCGGAAGAACAGCGAGCTTTCGAACTTTCAGGTTGTGAGTCAATTGTTTCATGTGACAAGGAGTCTCTGATCCATGGGCAGAATTTGCAAGGAACAAAAGGTGAAGATTTCCTTCAGAATCCAAGATCAGAAACCTAGTTGAAGATAAGGCCTGAATGCCAATTGATCTTGGCCTTGCTGACTTAGCCAGTATCTTGATAGACTCAAAATTATCATCCTTGTTTTTGAATGCCACGAAGTTTGCAATTCCCTCTCTGGAATCTTGTCTGAGTCTTACAGACCTTAACTTCGCTGCAAGTTAGAATGAACAATCAGCAGCTGTAGGAAATGACAATTGGAGTTTCAAGATCTTAACATGACGGAGAAATCACAGAAAAGTTAAAGAAAGACATAAATGATGTAAACTACTTTTTTTTCAATAGCAAAAACAACCAATGTACCTAGTAATAAGATTAATTGAAGAAAAAAAACACCCCAAATAAATGGTAATGGATCAGAGCGGAAAACGAGTAGCAACTAGGGGCAAAGATTTTACTGCAAATAAATATAGCAATCTCCTTCAGTCCTGTCGTGCATTCATACCTTTGAGAAGGCGAAAGAAAAAGAGTTAAGAGGAACAAAGGACAAGAAATGGAGTGCCAAGTGGTCTGCACCAAAATTCAGAGCATGGATTAAAGTCTTCAATTCAGTCATTAGCTTAACTAATTCACACTGCACTCTACGTCTTTAGCAGTGACATTACAAAAATCCTAGGTGTCATACTTTGTTTTGTAGTATTTTTTGTTAAAGCAGGCTCTGTCAAAAGATGGGAATAAGGGTAAAGATTGCAACTTCGCGTGTTGGTTGATTTATTGAAACATAGAATTTACTCCTTCCACCCCAAATCAAGGGGGATTTAACTTGAATCAACGGATGTCACGTGAAACTGCATCGACGGAAATTTTTATTAAATATGTATACATAATTAGAAGGCAAAGTAAATATAGAATAAGTATAATGAAGTGACACTATTCAAACCAAAGCACAAAGCAGCTCATGTGGTCAGGAGCTCAGTTAGAGGTCGGGAGTTCGAAGCTCAGCAGAACCATTTCTTTCCACGTTCCCTTTTTAAAATAAATTTTTTCAGTCTGAAAAATTAGAAAATGTATTGGCTGCTTTCTTAGGTCATGTTTTGTTTGTTTGTTTTTTTTAAATTTATTCTGCTTGACGCATAAAAATACTAAAAAATTCATTAATAAAAAATTAGAAATTTCTAAAATTTTTATATGGCGTTGTAATATTTTATTTATTAATTTTTATTTTAAAATGTGACAACGCTTATGGGAAACCCTATGTACGCCACTGCCCAAAATACTTGACCTACTCTCTTTTTCATTCTTATAAGAAAATATGAGTAATATTTTTCAATGGAAGTTTCCTGCATCGTAATTCCTACAATTCGAGCAAATATAACTAGCACTACTTCACATGGAGCTCAAGGTTGAGTAGAAATCTTTCTAAATAACTATTTAAACCTTTCACACTTCAAAATATATAATTTTAAATGTCTATGCAACATGATACAAGAAGAGTAATCAATTCAAAAAATACTGTTAGTGCCTGTACAGATAAAAAGTAAAATCAGATCAAAGCATCACCATCATTCCTAATGTAAATATGCTAATCCAAGACTCTAAACTAAATCAGATCATTTCCACGAAAGCTTCATTTTATTTCGTTTCTTCACTTTCGATCATCATCTCTGACAAAGGATGTACTAAGTGTTCAAGACAATAACTGTATCTCTCGGAGAGAGAAAAATATGGAGATCTCGATAATGGAAAAGGCGGGGAAAAATTCATCGTTTAAAGAGAAATCACGACATAAATCAAAGCCATAATTTTGATAAGTCAAACAAACTATTACCACAGTTACGACTATTGTCGACGTGTTGTCGCTATAAAGTAAGCAGTCAATGGCATCAAGAAGATGTGGTAGATACAAAAGAGAAAGTTAGCTCCATTACATGATTGATTTCTAACATAAAATCAGGTTCTTTACAGAAGTCAAGTTAATCCAGCAAAATAGGTTGAGAAGACATTTAGCAATAAGAATTCACTGTATCCGTTTTTATTTCGTTCTAATACAAATTAAGAGTTTTCTAAAACTAGACATTGTGTCGGCCTCGCTCTTATCCCTAAAAGGATATACCAATATCTAATCAGATTAGAGTGACTTTCACGAACACCAGGCAAAATGCAAGTATAACAACAAGTAAACCTTCAACATAATTAGTTGGTATCACTTACATGGATCCTTTTATTATTACTATTACTATTATTATTATTTTACCCTCCACAGACCCTACATAGTGCTATTGCACTGGGTTGTTCTTGTTTGTACTATTATTAAACATATTTTTTTGCGTGTGTGTTCTTAGCTACGTTCTTTAATCCAATCCATTGGATATTAAGCCAACTTTCTCCATTTGCTCTTAGATCCACTTAGACTCCTTTATCACCTACAGGGATCCTTTTATTATTACTATTATTATTATTTTATCCTCCCCAGACCCTAAGTAGTGGAATTTCACTGGATTGTTATTTGTACTATTATATATATATTTTTGTGTGTGTGTGTGTGTGTGTTCTAAGCTACATTCTTCAATCCAATCCTTTGAATATCAAGCCAACCTTTCTCCATTTGATCTTAGATCCACTTAGACTCTTTTATCATTTCTAATCATTACATTACTGCAGCAATGAATCGGCACCCATGGAGATCTTGTACAACATAACTAACCATTTTAGATAATCTCTTATGTTATCATGTATGAATGTTATTTGTGCTCTCTAAAAAATGTGATATTCTCTAATTTTGACAATTTTTTTGTATCAACACATCCATCTTAACATCCAAACTTTTAGAGACTACGACACACATCTTAAAGCTCAAAAATGATCACTCATGAAATTGTTGGTATCAGACTATTCTAATGGGGCGTCATTTACTTAACATAATAGGAACAAACTGTTTTGAAGACAATCTAGAATCCTAAACCCCATGACTTGTGGAGTCATGGATCTTTCTCCTACTGGGAGGGGAGGTAGCTAAGGTTCCCAGATAAATAGCAAGTGCCTGTTCATTTTATTTGAACTTTCTAAGCAGAGTTATTTCTACTTAGAAACTAATCCAAGCAATGTGAACATGAAATAACCACCAATGTCTTGCTATTACATAGCCTACACAGCCAAGGATTTACAGAACTAATTGCCCTAAGGAACATTACGATTGTACCCTATTTTTATTTTTATACACAGACACGACGGAGCAAGAAGCACAGTAGAAATGTGAGTAATATAATAGATACGCGTACAAATCTCATTAAGTGATCCATGTCTTTTTGCAATTAACAGTACTACATTTACCACCGAGACGTTATTGCAATATAATAGCAATGAAACAATTCTAAACAAAACATGGAATCTCTATGCTCAGCTTCTAAAATAGCCATGGAAGGACAGAAAATCAGAAAGTATTCCAGCACCTGATTCAGCGCGGTTCTCGATCCTTACATCCAATACGCCATTGGAAGGAAACTTCAGTTCCGTTTCCATGCCCGTCAATTTGCTACGATCAGCAGAACAAACGTCAGCATTCACACCATGAATCATCCCATTTCGTAAAGGTGGCTTTTTTATCTCCATCTTATCTTTTTCTGACCCACCATTCAAACTTTTCTTAGCCGCACCCTTCTTCTCTCTCTTGACTCTTCCTTTGATCAATGGCCGTAAGGGGAACACCCTGACCCCATTATCTTCCCCCAAAATCAGGAACCCAAACGACACGCTAATGGAAAATACCGGCAGAGAACAATCAATCACGGCACACTTCATCAATTTCAGCTCTTCACCCCCCAGGTGCTTCACAGCAAAAACCCAAATCTTACCATTCGAAATAGAGTACAAAGCAAACACATTGACATCCGCAGCCAATTTCACCGAGACCCCATGAGAAACCCCCAAAACAACCCCGAATTTACTCTCGTCAAACTTCAAATCACTGTGATTGCATACAACTTTCGCCGGAGTAAAAGACTTCCTCGCAGAATTCAGGATATAGAAACGAAAGAGAACCGCGGAGCCTCCTGAAACAGGCGATGATATGAGAAAGAGGGTAATTGGATTAGGGTTCCGGAGGAGGAGGAAAGCTGCGGCGGATATGGGCGGTGGGACGGTGGTCTGTGGAGGAGGAAAGGAAGAGATGGAGAAAGGAGAGAAAGAAGGGTATAGAGAGATAGAAGAATCGGAATGGAGGAGAGCAAAAGAGAGAGAAGGGTGAAAAAGGAAAGAAGAAAAGTGCGGTGGTGGAGAAGGGAATGAAGGAGAAAAGAAAGGGGGTTTTGGAAGAAAAAGCTGATGAGCTTCAATTACCATTGTTGACGTGAATTTGTGAAGAAGCTCGATGAAGAAAAAGAAACAAGAATGGGTTTCGGTTTCGTTCAAATTGGATTCTGGATCGGGTTCTTTTTTGGAAACGTTGATGTTGATGTTTGGAGAAGAAGAAGATGAAAGTATTTTTTAGATTTTTTTTTTTTTTTAGTAGTAAGTGGTACTTAGTAATTAATGAATTTGGTTTGGTGGTAAATAATCAATAATGTCGTCAGTCGTGACGCACGTGAAAGATACTTAAAACTATTTTATTATTTCTTTTGAAAACACACTTAAATTGTTTTTTTTAATGTCGTACTTAAACTATTGAAAATGTAGTTTTTGTACCTATAATAGAAACATACATTTCTCTTTTGTTTCACTTTTACCATGATATATGTATTATATTCCATCTTTTTACTTAAAAGAATATCACATTACATTTCACATGAAAAAAAAAATTATCTTGATAAAAATATATAAATTTTTGCATTAGTTAAGTTAAATATTAAAATACTATTATTTTTTAAAAAATATATAAGATATTTTTTTTATTCTATTTCACCACTTTCTCTCACCATAACTTCATCCCTCCCGAATCAACCAATGTTTTAGTTTTTTTAATTAAAAAAATTGTAAAACTTTTTAAAGAAAGTCTTACTTCAGCTCCCATCCTCTTCCCCTCTCCCCCCTCCCGGTTAAAATAATAATTTAGATA
>JAABOM020000049.1:22545899-22564615 GCA_011800125.2 Solanum clarkiae | reverse complement strand
GATAAAAAGCACAAGAACGGGAACACAAAGAGCGACTAATGACGAAAAGCACATGACAATATGTAAATGCAATAACATTAACACATATACGACAGATAATGACAATACATGATATAAAATACAACTATAAATATTTTGACAAAATCTCTTTCGAGTCAATTCGAATTGCATATCAACCAATTTAAAATGAGTTGGGTTGAGTTAATAAATGTAACCCGCCCAAACAAATTGAGCGGGTTAGATTTAATTTTGTCACCCCTAATTCTATTGTACATGATAAGTTCAAATACAATATTTATTTTAATTAAGGATTATTTAAATTCATTATATCGTTTCATTAAATATTTTTGGTTAATAATGAAGAATTCCATTTTGTGTATAATCGATTGATTTAGGATAACTATTTTATTTTAATTTTTTCCTTCTTAATTTGTCCGTACTTAGGAGTCGTTTGGTTTGTTATTTAGAATTAACTATCTAAGGATAAGTTATTCCACAATATATATAAAATAATTATCTCATCACTCAGATATAAATAGTGAGATAAATAATTTTATGACTATCCACTACTTCAAACCAAATGCAAGATAAAATAATTATATATTTTATCCTAAGATTATTATAATTTATACCTTACACCAAAGGGCTCCTTATTCTTTTATCTTTTCTTCTATCCTTTAATTATAGTTCTATCAAGTACCATATTTTTTCATTGTAAATTCATCATTCGAATTATTGAAATGTGACATTATGTAAAAATAAAATTATATGTATTATAATAATATGACTATAATATAATATAATATGATAAATCAAGAAATAACGTGTAATAACCATCCAACAATAAAAACAATAATCTAATGTACATTTGGTATAGCGAAAAATATCTTTTACATTTGTTGGTTAAAATTATGGAGAAACGTCTTTTTCAAGAATTAAAAGTTTCTTCAAAAAAATAACAAAACGTTTTTTTAATGCTATTAGGAAACTGACTAGGCTTGGACACAATAATTTTAAAATTTACTCGGAGTTCGTTGTGAAAAAAAATAGTTTTAAAAAAGTATTTTAGAAACACTTTTTAAAGTACAAAATGTATTTAAAAAATAAATATTTATGTGTTTGAATAAAAATGTTATAGCTAAAAAAAATTATTAATGTATTTAATACATAAATATTATTAATAACCTTTTTAATTAAAAACTTTTGAAATATTCTTCAAGTTATTAATATTATAAAAAATGATTACTTTAAATTTAAATGGAAACGTGACCGATTCATCCATGCCTGTTTTTAGGTATGGAGGAGCTAGTGGCTACGTACGATTGGCTACAAGTCTACGGAAGTGCAAGCTCCAGTGGTTCTTCCATTTTATCCACCCCTAATTCTTTCCAATAATGCCCTTTTCATTTTTTAAAATTATCAGGGGTATGTATATTTTTTCTTTGAATAGCCAATTGTATGGTTCTTACCAGAAAAAAAACATGTGAAAAATTGTTTAGGCTGAGATAACTTAAAATATTTTGGATATGAACAAAATGAGCTACACGTTAGGCTGTTTCTGTTTTACCTAATTATAAAATAATGGTCATGGTTGAGTATTTTTCGCAACACACCTACCGGTTATAATTAATCTTTTTGAAAAAAATAATGAACTACTTAATTCTTCCTTTCAAGTTTATTCGTTCATATGTCAATAAGTTATTCGTACATAAAATTAATATGATATTTGTTTTATAATTTAATTATTCATATAATTAATGTATGTAGGACAAAATAAACTCAATTTGAAAATCACACTAATTTATAAATCGAGAAAGATTAGTGGTTTGGTTTGATTTGATTTAATATTGAAAAAAAAAACTATTACACTTGGGCTAATTTGATTTTAACTTTAAAAAGACAATTTGAGATCAAATTGACCCGACATTATATATATAATTTTTAAAAGTTTGTTTTATACATAAAGTATTTATTTTGATATAATTTATAAAAAGTTCTTATACTTTTTTGATAATTTTTATTTTTCAACATACTATTTCAAGTTTAACTTAGAATTTTGAATGACCCAATAAATGTTATAATCCATAAATATTAGCAACTCTAATAAAACTCAAATCAAAATCAAATCAATATTAATAGTAATAAAAAAATCAATTCAACACTAATAAGGACAATTGTATTGAATATTTATTCTTTAATTTTATATTCATTTAGACAATTAACAGACATTACATACTTTTATTTTTTTTTTTTAAAAAGTCCTATAATTAATACTTGGTATACTTGTTTTAGCATGATTTAGTATATGATCGTTTTTATTATGACTTATTTATTTGTGATATTTTTTATGCTATTCCATTTTTTGTTGAACATTTTAGTATTATCAATTATATTTTGTATTTATTTTCTTAGGAAACACCATAAACAGTTATTTTTTGATAGGCCTAAAAATATATTTTGAAAGTCAAGTTAATTATACTTTTCTTTTTGAGGTCATTTTTTTCTTTTTTATTAATAATAATATAAAAAATATATGTTTGTATAACTGCTTCATCAAAAAAAAAATAATTAAAAATTCAAAAAAATCTGAGTGTTTTTATTTGTTTTTGCTTATAGATTTTTTAAAAATTCATGTCGACATAAATAATTTAATTTGATATTTAAAAAATTCGAACCAATTCAACTCATGTGCATCCCTAAATACAATAATATATTATGAGAAAGTTTGGGTATTATATCATGTGGAATAAAAAATAAAATAACTTATTAATACTCATATAGTTACCTGGATAATTTTAATCAACTATTATAAAAATATGTTTAGTATGAAGGAAAAAGTTATATGATTTGAAATTTGAACCTTGATGTAAATTTATTATAAAAGAAAGATTAAAATTAAAAAGGATTATCAATAAGTCTCCAAATAAGATTTTAAAAGGTTGTTGCCATCAAACTCACATACAAAGATACACTTGTAAACATTGAAAATTTTATGAGATTGGATCTATAAGATTAGCTCAATTTATATCTTAAATCCCAATATGCTTATATAAAAGACTATAAAAAGGATAACATATTTCTTCGAAGAGTCATTTAGAAATTCTCTAAATTATTGAATTATTTATAAAGAGATCAAAGTATTAATTATTATTTTTGTCAAAATTGCTTCTTGACGTTCCAAGTGATTAAATTCATCGTAAGGAGATTTAAATCATCATATATTCGAGAAATACACTATTAAATAGCTTTTGAAGGAAAATAAATTAGAACTAACAATCTGATTCATTTTTTTAAATCCGTAAAGATATTTGTAATTCTCTTTTCAATGTCGTGCCAATTGAGGGAATAGTTTACAAGCAAGAAATATAAGTATAATAATTTGTATAACTTACACAAATTCCATACTTTTCCGAGCTAATTCCAACTTATACCAACTTTTTTCAAAATTACCAAAAATCCCTTCTTTTGATACAAAAAACAAAAGCAGTGATACATGTTGAAAAGGTAATAGCAATAATGAATTTTATCTATGATACATGGAGAAGTAGGGATTGTAATTTATATCAATAGATATTACAGTTTTGTATCATTTAAGACATTTTTATAATTTTTTAAAAGAATCGGAATTATATGAAATTATGTAAACATAAGTTATTATTTATGTAATTTTTCATAATAAGTTAATCCAAAAGTCCTGAAGTTTCTTAGTCCTTTATTCTTATCGGTTAGCTGCCAGTTCTATTCTTGCTGACTCCTTATTTTCTTTTAGCAGTAATGGAAAATTATGAATTGTGATTGATTCACCCAAGGTCATAGTTAATCTGATCTTTCTTATCTTACACTATTCATGTACAAGAAAGATTGAAGATATTTTGATCCAATAATTGAAAGAAGCAATAAATTTTGATTTAACAGTCAAAAAATAATATTTTTGAATAATTTCTAATACGTTAAAAGCATTCTTAATCCTCTTCGGTAGGATTAATATTCAAATGACAATAAAAAACACTAAACTATGAAATAAATAAGGACTAATTATAAAGTATATAATTTAGACTTTAGACCAAACATCAAAGCTCCCTAAACACAAAGTATTTTTACCATACTTCCTAAGAAATGATTAAAACGTAAATATCAATAATCTTTCAACTTTTAAAGTTTTTCAATAACATCAAATAAAATATATTATTTGTTTTTTAATTTTATTACCATGTGAATGTGATTGACCATTCTAAACATGAATGTTGGAATTCTCCAACTTTTAATCCTCTTCAGCGCTCCTCATTCACTTGAAATTTGTCAAGGGGATAAATAAACATCCGTATAATTTAGGTGTAAAGTAAGTTTTGCTGTCAAGTTTAGAATTTTTTTTTTTTAATGTATTACCTTTTTTTAAAAAAAAAATAAATATATTCCTTTTCTAATTATAGCTCATATTAGTGTCATATTTCCTTCAGGTCTGAAAACTCCATTATAAGCAAGCCCATTGTGTGTAAACAGCCTTTTTTCCGTTTAAGGGTTTTGTTGATTACCTTCTCTCTTCAAGAATCAAAAGGTACCATCACCCACCCAACCCTTTTCTTTTTCTTTTATGTTCCAGTTGAGTTTGTAATCTCACTATTGAGTTCCTTTGATGCAAGGGTTTATGGTTTGTATCTTTTTTTTTTTTTTTCGCCATTGTCAATTCTTGAACAACTGGAATTTTCTTTGCATGTACTAATTTTCGCCCCCCTTTTTGGTATTGGGGTTTGCCATTTATGTTCTTTTTTCTGAATATTGAGATTTTAGTTGCGATATACATGCCTTTTTTCGTGTTTTGGGGTTTGTTTCTTTCTTCGATAATTGGCATTAGATTGAATTTTTGTTGTAGTCTCTTCTCCACGTAATGTAGGACTCTAATACTGGTTATGTTGATCGCTACATTGATCTTTACCGCTGTGAGTAATCGGAATTTCGAAAAAAATTTAACCTTGGATTTAAAAAGATTTAAATATTTCTGCTCCTATTAGTGTGTAAATATTGAAATATGCTGTAGGAGTTTTCCCAATCATATTCAGGAAAGGTAAATACGAAACCATGAATTTGCTTAGAAATGCATTGCTCCTCATGTGGGAGTCCCTTCCAATTGTTTTCTTTTGAAGAGGTTTTAGCAAGTTATTTACATTGCTCGGTACGAGTTAGCAAGGTATATACATTGCTCCCTTCCATGATTGGTACGAGTTCCCTACGCCTAAGTAGAGCTGGTGGTATACACAAAATCAAATTATGTTTTAACTTTCATCACAGTCTTTGCGTGTTGATCCTCCGTAGAGATATAGTGTCTGCATCTTGTGAACTCCTCTTCCACTGTTCAAGTTGTTTCTGGCAAAATATGTTCATTGAACTGATGTAATTTGTTTTAGGAAAAATGATCAAATTGTTCAAAGTAAAAGAGAAGCAGAGAGAGGATACTGAGAATGGCAATGCAAGGGGCCCTTGTAACAAGATGAGCGCTGGGGAATTGCGTCTACGCAAAGGTTTTGATCACATAATCTTTTTGCGTGGTCTTTAACTCTCTTATGTTGTTTCTGCACAATATCTTTTGCAATGTTGTTTGAAGTATTTTGTTTGAGCATCAGGCATTTGTTCTGTTGAAAATTAAAATCAACAATCTGAGGATCATGTACTTGATGCAGTAATCAGAATGTAGATATCTAGAAATGGATGATATAAACATGATCGTAAGGATGAAAGATCATTTTAATGAATTTGAAAATTTTCTCATTGGAGAAAGGAACTCCATAGGTTATTCAATTGGAAAAAATTATGACAATTGATAGTTTAATTGCTTTACCGTAGCTTGACTCTTGTATTTGTCAAGCCGGTTCATTAAAATGCCTTTCTTGAGCCGAGTGTACACCGAAAACAACTTCTCTACCTCACATAAGGTAGGATAGGGTCTGTGTACACACACCCTCCCGAGGTAGGGGTAGGGTCTGTGTACACACACCCTCCCGATACCCCGCTTGTGGGATCACACTGGGTATGTTGTTGTTGATACTTTAGTTGCTAACCTAGTCTAGATGTACCAAAGCAGAAAAGATCTATTTGATCCAATAGAAATGCCCTTTTGAAAGATTTCCTAGATGATCTTTTAGTTGGTACATACTACATAGTGCTTGAAACCATAGGGAGGCAACTCTTATGTAGTTTGGTCTATAATGTCAAATTTATGGCAGTGCTCTCAGTCCGAGGAGGATGAAAGTATTTAGTAGATCGAGTGCTGATGGATGTGAAGCAGCAACCTGATGTCAAATATGGAAATTACCTGTCCTCTAACATGTAGCGGTCTTGATTTCCAGCACTAATCATTACTAGACTTCTAAGGAAGATGTTGAATTTGTTTGAGAATGCTCAATTGTGATTGCCTATCCACTTTTTTATTCTTTCTTTGGTCTATCATGGGGTTGTTTGATATAAAACTTCCTTCCAATCTTTGTTATGGTAAAGCACTCTCACCTGAGACTTACCTCCTTCAACTCACTTCTTGCAGACATTACTGAACTGAATCTGCCCCATTCTTGTACAATATCATTTCCAGATGGGAAGGACAAGTTGATGAACTTTGAGATTAAAATTCAGCCAGATGGTGGATACTATACGTAAGTAATTCCTACCGCACAGCTGATATAGAGTTAGGACTTGTATATGTTGAGTATACTTGTTCATGCGGCTGAATTCTAGTTTTCTGCACTCTCAGTTTTCAGTTAATGTAATTACTGCACAATCATGTTGATTCTCATCCAAACAAACCTGGTTTTGTTGTTGCAGTGGAGGAAAATTTCTGTTTTCTTTCCAGGTTCCATCAATCTATCCACATGAACCACCAAAAGTCAAGTGCAAGATCAAGGTACAGCTATTTTCCCTTCTCTTCTACTCGCATATATTCTGACATGCACCAGAGAAAAGGATTATCATTAGCTTTCTGCGTGAGTTGCAGGTATATCATCCTAATATCGATTTGGAGGGTAATGTATGCCTCAACGTACTCAGAGAAGATTGGAAACCTGTTCTCAACATTAACACAATTATCTATGGATTGTGTCTTCTTTTCACGGTACTTTATAGTTCTCTGCAACATCTTAGTTTGTCACAGATATATAAAACAGTCATTGTATCCCCATTCTACACCTGTGCAGGAACCAAACCATGAGGATCCCCTTAATCTCGAGGCTGCTGCTGTGTTGAGAGATAATCCTGAGTTGTTTAAATCAAACGTGAAAAGGGCTATGCAAGGTGGAACTGTGGTCAATGTAAGCTACACACGATGCGTGTAGCCGGTCCTGATGCTGGCAATAGTGTTTCTGATCAGATGCTGGATCTTTTTTGAGGCTTGCTAGGTTGTATATGGTGTCTGCAAACTTGCAGTGCCATCTTATTTGAGACTCAAATTTTGAGCGTCTGATTTTCATGGAATATATAGATCTTAGCTTTAACTTCTTTGACGAGTACCATTTTGCAAATATTTTTTAAATAAATATCATTATTATTATTTTTTTATAATCGAAAAATCTGTCTGTGGCCCGCCCTTTGAACCAACCACAACCTTCTAAACTTGGTGGATAATGGGTCCGCCCCTCTACCCTTCTCCACTTAAATATCAAGTTTCGCTTTACATGGTGTGGGGCTTGAACCTTAGACCTCGGCCACAAATTCTCCCCCCTTTGCCACTTGAGCTAGGACTTGGGGGCGTAAATACCATTATTTATCCAGGTATCTGGAAAATATTGATCTCCTTTTTAGTTTTACTTTCTTTCTTGGATCAACTACTTGGTGCTGCTTCTTGGTTGAACAATCAAGAATGTTCCATCTAGAAAAAGAAATAAAATGTAATGCTGGCTGAACAGAGAAATGTCATGAACACAAAGAAGACCAAATGGATGAAAATTGCTGTGTCTAAAAGGAAACCAAATAGAGCCTTTTGTTTATATCAAAATCTTCAAAATGTCAGATGTAATATCAACTGAATCGTGGTAAGAGGATGCTACGTAAAGCTTTGTTTTCTTGTAACTTCAAAAAATGGCAAAATTTACATGTAAAAATAGACAAACTAACAAACCCTGTTCCCCTCACCTCTCTATTCCAGTTTGTCATTGCAGAAGCAACTACTTCAGCATTGGAGTCCCTGACGCCAGGTTTGCTTGATTCAGCACCTATACATCTTTGAATTTTGAGTAAGAACTGTTAGATGAGATGTGTAATGGAGACTTAATCTGTTGTCCTGGAGCTGCTACCAAATGAAATATCTGCAAAATTAGAAGGGAATACTGTTGTTTTGGCCTAAAGCAGTGCAGCAGCATTTCATGAAAGACGTCACAGAAAGAAACTCCAAATCCAAATGAACTGAACTTGCCAGACGAGCCCAAAGATCCAACAAGTATGAATAAACAAAGAAATGAAAGCATGGAATCGTCACATCATCTCTGTTTCTTTTGCAGCAGCAAGTCTTGCATTCTCACGGTCCTGCTTGAATGTCCAATACAAAGGGGTGTAAAACAAGCAACATAAACCAAAAGGCACGGCCATCATTGAAAAGAGGCCTTTTGACAGCGCTAAGGCCTCATTTGGAGACCCTAATAATGGATCAACAGACTTGGCATCATAGCCATACATTTTCTCAGCAAGAATCCCTACAATTGGAGCAGCAAAAGAAGAAAATGAACCCTCAAAGGCACGATCAAAAGCATATATCATGGTACGGTGCTTTGAAGGCACCACTTCTGCAAACATGGGACCATTTGTAGCGGTAGCACACCAGCTGATTGTGAGGCCCATTATGAATAAAGTCACAGCAAATGTGGAATAGCTGCTTACAGATGGGGGGACAATTCGAAGAAGGAACCATGAGAATGGGATGCCCATAAAAGAACTAAACTGAGCACACATGACTCGTCCTGAATGAGGGTATATTCGAGACATTTTATCTGCAACTACTCCACCGAAAAAGGATCCTAATGCGCATCCAGCAGCAAATAGACTGACAAGTGCTGCTGCACTATTATGATCAAAACCTGCATCAGAAGTTCAAGATCACTGTTGATGCAGTTAACACTACAAAATGTATATCAGCACATGAACACCCGACATGCTAATTCCTCAAAACCATCCACTTACCGATTAATTCAAACCACAATGTAAAGAAAACAAAGGCTGTCCAAGGTAGGGATCCAACTAGACCCTGCAAAACAATGAACTGAAATGTTTGGACTTTGATGACAGTTTTCATGGCCGTCCAGGATTCCATCCAAATTGACATTGAAGTGATATTTGAGTGTCCTTTCTCTATCAGCTCATCCCTAACACGAGAAAGGAAAACATAGATAGAACCAAAGAGTAGAAAACTCTTAAACAGCATAGGAAATGGAACAACTGACGAACATAAAGGTGTATATACAAGCAACTACCTGTCAGGGTGTTTTGAAATATCACGTTGGCCACTGCTTTTTTTCCGTGGGTCAACAACAAAAGAGAAGACAAGAAATCCTATGGAAGTGCTCAAAGTTGCCATCATGATGAAAGCAAACCGCCATCCTGGTACGCCCCAATATTCATGACCAGCCATAACTGTAGCTATAGCTCCGCCTCCTATCCCACCCACAGTACCAATCAGATTAAGAAACCCAAATCCCGTCCCTCTAACTTCATCCTTATAGCTATCAGCTATAAAGGACTGCAAAGCAGGTATGACAATTGCCAGACCGAAGCCATTTACTGCTCTCCAGAAGCCAACCTGCAGAAAATACTTGCTTGCACCAACTGCACCGGTTGATAGGGCCCAGCAGAGGATACCAATCGCAAGAACCGTGGGACGGTCATAATTTAAAACTAAAATACCTGCCACTGGAGAAGCAATTCCCTGCACAAAGTTCCTTATGAATGTGAGATACCCAAGATCAGATGGTCCTGCTGTAAAAGCTTCACTGACTTCTTTATAAACAGCTGGAAGGAGATTCTCATCTGCGCGCTCCATTATAGCAGCCATGTTGATGATAATTAGGGAAACAGAGATCCCAAAAATTGTCCTTGTTCTGTATTGGGCCAATATATTAAAATCTAAAGTAGAAATGCTACACCAACACATATTATCTTCTCTCAGGAAGTTTTTCAAGTTGGATTGTAATCAGCATATATAGGAACGGAAACAAAGGGGGATCACATTCTCCTTGGCAGGAAATATCAACTTGTTGTAAGGTCAACAATTTGATCAACAGAAAGGATAAAACCTGAAGAAAATGCTTACTGCAGTTGATTGATGTAACATTATACAAGACCTATATGCAGGTACAGAAAAACAAACTAAACTGATGTTAAATAACACATGCAATAGAGAATGCTGCCTTCAAGTTGGGAGTAGGAAGCTGCTAGATTTGACCATTCGATATAATCAGCCTTTAATATCTGTAAGTTTTATATTCAGAAGAAAACTGTAGAGGATTATGGACCTAAACACACTCAGAATAGCAGGTTTGAATCATGCTAAGAGACCAATTTATAGCATCACTATCGTCATCAAATAGGATAGATGAATGATCAAAAAGAGCAATAAAATCATTGTAAATCTAAGCCTCTATGGATTGCTCGAATGGAGACTTGACATCATTTTCACAAACGCCTCAGATAGCTTATGAAGTCATCCACCTTGTCTGTCACCACTTAGGTCTGTTTACTTTGCAGTATCAAAATACTTTTTTCTTCTAAGGTCATGGGGCATGTTAGTTCATCTAAAAGTTTTACAATGTCTAAATTCACTAAATGTATAGTATTCAATCTTTGAAACAGCAAAATATTTAAAATCTACACTAAAAGGACAAAATTACAAACAAGAAAAAAAGCTTGACGTTGTGGGAAAAAAAAGAAGCTATAGTTGAAAGTCCATCTAAACCAGGCACAGGGCAACCCTGTCTAATTGATCGAATAGATAGATAAGAACATGTTCTCTGGAAAGTTGGAATTTTCAGGAAGACGTTGCTTTACCATGTGCTGACATTCAAACAAGAACGACAACTTAGACCTGAGTCAGAGAAGATTCAAGCTAAAACTATTTGTCCAAGCAAGTAAGAGAGAAATGTATGATTAGTAGCACATTAAATTGAAAACAAATGAATGAATAAGAGGGAAGTCCGACTTCAAAGTTTAAGCTAAGCAACAAGAAGATCCAATTTTCTCCGTCTCAATTTATGAGACTAATGATGCTTTATTAACAACATACTGAAAGTGAATCTCAAAGGAGCAGTTGCAGTGACTACTAATTGACAAATCATCAAATCCTATTACCGAGTGAAATACGTTCTACCCTGATGAGAATACCTAGAAGAAGAGCGATATGAAAGCTTATAACTCAGTAGAAACAGGAAATATACTTAATGATATGTTCCTCACTCAAGATAAATTACCTTAAATTTAAAACTCAGATCGTGTTCTAATTTTACAAGTTTGTCAAAATTTCATAAATTAAATCCCTTTTGGACTTAGATGAGGGTCCCAGGAAACAACCTCTCTACTTCTATGAGATAGTGGTAAGGTCTGCGTACACTTTAACCTCCCATACCCCACTTGTGGGATTTTAATGGTATGTTATTGTTGCTGTTGTTAAATCCCTTTTGAACTTAGGTTATGCAACTGCATCTATTTCAACTCAACTCAAATCGAAACTTTCCTTTTCGCAGGTAAACTTAAGAGATTTTATTCCTATCTTGCAAGCCACTTTGTCTGATGCTCCCCCGTATCACTTGCTCTACTTCCAAACTGCTTCAATTATTAAACACTAATGTCCTAAGTGTTTCCATTTGTAGTATCAATTACCCTCATCAACTCCAGACTTAACGATCAGTCAAACTTGTAACTCTTTTTTCATATCAATATTGGAAGAAAAACCTAAAACTTAAAAATTACTCATAACACCTAAAAGAAGACATAACAGGAACCAAACAACCACTCTAAATACTAAATCTGAACCCAATAAGGTCCAAACATGTGTTCCATTTTATATAACACTGTTCCCCATTTTAACTTATTCCGAAGAATAAATAAATAAATACAAAGTACAAAAGAAGCAATAAGAATGAAATCTGACCTCATGGTGGAAAGGTGTGTGGGGAGCAGAGATTTGTGTCGAGAAACAGAGAATCTGGAAGCTCTAGCACTTAACCCCATCAAAAGGAAAGGTCAACCTTCTGGAGCACTAGCCATTAAACGTTAAATGGCTCTGGACAACCCCAAACGAAGATTTGAGATCTGCTTACCATACAATATTCAAATAAAACGTAAATATAAGTGGTAAGATGGATTCAGCAAGGTAACACAGATGGATGGACGTTTCGGTTTTGGTGGGTGAGTTTGGTAATATTGGATTTAACGGATCGACTCACTATGCAAATCTTTTTCTTAATTGGATCAGAGATTGGCAAATCCTTAATTAACACAGACATATTGGAGTGGATTACTACAAAGTCAAGGCTTGACGTGTAATAAGCTAACTGCTCCCTGCACTACATTATCCCCAGCGGGTTCAAATTTACCAATTTTATTTTTAACTGAAATAAAACATTATTTATCTCATCGATCGTTTGGTTGAGTGTATAACAATAATATTAAATAAAATATATTGATAATATTTGTATTAATAATGATGTATTAAAATCATTGCATTACGAATATCTAGAAATTCATGGTATTAGTAATACACACTTTAATACTCCCTTCATCCCAAATTAATTGAAATTTTTAAGTTTTTTCAATCTTCAAAATAGTTGAATTGTTTAAAGTTTAAGATATGTTTTAAACTTTCCATATTTGTGCTTTCATTTATTGAAATTTTATGTTTTGTAGGGGATAAATTATATTATATATTTATGATTTCACAAAGGGAAAGGGTAACAGTGGAAAATATGATGTAAATTTTATCTTTGAATATTTTTTATTATATGCGTACTATCTCACAAATTCAATTAAAATAGGACAGAGGGAGTACACAATATAGTGTATAACTAATATAAGTATTAATTATACATTGGATGAAAAAATGCACCAAACAAGTTATTACTAATACACCAAGATAATGCATACATTATTTTTATTAGTACATTTTACCAAACGATCTGAATATATTAGTAGTACTTTGTTTGGTACACTTTTTCATACTATGTATAACTAATGTTTTTTTTTCAATATTTTGTCTAATGACATTTTGATAGATCATATATATTTTTATTTTAAATCATACTTTTTCTGAAACTCTGTATTTAATCAATCTAAACGATGAGAGAACTGTTATAGTTAGTACTCCTAATAAATATGCAATAAAGAGCCAAGAGTTACAACCCATCGTTAGCTAGGACGTAAATGCAGTAATTTTTTGCACCATCATTTAAATCGTAGTTAATACTGGTTAATTACATTATTAATATTATATTATATTAATTGTGTACGACATATATTAAAATATTTCAGCTAACACGCATTTCATTCTCATAGCTTATATATAATTTTAGATTTTGAAACTAGCACGTTGTTTCAACTTTCACCCCACATCCACGTACGAGTCATTCATCACCATTTGTACATATAGCTTCAAGCCTTGAACTGCACTTCATCATAAGCTGGCACCATCCAAAGTATAGTCTAATAGCAATATGGGCGATTGCTATGAACCAAGTCCAGCCCAATATAGATATTAACGTCATACAAGTTGTTATTGAGCTGAATACGAGCATTCGAGCAATAGGACCAAGTTAATTTAGGACCCGGGTTGAGTAGTAGATGTACGAACCATTCTATTAAAAAGAATAGCAGTATATTATCGAAGGATTAAGCATATTGTTGAGAAAACTGTCTAACCCTCTCATTCCCTTTCCTTTTTCTTGAGTCTAAGCTTCTCATCTCTATTCTAGTTATCTTCTTCAATAGTTTTTTTGTTTTACTAGTTCATTGTTGCCGTTCTTTGTTAATTTCATTTTCGATTGTAATTTTAAGTTTAGAAACATTGTGAAATTGAAATTGTTATAGCAATTGAGCATGAATAATTTGTCACGATTTAAATCTGACACTTAATTTGAAATTGAATATCAATAAATTATTATCCACTAAGCTAACCCATCACTACTAAATACTACACTACTTAATGACAGTTATAGTACTGGACAACATTTTTTCATCAGAATTCGATATTTTTTATCATATTAAAAATACAAACAGAAAATCGTGCAGAAATTGCAATTTAATCCCAAGCTAATAGTGTCTTGATTTTGCATGTTGCTGCAGCAAAGTTATGGCACGGTAAGGTGAGTGCGTACATCGGCTATGCTAGTGCAAGAAAATCCCTTATATGCTAATATTTTCTCTGTCCCATTTTACGTGACATCCTTTCACTTAGCACGATATTTAAAAAAAAGGAAAACTTTAAAAACTTGTGGTTTAAAATCATTCTTAGTGGTTGAGAATTATTTCATTAAGGGTAAAAAAGGAATTTTAAAAGTAAACTATTTCCAATTAGAGTAGGTGACATTTTTTTTAGGAAAAAAAAAAAAAGGATGTCACATAAAATGAGACAAGGAGATTATTCTTTCACCTTTCAAAGAAGTCGAAATATAAAGGGGTAGGAAAGATCCCGTCTACCTTGTTCAAGTTGCGGATCTCCTTCATTAGCTTTGAGTTCATTGTTGTTCTTTTGGTTCTCCTTTAAAAGGGGTCGTGGGGGAAAAGCCCCAGCCCCCCTACATGCTTCATTTCTATTTCTATGGTCAATGATCATAGAAGCCCCTTTACCATTCTGTATAAATGGGCGATTCTATTTGTACAGATAGAGTAGAGGGGCGCATTTAATCCTTGTTTATCTATTAGTTTTCAGGTTTTATCTTTGGCGCGGGATAGAGCAGTTTGGTAGCTCGCAAGGCTCATAACCTTGAGGTCACGGGTTCAAACTCCTTAATTTTCTTAATTTAAAATTTAAAAATATATTTAATACTATTTATATTATTTTTGAGTGCAAGTCGTCCTTAATTTTGAAGATGGGGAGCACTAGCATACCCTACAGGAAGCAGAACAAGGTAGCGGCCATCTTAAGCAAGGAGGTGGCAAAGTACGGTGCATTTGGATCTATCAATGTTTTGTTAGCTCCACCAATTCACACTTCTAAACATCTTTGGGTAGACATTTCTTTCTCAAGAAAAATTTGTATCTGTTATAGTAACCTTAATGGCCACGTAGTCGATAGCAGGGGTGGCAAAATTAAATCTGCCTATTTGTTAGCTCATTCATTTCAACTCAATTTATTTCAACTCATTTAAAAATTGGATTGATATACAACCTGAATTGACTCGAGAGAGATCTTTTCAAAATTATTTTAAAACTCTTTTTTTTTAATTTGATTTATTTTATATAGTCAGAATAAAGAAAAATATAATTTAATTAAGTACTAAAATATTGAAAAAACAAATGAAATAAGCAAAACTTAATAAAAGTTTGATCAGGTTAGTGTTGACCCGCTCTATAATCCATTACTCAACCTGTTCTAACCTAATCCATTTTAATTAAAGAAAATTCGGATTCGACTGGGTCTTGTCCCGTTTGTTGATTAAAATTTTTGAAAAATATTTCTTTTAAAAAATAAATTATTTCGAAATAAGAAAAATGACTTGATAAAAAAAAAAGCAACATTGTCTATTTTCACCCTAACAACCAACGTCACCACAACAACACCCATTACCTTACGCCCACCCATCCTATTAATTTTATCTTAGATAAATATAAATACTTTTATGATACTGATTTCTTGTTCATATATCAAAATATAATTAGGTACCATTTTTGAACAGAGACGTAATAATGGTCGTTGATAAACCATACTATAACTTTGTCTACATTTCCTCCTTCGTTTACTTGGTTACCCAATAGATCAATTGTTTAATTACCTTACATACTGACTGAATTGGTTTAAAACTACTTATTAAATCAAAACAAAAACAAATAAAACGAGATTTGGAAGTATTTGCTTTCAACGAAAGAAAGTACCACAGATTCAAATTTGTAATTGTTAGTTACACCTACATAGAATATTGAGATAATTACAGTAGATGACCATTCAGACAAGGTATTTATTAAAAGAATAATTATTCACTGTATAAACATATATAGTCAGTGTATATTTCATGTATTAAAGCTATTTTCGATTCTAAGTGTATCATAATCTATATTTTGAGTGTATAACTCATGTATTTGTAATCTATATTATTGTATAATCATTGTATACAGACTTTCTGTGACTTTGGCAATCGATGTTACATAGTCACTGTATATTTTTTTTACTCTTTTTTATATAAATAATATATGATTATATTTACTGTAAACTAATTAATGTATTGTATATATTTAAAATTACCAATCCCTGACTGGTCAGAGGGCTTTCTCAACTATATGATTTAAGCCCAATAATAGGCCCAATACTTTGATCTGAATGAGATGAACGACGCTTATTCCCCATTTCGTGGTGCTCTTTAATTTTTATCTTTGTTATTCATTTAAAAAATATTATGAGATGAGCTATCTTTATCTATGTTTTAAAATTTATTTGACATAAGTTTTAGCCTCAAAATATAATGATCTTTAATATTTGTCTTTGAAGCATATTTACGGGACAAACTACTTTTTATCTATGACTTAGTTTTGCTTGACAAAAATTTTGAAAATTTTTGTCTTATCCGACATAGCTTCTGTAGATATTATGTTATCCTACTTAAGGTGTGTAGTATCTACTCGCTCCGCTTCAGTTTAAAATGTTTGCCTCGCTCGTCATCATGTAGGAACATTTTAGGTCTTTTACGACATAACTTATGCATTATTAATTAAACGTTTATCTTGATCAACAGGAACGAAAGCGACTCAAACTTGTTATTTTCTTATATCCTTTTTGAACAAAACCCTAAGATTTATTCAATCTTCTGTTCAAAAAGGAATCTAACAAGCATGATCTGGAAGAACCTCCCAGAATATGCTAAAAATTAGTAAAATTACTATACAATTTACTCTTTTCTTAGTGCAGTAGCCCAAAAAAATAGCTATATGTGAAGTAGTAGCTTGGACCACAAAACCATTTTCTTTTTGGTTGCTACGACACCTGAAGAACTCATGTATATCCCCTTTTCAATAATCTTAAATTAATTAATGTCGAAGTAACATCTAGATGTATTATTAAAGACATCAACAGTCAACATTTGTACAAATATATTCCAAAATAGAAATTGTAAATGGGTGACCATGTGCTCAAAGATATAGCAATTGAAGATTGAAAGATTTGAAATGACACGTAACCATGTTTATATTAAATCTGATTAAGAATCTAATTAAAATAGTTGTTTAATTATTTGATTGATTACTATAGGGATTTGTTAAGCAAAGAATCAACGGTACACGTAGCCCAATTAGCTGTTTTGCTTCTTAAAATGGTGAGTAATCGTACTTTATGAATTTTTAAGTCATGGCTTAGGAGCTGTTATAGGACCCTCCCTCTCTTTAATGGAAAGAATAAGTCAAATTTTAAACCATTAATGCAGGTTAATTAGTTTAACCTATCATGCAAGATCATTTGCCTTTATTTGCCAAAAAATTCTAGTTCCACTTAATTACCGGTATTTACATTTTAAATAATCACCTGTATAATATCAAAAGCATTTTCTTTTGGCTTGTTCATCAATATAGATAAGGTTCATTAGCAAGAATAACCATATTTGTAATGTTAATGATCTGGTTAAGTCTGTAATCGAGTGGCTTAGGGCACTAAAAAGTCCCGATAAAATTAACCTATGTATAATGTCTCGAATTAAGGCGTAAATTAGGGATTGCTGAATTTGATTGGCATATAATGAAGTAATAGAATATTAAATGAAGGCCGTTGGCAAATTAGATCTCGCAAAAGGGCTCAAACTCACATAAGAAACCGTTTTCTTCATTTCAATTTATTTATCTTATTATGACTTGACACGAATTCTTTTAAAATTTTGAATCATACTAACATATTTAGTACTGTAATCTCACAAAATATGATCTGAAAAGGGTATAATGTACATAGATCTTACCACTACATCGTAGAGGTAGGAGGTTGTTTTCAAAAGACCCATCTCGACTCAAGCATCAATCTCAAAAACTCAAAAAAAAGACGATGGAGAAAATATAATAAGCGAATAATAAAAGTAGTATGAAGACTACAATAATGAAATATAATAATAATAATAATAATAATAATAATAATAATGAACTGATATGATAAACAAAACACAATAAATAACATCTAACAAAAACTACAAGAGTGTGATTAGTCCTACGCCTAGCAGTAAACCATGCAAGGCAAAGAACTGTAAAAAAAAATATTTCTTTTTAAATAGATTATATAAATTAAAATAAAGCTAGGTGAAATAGTGCTTAATTAAGGGGGAGGGAAACATGAAAGGATAGTGCAGGTGGCACATTACAACCAAAACTAAAAAAAAAAGTGAATGACCACTGAGAGAGTGACACATCCCTATCATGCCTTTCATTTTTACATATAGTTGTCATTTTCATTTTTAAATATAAAAAAGAATGAGTATAGATCATATCCTAATTAATTACTAATTTATTTGGACGTATATGAGAAAGGGACAGAATGATTAGCTGTTGTCAGCAAATATAAACACGATATACTGATT
>JAABOM020000049.1:22525290-22537467 GCA_011800125.2 Solanum clarkiae | reverse complement strand
CATTTGACATGGTCATACCTGCCATGTTTGCCATATTCTCAGTGTTCTTGTTGGATGTAGACTCTGCCTCTTCTTTTTCCAACAAATGTAGAATACTGTAATATTATTGTGGAGTGAAAAATGGTTGTGTGGGCATGAGTGGCTGCATTTCATTGACTTTCCCTTTTATCATGTGGAACTCATCTCTGGGCTCCATAGCATCCTTTGCAGCATCTGTCACATGATGAGCTGCATCTTGATATCTGTTTTGGTGCATCATCTGTCCTGAAGAACCTATCTTCTTCTTAAACTTCCAGTCAGAAGGATAGCCATTTAGCTTGTAACAATCTTCCCTTACATGACCTTGAATCTTGCAATAGGAACAAATCTGATCCCAGTTCTTCTTCTTGGATTGAAACTTCTTAGGGAAATTCCCTCTTCCTGCATACATTGCATTCTGCTGTTGTTCTGGTGTGCTGCTGTTGTTTGAATGCCCTTTCCCTGCATATAGGGCTATTTGTTCTGACATGTAACTTGCTGGATGAGAACCAGCAGTGGATCTCTGGCTCTCATCAGCCATAATCAATGCAAAAGCCTTTCCAACACTAGGAAGAGGACTCATCATTAGGATTTGACTCCTAGCATGAGCATATACCTCATTGAGTCCCATTAAGAAAGCAAACAACTTCAAACATGCCAAATGATCAATGTAAGTCCTAGATCTATCACAGCTGCAAGAAGGAGGGGGAACAAGTGCATCGAATTCATCCCACAACATCTTCAGTTTAGAGAAATATGTAGAGACTGACATGTTGCCTTGATTAATTGTGCAAATTTCCCTATGCAGCTGATATCCTCTAGATCCATCTATTTTATCAAATCTCTCCTTGAGATCTTCCCATACCATCGCTGTATCAGTAGCATAGACAATGCTACTGAGCAAATCCTTTGACACGGTATTCATGATCCATGCAAGGACATAGGCATTACATTTCTCCCACTGCTCCTCCATTCCTCCTTTATAATCGCTCCTCTTGCATGTTCCAAGAACAAAACCTAATTTGTTCTTAGCTCTAAGATAAATGAGCATGGATCTACTCCAAAGTGAGTAGTTGTCCGTCCCTGTCAACTGTATAGAAGTGAGAATATTACCTGGAGAGTCGGCATTGTGCAAATAAAGAGGATGATTCTGCCTTCGTTCCACCTGATTCAGGGTTTCAGTTGTAGTTTCAACATTACTGACTGTGTTGGCAGTGGAATCAGCCATTGAAGATGAAACTTGAGCTGTGAATCGATGATTGATTCAGGGCTCTGATACCATGAAGAAACCAGTCAATAACTACAATTCATTGCAGAGAGATAGTGAAGGAGAAGGGCCAGAAGCAATGTGAGAAGAGAGAAAGAATGATTTAGTGGAATAGTACATCTGTGATTCCACTCTGCAGATGTTTGTATATATACAAAATGTGAAGCCTCACTCTATCTATTATGTGGCATTGCACACATGATCATACCTAATCTAATCCTTAACTAACTCAACTAACTCATTAAACTCAAACTAACTAACTCACTAAATAATGATTAATATGTAACTACTCTATATTATTTACATTCCAATAGTCATGAAAAAAAAAAAACCCTAAATTGCAAATCTCTATATATTGACAAAAAGCAAAAGGAAAAAGGAAAAAACAATATGCAAATTCTTTTTTCTTTAAGATAATGTTGACTTCCATCCGAATTTATTTTGACACGTCTGCATATATAACAAACAACTTGGTATTACTACTAGTACTGTGGTTCTTTCCGGAAAGGAAAACTTCACTCTCCACCTACAAAATAATATTGAGACTATAACTATAAATATTTGATGAATTGAATTCAGACTGTATCTCATCAGATATATCAAATTGTGGATAATTATAAACGTATATGATTTGATTTTTTCTATAACAAATATATGGTAAGGTAGAAACGAAGCAGAATTTTAATTTTATGAGTTTTAAATTTTAAATTGAATTCAGATTATATCTCATCAGATACATCAAACAGTGAACGTATATGATCTGACTTCCCCTATGACAAACATATGGTACGGTAGATCGAAACGAAGAAGAATTTTAATTTTATAAATTTTAAATTTTAAAAATAATTTTTTGTAATAATAATCAAGTTTTAAAATTAAATATACATAATTAATAATTTTTTAAGCATTGATATATTATTTGAGTAAATATTATTGAGTTTGATCAAATTCATATTTTTTTTGGCCGAAAGTATTCTAGTTCTACAAAAAGATGGGAACAAGTGGGAATCGAATCATATTTATAGAAAATTTCTTCACATGCATGCAAGTGTACATATTTTTATTTTGGACAACGTAAACCAAGACTGTTGTAGAAGCATCTCTTGTTCTGGTCAACATAATATTTCACGAATATTGTTATATTTCTATATATTAAATTAATCTCATTTTCCCGATTATAAATTTTTATTTTTTATATTTTTTAAAAAAATTATTTAAAATATGGTTTGGAGCAAGTGTGTAATGAAGAATTTTCATATAACTAGTTTAGTTATTATAGAAAAGTTGTACAAGTAGATAATAATGATTAGACACATAAGTAGCTAGAGTTGAGTTTCCAATATTCTCACGTCAGTGAAATAATAAAATGTTTACTATGTGGCCTTAATTCTTTTACTTGTCCACTAACTATTTTCTCTTTATAGTAATTACTTATAAAAATGGACTTCCAAACCAGCTTTCCCAAGATTTATGAATCGACTTTTTTGGTCACCATTTCAACTAACATTAATTATGTTTCTAAGAACTAGTTTTGGCAGTTCAATCATTTCGTCTGGCCACAATTATTTGTCTATCCTTATCTGTTTTACTAGTTATCCAAAGTGCATTCCATTCTAAACTAATTCAACACATTTTGTTAATCCTTTCGGCTGCACCCCTAACCTAACACACACACACACCAATATATGTGTATATTTCGCATTTGATCATACATTTTCAATATATTTCACTTACGAACTTACCCTCAAGACTTATTTATTTGGTGACTATCTTGTATCATTTGGAGAGAAGTGCTTAGATTACATGTCAGTTAAAGTATAAATCTAAAATTTTAGAAAAAGATATACATTTTGTTTACCTAATTATAACTTTAACATCATTTTCTTATGGTTTTTACTTTGGTTGTGTTCTGTCCGAATATTTCGATGCCAAAATAAAAAAGTTTGAAGATATTAAAAAGTGAGAGACAACGATAAGTAATAGACAAAGACTTGAAAGAAAAAAAATACTAATTATATTCCATCTTGCTACTTGCTAGATAGCTAGTCAAATACTAGTAACACCAATTAACACACTAGTCTAGAAAAAAGCAAGGAAAAAAGATACATTTACATACACTAGTACGTTATAGTGGGGTCACTTATCTACAAATAGAATTGTGGGATGCTACAATTAGAAATTAATCACATGGTGTCGATGATAATTTATCATATTAAATATATAGGTTAACCCAATCCAATCCCTGAACGTAATTATTCTCTTGTGCGTAGAACACATTATCCATTCCCTCCATTCCAAACTCCCCTAAAAATGGTGGTTCCATTAAGAAAGATGAAGCACTTGGACTTGTGTTGGTTGATAGTCCATCACACCTCTCCAATAACAGCCTTTGTATCTCCTTCTCCGATTCGTTCAATTGTTCCTTCAACTTTAACACCTGTAATTACACGTCGTCTCAGTTCCAAACAAATTATTTAATAATATGTTCATAAATGTAGTACGTATAAGATTCGATTCAAATGCTGAAGAAGCAAAGGCATGTGATGCACCACCCACCAAGAAGGTGCGAGGGGATTAACTTGGACACATAAAACGACAAGGCTGTACGGAGGTTTGTTAATTGGAGGATGTAGTTCCTTTTGCTGCCTATGAGGGTGACAATACTATCATTAATTATTAATTTTTACGACTTAAAACTATTAATTAAAGTGTCCAGCGCTCTTTCATCAAAACATACTGGGCTAGATCGTGCCTGAACAATGCTAACACATTATTTTCTCTTTCTAAGTATCTTTAATATTGTTCTGGGACATTATGCTTAATTGTTGAATATTTTTCCTATCTCTCTCTTTCTTCATTTATATCCATTATCATGCAAAATGCCAAGGCCTCTCTTGACCTGCCTAGGGTCCATGTAATTCAAATTAAATATTGATTCTTCTATCTATTTCAAAGTGACTTTCTTCTTACCTTTCATAATTAGTATAAAAGATATTCAATATAGTTCAACTTGGAGTTAATTAGCAGGATAGTTTGGCTATTTTTTACTGATGATATCAAAACGAATCTACAAAGGTAATATACTATAAGATAATTACAAGTAATTTCTATGATAAGTTGTATTATTTTTATAATTAACAGTGACTTAACTTTATGATTTTGTATTGTTTTTATAATTAATAATGACTTAACTTTATGATTTTTTTTCACCTTTTAACTTAACATTAAGATTTAATAGTCAGATAAATATCTAAGGTTTGTTTTAGAATATATACTTCAAAATATTTCTTTATAAAGAAACATAATCAAATGGTTCCACAAAAATAGAGGTGGAGGAATACTAATTTGCAATTAATCTAGTAAAAATGATAACAAATATATTATCACATGTAAAATTATATTGATAAAAACAAAATTTTTAGTTTCCAAAAAAAAAAAAAGATAGAAACAAAATGTTTACGCTGTCATTATACGTATGTTGACTCCTTATAGATTTTAAATCCTTCAATATCATATGACCACAGGCAGTTATATTCTTGCTTTCCCCTTTTAAACAGCTCATCTTGATATTTTTTAAGAGTCAGGACCAGTTGAACCTTCGTTTCTGCTGCCAGTTTTCACTAACAAATCCCCAAAATTACACTTCTGGCCATTGACTACTCCGTTTCGTGATACCAAAAATATATATTTCATTTAAATCAAATAATACATATATCTTTTCGTTAAATAACTAAATAAAGTAGTAATAGTCCAATTTACAGTTCAAAAATAATATTAATTTATTAAAAGGTATGCCAGGTCATCAGAGGTCAAATAAGTTTAGAGATGAAGAAAATGGACCTCAGTTTCAAGACGACACTTCTCAACAACATTGTTATCGTGTTCAGATTTCAATTTGGAGTATTCCTCCTCAAGCTTCTTGCTCTTCCAACGAGCCCTTCTGTTCTGGAACCACACAGCAACTTGTCTAGGGTCGAGCCCTAACTCGGCGGCTAGCCTGTCCTTTCTCTCCGACTCCAGCTTGTGCTCGTTCCCAAAACTTTGCTCGAGTAAATTAACTTGTTCTTCACTCAACTTTCTCTTCCTCATAATCATCTGATCAATACTCCCGCTCCCTTCTCCTGATTTGTTCTTCTTACGTCTCCGCCGCGGCTTTGACTCTCCTGCATGTTACAAACAATTCAGGTTCTGTATAAAAAATTTTGTTAGCTAGAATAGACAAAGTGATGGTTAACTATACTAACCTTGTTGTGGTACAAGTTGAGTGTAAATATCAGGATAGTACTGGGAAATGAGTACCATATCATCTTCTATAACTTGATGGTTCATGCTGCTTATTGGTTGTCCTTATCTCTTTTTTCCGAGTTTTTTCTGCTTTCTTAGTGGTGTAAAAGTGAAAAGGAGAAACACAGCAGCGGAAAAGAAATTATTATAAAGCTGGAGTGAAGACTAAGGTGCTGTTGCCTTAAGACTGGGGTGAGTATTATGGTGACCTTATTTATAATGCCCAACCTTTTGAAATAAACCTTGGTTATATGCACAATTATCGATATTGCCATTTGTCACTGATTTTGAGGGTACAATGTTTTTACTTTAGTGGGAGCTAAGTTGATAAAATTTGTTAAATTAAGAAATTGGACGGTGACATTGCACAGCATGCCATTATATGTTTCTGTCTGATTTGGCGAGACGTGACTTAGTCAATATATGCTAATAAGCAAGATGCAGTTAACTAGCTAGCTAGTAGTTAGCAATTCGAACACTGAGGATATGTCTCGAATTAGAGTTTTGAGAATAGAATTTCTTTTTAGGAGGATGAATTTATAATATTTTTTTTTTAATTAATGAATCTTGTGTACGCAATACAAATACAAATTAGTCAAAAAGAGATTGGGTGTGAAAAAAAGAAAATAAATAGCATTGGATTTAACCATTTAGTTAAATTTGGGTTTTTCTTATCTGGCTTGAACACTCACTCACCAATTTTAGTCAGTAAACAAAATGGCAGGTATGTGGGACCTTTTATGGATTAGTAAGACGATAAGGATCAATAGAATTAGATGCATTTTTCTTGCTTTTGAATCACGAGATAGGCATGTTAATATGGAGAAAATTAAAAAAATAGATATATTAATTAATCATTTGCTTGAGTCTCTTTTCCCATAACGCCCTCTTGACTACGATGGTTATAATTAGTACTATCGGTCAGAGGAATATCACAGCCACACGCATCAACCATATTATACACTGAGCGATTGTATTACCTTTTTTATTTCTCCGTGAATTTTTTATATTCATTTTGAAACTTGACTAATCTAGATTCACTGATGAAAATCTCATTTAGGCCCAGATAACATACTTTATATCAAAAAAAAAATCACACCCAAAACTTGAATCTGGAATTTCGAATAAAAATGGTAGAATTTTCACCACACCACTTCATGATCTTTGATGGTGACTGGATAACGTTGGCTACATAAATGTTCAGGATAGGGGCCACAATATGGGAAACTCTATTTCATCGTTTGTTAATTAATATGCTAAACGGCTGCCTACTCTAGTCAATTTCAAGTTTTCAACACTATGATGGGAAAAATCATATACTCGAGTGGTAATAACTAATAACGATCTATAATATGTGAAACGAATTCTTAAAAAATTAAGACACATGACCCAAAAATTGTATGCCCCTTACATATATTGAATATAACGTATTAAAATGAGCTAAATAAATAAAATCGAATATTTAAATAACTTGCCAAACGATATGAAGGGATCACATTCTTTTGACTTACCACACATAATATACAGAAGTATGTGAGTATAAGTAAAATTCATATCGGATTGTGTAGAGGGGAAAAGTGTAAATTTGGTCAAACAAATAAATTAAAGATCAGATTAGAATAATGCATGTGGGATCACTGTTTAAACCAACAGCCTAAGGGGTAATGTGACAGTCAATGGTACATAATTTAATCATTTTGTCAAATATTATAACTGGTGACAGAAGGCTATTCAACAGGGGAAGGATGGTTGTATTCTTTCCTGATTGGGTAAATTAGAAAAAGTATGAAGTAAAATACTATTGGGCTGCAGTTTTGGGGGTACCACCTCGAAAAATGTAGAAAATTAACAGGGGTAATGTTATCCAATTAGGTGGTAATCCTTTTTTAACCTACTCACTTTTAAGCTTAAGATGCGTGGCTCGAGAAATAAGAAGAGAGTAGTAAAAATCATCAACTTTCTGATTGGGTCTATCCAATGATATACATAATAACAACTCATGAAACACTCAACATCTTACCTAAGCCATTACATCATTCTCTAATTGTTTTCTATGCTACATAATTTTAAATTGTGTGAAATAAAAACTGGAATTATTGCAAAACTGGCCTATAATGAGCATATATCGGTTGGTTTGCTTTATAAATTAAGATAAAAAGTGAAATTTCCCTTCAAATCAAGACAAACTTTGTATGCATTCAGGATATATGATAAGAAAATAGGAAATATCCAGACATTGATTTTTAATAAGTTGATAAGTGAAATAAAGTGTTTTAGAGAGCACTTTCACAACTGGACTCTCAGAAAAGGTGTGAATCAAAAGTTGTAGCAATATCAGTCATGTTTTACACTCCTATATTATACAGGGGGAGTGAACGCAGGTGGATAACACAAATATGGGGTCCTGTCACTAACATGGATACGAAAGTTAGGATTAGCTAGTGCCTAATTCTACATTCTCTGTATTTTATATGTATGTTTGTCAATCAAATTTTAAGCACACAATAATATTGTTTGTTCAATTAATTCATAAGGTTAAATATGCTCTTGTACTATTACGAAAAGATTAAATATACCTTTTGTCATATTTTTTGTTCAAATATTCCTCTTATTGTACTTTAGCATAAATTTACCCTTAATTTTTAACAAATGGTCAAACAATAGACTCTTTTCTTCTTCTTATGGATATGTTATTTTCTCTTTTACTGTTGCTTAAATATTAATGAGTTTAAATTGTAAATTGTGGATTAGAGTACTACATATGATAAAAATAGATAAATAAACACTTATTTATTGATTAGATTGGTTAAAAAAAAATATAAGTTATTTTTTTTAATCTCATGAATATGATATTGTAAATCAAAATATAATGAGAATGATATATTTGATCCAAAAGTATAATTGGAGAAGTAAATTTGAACCGAATGTATAACGAAAAACATTTTTAAAATGTTTCTAATAGTATAAGGGTATATTTGACTCCACTCCGATTCATAAAGTATTCTTCTGCTAAGGAGGAGCGCGGGCCTTAATTTTTCTATTAGTACATACGTAAAATGAGAATTTCTATTTGGTTCTAATTTCTTTTGTAGTTTGAAGAAGAGGACAGAGGTCACTGTTAAGATAGGCCAAACCTTTTCGTACGTACCCTTCAAATTAGTTCAGTTATTTGGACGGCCACAAAAGTAAAAGAGGATATCTCACTGCATGGGCCACAGACAAGATGATGAGTGGATTGGATTGGCTTCGTAACAAAGTGGTTATAATACGTGGAACGATTAACCACCACCTGACTAACTAATTCTCCTTTCTCATAAAAGGCAACACACTCTATACAGTTTCGGAGTCTCCATTTTCCTCAAGAGTGTTTATACTTTTAGAATATGAGTCGGTAATTTTTGTATCAATAATATCTAAAAATTGATATATTTCAAAATATCTATATTACACCTATATATTCGAAAAAGTTTTTTGATGAAGGGTATTCATCTGACCACCCTTGAGTCAATATAGCTCCGCCCATGAGTCTATATATTTGTCATCGATAAAATTCAATATTTTTCGATATGCAAACTTTATACATAAGATGATCAAATTTTTCGACATATATTACAATTTTTTTGTAAATATATATTTAAAATTACAAAATAAATTTATATTTTAAATTCATTCTGACTGAGGGAGTTGTGGCATGGGTGGTCGGGGGTCTTGGAAGGAAAACGAAGGAAAGTAGGAAGAAGAAGACAGCTCCAGAGAGCAAGGAATGTCACATGGGAGCAACCTACGACTTTTAACACCCGTCACTTCCCTAATGGATTGAGCGGGACCACAACTACCTTAATCATCCACGTGTGATCTTTCCAGTACATTTCCCTCTACCTAACCTGCCATTTTCCAGCCTATCACCACGCACTCCTATACTAATTAACAGTAGCACCTTTGATTTTAACTTTGTATTAGTACTCCCATCTGTGTTTTTAGTTGTTCCTCGTTGATTTGACACACGAATTAAAATATAGTAAAGGAAAGAAATAATTTTATAAAATTATTTTTTGAATAAAATAAATATTTTATTTTAAAAAATGTAATATAAAATAATTATAATTAATAATAAAGATAAATATCATTGGATATCCCAAAATAATACAATAGATAAGTACAAATAAACAAATAGAGCAGTTATTTTACAATATTGCCCCTTGGATCACACTCCCTCTGGAGCAGGTATTTTACAACATTTTACCACATATGTTTCCACGTATGCTTTTTCGTTCTCAACCATATAACAAAATTCCCCAACACAATTTAAGTAGTACAGATAAGATCCGTTAGCACAAGGTAGGAACAATGTACGCAAAAGTAAGTGTTTCTTGTAATAGATATACTATACTTTGGGTAGTCCTTGTAGTACAACCATATAGACATGTGAGGGAATGTTAAATATGAAATTATAATTCCTAATTTGCTTGTGCACGTTATAGTTCTGCCATGGACAATTTTACTACAAGGGGGAGGCTGCAGTTTTCCTTTTTTATAAGCGAATATGTTATCGCTATCTGGAAACAGTCGCTTTATGTTTTTAATCGTAGGGGTTAGGCTGCGTACATCCGACCCCCCCGACCGCGCAATGAGTGGAGCCTTTTGAGGCACTGGGGTATGTTGTTATTGAATATGTTATCGCTAACTACACGTGGCAAAACCTCCATGGTCTCTCTTATTCAAATATGGTCACTTGTTGGAGCAGTAGTAATTTCAACTAAAAGTGAACGAAAATAGTACTGAATTTTAATTTATGATGGTGATTGAATGCAAATCTTAAGGGAGAAAATGGATTTTTGAAATTTATGAATAAAAAAATTTAGGTAATTAACATAAACAGTCGCAGGGACAGAGCTACATTCACACAAAGATGGTTAGATGAACATCCTTCATCAAAAAACTTTTCGAATATATAGGTGAAATATATATTTTTTGATATATATCAATTGTTGAACATCCTTGATACAAAAATCACTCAATCATATTCTGGAAATATGAATATCTTTGACGAAAACACTAGCTCCACAACTGATTGCGATCGTACAAATTAAAAATGACCGTATTTTATACATGCAAAACTAGTCAATATATGTGCTTGTCCGCTATAAATATTTTTAGTTGAGCGGTCAAATGTGCAACACATTGAAAAGTTTATGTAGCTGTTAATATTCTCAAGAAAGATAAGGAATATTATATTATATAACTGGACTATAAGGCGTGTGATCAAATTAAATTTCAGAGCCATCGCATGCGCTGATTGGATTTTTTTTTTCTTATATATAAATATAGTCAGACTTTTCTTAAGCAAGAAGCTGGATAACAATGGTGGTTAAGATAGTTTATTACTATTCCTATTCCTACAAGCTACAACGTTAACAAGGATTACACCAAACCTATAAGTAGTAATTAAGAAAATTAAGGATAAGGATGAAGAAAATTCCTATTCACCTAGTAATTTAAGTTGACTGTGTCCTCGTTTTAAGGAAGATCAAATTTAATTAAAGAAATTCAAAAGATTTTCTTTTTTAACTTTATAAAAAAAAATGTGCATGGCGTGTGAAGGATTCCCTTTCATATGATTTTGACTAGTCTAATTGAGTTGTCTTTCTAATTTAATATTAATATTAATAATATGGTTTCATAATCCATAATTAAGTAATTGGTGCCATGTTTATCCCGACAAATCAAGCTCCTGTTTCCCATCTTCCAACTTACCATTATACTATATGCTAAACACCTACTAAAGATTGAATTTAAACACATTATCTTTGGCTAATCAGAATTGTTCCTTGATTATGGTCTTAACTAACATTTGTTTATTGTTGTGATCTCAAAATTAGCTTTGTTATCTTTCACGGACTCACAGGCATCATCTTAATTGGCCAATTTATATTTTAATTCCCGTCCCTTTTGTTTTCAAAAGAGAAATTTTATGCTTTAGTGTGGTCCTAATTTAAGTAGCACATAGTAACACACCTGAATTAAATTTTATCAGCTTTTTTTAGTTCCATCTTCTTTTGATTAGTTAGTCCGTACATTTTACACACCTGAATTCAATTTTGCTGGTATTCCATTTTGTCGAAGTTCCATACTATAGCTAGAACAGTAAGCCTAAATAACCATTCATTTAATTGATTAAATGAAAATAATCGACGAATATATAATTTATGGATAATGATAGTTGCGCTATGTTTTTAAACATAGGGGTTAGACTGCGTACATCCGACCTCCCCTTACCCCGCAATGGGCGGGAGTCTTGCACTGGGGTAATGTTGTTGTTGATATATCCATATATAATATGTATAGATAATCGTATACTATCTATGGATAACAACTAGAAAGAGTAAACAATACATGTCCCATATACATTTCATTTCAGTTGGTCATATATCAAGATATATATTTTATTTTATTTATTCATTTTAACAGATCAAGAGAGTCTTTTTTTTTTCTCCTCATACTACCCTTTGTATTGAATAACTATAGTAGTCAAACTTAGACTTTTTGAATATTATTAATAAAGTGAATTTAATAAAATATATTTAAATAAAAAATAAATGTGTCATATC
>JAABOM020000049.1:22506988-22519759 GCA_011800125.2 Solanum clarkiae | reverse complement strand
TCAATTTTCAAGAACTAATACTAACATGATTTAATATGAATATTATAGTAAAATACTCATATTAATCATTATTATTTAAAAAATGTATAAAGTTAAAAGTGGACAAGTAAAAACAAACAGAGAGAATACAAATTATTTCTAATTTATTTGTCAATATCAATTATTAGAAGTTATATAGTAAATTATTATTTTATTTATTACTCTCAATTCACTTTTATCTGTCACAATTGAACTTGAAACATTCATTAAAAATAAAAAATTGACATGGTTATTTTACCACATTCCAGGAAACTATCTCTTGCCTCTGTGAGGTAATGATAAAATCTATTACATTTTATCCTCTTCACACCCGCTTGTGAGATTTTTATTATTGTTATTTTACCACATTCCCTTTATTAATAAAGATCTAGTATTATGCTTGGAAAATGATTTAAGAAACAAATAAATGATGCTAAGATAAAATATGAAAGAAATATTTATCTGTTTTTTTTAATATGATAAAAAGTAACAACAATAACATACTAAATGAAATATCACAAAGTGAAATTTGGATACGTTAAAATGTATGCAACTTTACGACCATCTCGTGGAGGAAAAAAACTATGTATGAAAGACCGTCCATTCAAATACATCAAACTCATTTTGTAATATGTTACAAGTGATAAATAAAAATAAAAAAGTATTTTTTGTTAACAAATAAACAAAATTTGGAAAAAAAAATCTTAAAAAGACTGTCCAGTCAAAAACACAAACACAAACACCCTAGGAGTTTTTATTGTTTTTTTATGGGTTAATATATATATTTTAACCTTTTTTGTCCAACGTTAGTACAACAAAATAAATGCAAGGATTAATAATAAATTACTATATTTAAGAGATTTTTCCCTCTTATTTCTATCGCTGTAAACTCTTTTCAAATGCCATCCCACCCTTTATACTCCCCCCTTCCCCCAACAACCCCCCAGAGTTTTGATACGTACACATACACTCCTTCTCTTCTTATTTTTGTCTCTCTTTTCTCTCTGCTCTTGTAATGCAACAGTTGCTTAACAGCTATGGTGGACACAAAGGATTTCATCAATCTTGAACCTTCTCTCTCTAATCCATTTGGAAAATTTTCTGATGGTTCTGCAATGGATGATTTTTCTTCTCAAAATGTTGTCACCATTGACAACAAGCTCCTCATCGACTTACAACACCTTTTTATAGGTCCTGTGATCAGTGAAGGTCTTTATTCAATCGTTTATGAAGGAGAGTGAGTACCCTTTTACCTTTTCTTGAATTATTTTCCTGTTTTTCAAACCCCCATTTCAGTTTCTTGGTTTATGTTTCTTGAATTAATTGCACATCTGTTCAAGATTGAAATTTGGACGTTTCTTGATTTCTGGGGTTGTCGCTTCTGTCAAATTGTACAGTGAAGTGAAAGCCCTTCTTCCCTTTAGACATTAAATTGCCACATTGTCTGTTGTTTGTTCTTACAAAGAATTAAAATTCATATTGACCCCTGTAGCTCTGGGTCATTGAGTGGCACTGTGCTTAGCTTTGTTGCCTAATTTGTCTGAATTTCATTCCTCTTTCCTAGTAAAAGGGGTGATAAAAGAATTTTACTTTTGCTTTGTCTTTCTGTTTTCTATGCTTGTATTGTATTAATGGTGTTTCAATTGTCAGTATTGTCCCTTTCATCTTCCATATCATATCAAAATTGGACTATCTGCAATTAGAAAAATTGTCTAGTACTTGTGGGAGTGGTTGAATTCAGCAGTTTCTTGCATAAAATTTGTTTTAACTTAATATGAAAAGATAAAATTGTTGCAGCACCAATTTAAGATGCAATCCTTCATTCAAAGAGAGGAGGATCTGTTTTTCCACATTTCATTTGATGGGAAAATGCAAATTGAAAGCTAAAATGTCAGTATTCGGAAGAAGCAAAAACCATGTTATCTTGATTAAAGTTTCTTACGTTTAAAGTTCCAATTGTGCACAGATTATGTTGTCGGCGATCAAAAGAAGAAAAAAATGTTTTAGCTAAGCTCACGCATTCCTTGGATCTTTCTGTAGTCCCGAGGTTCACGTCTTCTCTTTTCGGTTACAAAAGTTGTAGTGAGCTAAAGGTTCACGTCTTCACGACTCTCTGCTAAAGCTTTTACACACCACTAGAGACTAGGAAGGAGCAAAATATATACTTACTTTGTGTTTTAGCTTATGTTTAGATTTTTCTGACCCGCTGGCACTTCCATTTTCGAGACTAAAATATTGTTAGCACTTCTATTTTCGAGACTAAAGTATATGCTGACTATCAATAGTTTGACTAATTCATTTGGCACTGAGTTCAGTAGTAAATCTCATATTTTTTCCCCTTATTTTACCTAGTCTGTCATTCGAAGGCTAGGAAGTGAACTCTATTGAGATATAGTTTTAATGTGTTTCCTTATTGGCTAAAAGGACTAACCTTTGTCTAGGTGACGATTAACTAAACAGGTTTCTGTGCTCTTGTTGATCTTAGTCATTAAGTGAGCGTTCAACCTAAATCTGATATAACCCATCTAGGGAAATTGTGGGGAAGGAATTGGTTATTAATATTTGTTTCTTTCTATTGTAATCTTATCAATTTGGAGAGGGTTAAAGAATTACAACTCTAAACAAACCAATTGCATTCTCTCCTCAATGAAGTAGAGACTTGTGGTTGTTTTGTTCATGTTTCCTCTTTCAAAATTATATAACATAAAAAAAGGAAAGGAAAGCTATTTATTGGAATTCAAGTCAAAGTCTTCACCGAACTCACATTTCATATGATGGGAAAAGGCATATTGAAAGCTAAGAGGTTTGAATTCTGTAGAAAGAGAGAGAACGTTGTCTAGATTAACTTTCTTATTTCCAAAGTTCCAATCGTCCCACAGATCAGGTTGTCGGTGGTCAAAAGCAGAAAAAATTCTTTAGCTAAGCTCACACATTCCTTGGATCTTTTTGTAATCCCCTGTTTTTGCGTCTTCTCTTTTTCAGTTGTTAAAGTTAGAACAAGCTAATGGTTCACGTCTTCATGAGTCCGTGCTAAAGCTTCCAATCTGACTCAACTAGAGACTAGAAAGGAGGAAAATGTATAGAGTTTTCTGACCTGCTGGCAGTTTCAATGAATTTTTGAGACAATAATATCTGATGATTACCAAAGTTGGTTTCACTAATTGATTTGGCATTGAGTTCAATACTAAATCTTATCGTATTTTCCTTGTTTGTCCTAGTCTGTCATTGGAAGGATAGGAAGTGAACCTATTGAGATATAGTTTATCTTATGGACTTAAAGGATTAACCTTTGTCTAGGTGAGGATTGAGTAAACAGGTTCATGTGTTCTTATTGAGCTTAGACATTAATTAAACTTTCAATCTTAATTCACTCTCCCTGCGATGAAGTAATAACTTGTTAGTCTGCATAATAAGGTAAATGTTGTAAGTTAATAAAGATGTTCTGCTTCCTAAAATCATACATCCCTTGCTAGGGAAAAAGATAGATCTTTTTTTCTACACTCACATGTTATTCAGGCGCAAAATAATGAAAATGAAATGAACTTTCTTTAGAACTTTGATCATCAGCTTAACTCATATCTCTATCCTTACGAGAGGTAACCATACTAACTAATATACTTAAGAGTAAGATTATTAATGTAAAGAAATTAATTCATCCAAGGTAACATTCCATAGTGCATATATTTCATTTGTAATAAGATTTCTTAAAACCAACTTCCTTCCTCAGTCAAAATTAGTAACTTTAGTATTAACATTTAAAGAATTTGTAAGATCTTTCAGAGTTTAAAAAAAAAGAAGTTAAAGATGAAAGGGAAAAATGGTTCCCTGTCCAACTTACAACATCATCAAAATGATGAAGCGATATAAGGGTCTATTTGGACCGAGAGATTTGGCCCAATATGTTTCACATCTACTATCCAAAACTGTTTGAGGATTGCACCCATTAAGATTTGCCAAGGTGATTCGTTAAAAGTACAAACTCCATTATGGTTTACACGAATATTTTCTGAATTCATTTGAAATGAAACTCGAGAATTTGTAATTCATAATTCAGTTCCACTTCAATTCTGAATGTCTTCATTGAAGTGTACCTAAGTGTATTTCAGCCACTACTTGTAGTTCACCTTGCCTAACCATTTAACACTTAGTTTCCTGCTCCCTTGATTGGTAACTGATATGGACATTAAGATAGCCAGATTCTGAAAACCTCATAATGTGTTGAGTCAATTATTGATAATAACTGCTTAGTCCATATCAGAAGAGTTTGATTCTTAGATGATCTACTTTAGTTATATATAGTATATATACCCTAAACATCTATCTAGGATCTTCTAAAGGTTGATTGTGCATATTAGTATATTACATGGTTTTAAGGTTACTATATTTTGCACTCTCATATGTGATCGGGTGTTTCACTTTGTTTTATTTAGGGTCCTGCTATTCTAAAGCACTTTCTGTAATACTTGTTCCAGATATAAATCCATGCCTGTTGCAATAAAAATAATACAGCCGGACATGTCGGCAAATGTGAGTCCCGAGCGGATAGTGAAATTCCAGAGGGAGGTTACTTTGCTATCTAAAGTGCAGCATGACAACATTGTGAAGGTATGGTGTTCAATAAGAAATAGTGATACTAGTTAAATTGTGTTCCTTTGTCTAACTTGCTTTTGCTGGCAAATCTTTACAATGTAGTAATTCAGTCAGACTCAAAATCAGAAAACAGTGATTGCTTTACTGGGTTTTTGAAGTCCACTGAGAAAGAGAATAAAAGCCACAACCTATGCAAATCATTTTTGGTAATAGAATTAGATATTTGGTACTACACCTCTAAAAAGAATATATTCAATACAAGAGAAAACAATTCCTGTTTATTTCACACCATTTCCTTGTGGAAATGATTCAGTGGGTATTTGGATTGGCTTTTTTTAAGTGGCTTATAAGTTGAAAAGACAAAAACCATAAGTTGAAAACCCCCAACTTTTGGCTTTTGACTTTTTTTTCGTGCTTTTTCAGCTTTAAGAAAGTGCTTAAAAGCAGTTTTTATGTTACCCAAACACATCAAACTAAAAAAGTTCTTAAAAGCCAAAAGTCAATAAAAAATAAGCCAATCCAAAATACTCACTTATTTATAAAGCTAATGTGCTCCTGTCCTTTCTTTGTATTTTACTAAGCGTTCTTGTATAAATATCCACGGTTACACTCCTTTAAAATCTATTTTAGTTATTCGGATTTACTTGTATTTGTCAAGTGCAAGGACTGTTTGAAACTAAAACTGTTTTCTATTAAGCGTATATGGTATGTTCCATATGATGTTCATGGACAGATCGTAATAAGCTCCCGGTCAATTTAGCGCACGGCATAGATTATATGGGTTGATGATATCCACAACTATATATTGGCTACTATTTTGTTGATTCTTGGGACAAAGTTGCTTAAACTTGATTCTTGTTCGAGATGGTTTCATCCCATGTTGTGTTACTGATGAAAGAGTTGGTCAAACTAGAAAACTGCATGTTGGCTCAATAATTATTGAATGGTCAATCGTAGCATTATCTGATGATTGCTCAAATTTGAGGACCAAGCCAACCTCAACTAGCAAGTGTTGTTGTGCTCGAACATAAGGCGAATGAACTATTAGGACAACAGATAAGATTCGAAAGGGTTGTCTTTTATGGCCCTGTGTTCTAAGTAGTACTCCATCAACTTTTAATTTATTCTTTTTCAATCTGTTCCAGACATCATACCTTCAGTTCTTTGTTTTCCGCTTCTCTGTCCCAAATATATGCACAGACGAACTTTGTGTTTATATCTTGGGCAGAATAAATGCAGCAATTATGTCTGATCCAACTTTTAAGCTTCTAAGCTGTTAGACTGTTGAGTGAAATAGCTAAATATATATACCTATACTTAATGTAATAGTGTTAGTTTCCTTCAACTTATTCATAGTTAAGTGTGTCTGTAAAAGGATTCAAGCGTCAGGCATTAGTCTTCAGGCACTTCTTCAATTTTATCCTGTTTCTCTCATTTCACATTAGAAGGGAATCCTTGCACCAACAGTAGAGTTGTCTCCGTGTAACCTATTGACCATGGGTTTGAGCTGTGGAGTCAATCATCGATACTTGCATCAGGGTTAAGCTGCCTACATCACATTCCCATGGTTGTGTCCATTCCTCGGACCCTGTGTGAACTGTAAACAAGAGATACTTTGTGCATTGGGCTGCCCTGTTTTTTGTCTCAATATCACATATTGTGCAGAGATTGCTTTAATACTATCCTTCTTTTTGGTGATTGATCCTCTTTTCATTGGTTGCTAATATGTCCTGAAAATTATTGAAACAGTTTATTGGTGCCTCCATGGAACCAGCATTGATGTTAGTTACAGAGCTAATGAAAGGTGGCACGCTTCAGAGGTACTTATGGAGCATCCGACCACGATGTCCAGATTTGAAACTTTCTCTAAGTTTTGCATTGGATATTTCTCGAGCAATGGAGTATTTGCATGCAATTGGCATTATCCACCGCGACTTGAAGCCAAGTAATGGTCTACCTTTCTCATAATTTGCCATTGCACTTCCAAATTTTAAGTTTTAGGTGGTTATCACACTCTGATCAGGATTTCTACTTGCTTGAGTTGCTTGACTTGAAGTTTATGATCTTTTTATGATTTAGATTGAACATAAGAAAACAACTCAATTTCAGACCCAGACTTTTTGGAATTGTGTCTATTGAATCCTTATACTCATTTTGCTCCATTTAGGCCGTTTTCGTTCAGCTACTTGATTACTTGTTTTTCAGGATGAATTAGGGAGTCTTCAAGACTAGGAATTCTCTAAATCTCATAGGCTTCTGGATTCTGTTATACAACCTTTGATAAAACATAAAAGACTCATTTCAAATACTGAACTTCACTGCAATCGTTTCAATAATGATTAACCTTAATTCCAACTGGTTGATATGACCTATACTGATATTTTACTTCCATTATTTTCCATCTTTCGCTAAGTTGAATGGATTTCAAGAGATTCTAGGGGTTTTGATATATCTTTTCTCCATATGATTGTTCGTCCACCTCATCCACTTTTGAGAGCTTCAATCATCATGATGTCACGTTATGGTTCGTATATATTTGTAAGTCTATGTAGGATATGTCCAAACTATCTCAAGCAACATATTTATATTTTTTTCTTCTGTATATGCAACTTGCATTTTTTTTGGGTTAAATACGATAAATTTAATCTTTTACATCCTTCTTTAACATCTATATTTACGGCACTCATTTTGTTGAAAGGACAAATATTCACTTCATACAACATCGTTATTTTTATAAATGTTCAATGATTTTGCTCTTTATTTGGTAGGTCATATCGTTTAACACTTTTGTAGCACTCATCCATATCAACCATGCTATTATAGTTGTATGTGTTTGTTTCATCCATCATGCGAGTATATCAAAAATCTCAGCCTAAATATCTGAATTGTCTGCATTAGAGTTCACATACTTGTCTGATTTCACCCCAGCTTTATTCTTATTATGTTAGCTAAACATGCCGCCAACATATTCTATCTATACTTCTGCTTAACTTAAAATTTTTACTCTCTAGTTGCTTCTTTCAAGTTCAAGCTTTTAGATACTGAATTTTACGAGAACAAAATTTTGACACTGCTGTTTCGCTATTACAGTATTTCATATGCTTTTTTTTTTTTTTTGGTAGTTGGTGTTTATAAAGAAAATATTGAAATGCCGAATATTGTATTGAAGTATACAATTTCATATATAATTCATTTACATTATTGTAATACTAGTAAATATATAAAATAGTGTTAGTACAAAATTAGTTATTTAGACGTTAGAACTTTGACTACGCTATTTTGATTGAAATGTCCTTTGTGTAATTGATTAATAATTGAATTGCTTGTACTTTCTTTTGAATACTTCTCCATGTGTAAGGTTTTAGTGTATAACTGAGTTGTTTCCCGAAAAACTGAAGTCATAATTCTCTATTATATGAGTATATGTAAGTCGAAGTTGAACAAACTATGGCTAATGATTTATCATATCGCAAAATATTGAAATCGAACTTTAAAATATCGGTGTATATGTAATTAATTTGGTATGGTAATGGTATAGCATTTTAAAATACCGAAATTGCTGAACTGAAATTTTTTACTGTACCATGCCCACCTCTACTCACGTTTTCATCAGTTAACACAATATATGTCAGCTATCTTGTATCAATTATTCATTGGCCATTTGCAACGTTTGTAGGTAACTTACTCCTCTCAGAAGACAAGATGATAGTTAAACTAGCTGACTTTGGGTTGGCTAGGGAGGAGACAGACTCTGAAATGACAACAGAAGCTGGTACATACCGCTGGATGGCTCCGGAGGTAATAAATTGGCGGATAAGCTTACAACCTGCTTAATAATAGTACATGTCTTACCGTTTGTCAATGTCAGATGTTCAGCATGGAACCACTCAAAATTGGAGTGAAGAAATACTACAATCATAAAGTGGATGTCTACAGTTTCTCATTGATCCTGTGGGAGCTGCTCACCAACAACACTCCGTTTAAGGGAAGAAACAACATTCTGGTGGCATATGCTACTACAGCTACGGTATGTTTCTACATTTGAGTTGATCAAAGTTCTCAGATCAGACAACATTTCTGTTATTGGTAAAATATGATATGTGTTATTTCAGAAACTGCGTCCCAGCATGGATAACATTCCCGGGGAGATAGAACCCCTTCTTAGCTCTTGCTGGGCAGAGGATCCAGCAGAGCGACCTGAGTTTGAGCAAATATCAGATACCCTTGCAAACATTCTTCGCGATGTTTGTCGCTCCTCAACTTGTTCTCCGGATGTGTTTGAGCCAGAGCATCCCACAGGTAAACAGCTGGTCAATTCTCCTGTCACGAATTGTTTGATGGACAAAGATGCAGAAAGTAGCAAGAAAAAACACAGGAGTTCATGTTGTTGCTTCATGAGTACCTGTGACAATTCTCTCTGAGACTTTATTCATAGGATATTCTAGTGTAAATAATTGAAAGACTTCCGTCTTTTTCGCCAGTATGTATAAATAGAACAGTCTTCAAAGCCCCCATGGAACTACGGTAACACCATCATTGTATACAAAACAATAGTATCAAGTCACCAATCTACTATCTTTTGATGCAGATTTCCTTTGCATTTCTGCATTTCTAGTAGTATTTCGTTTTGTTTGTTGAGAATGTTAGGAAAGAATACAAAATGACATTATGGTTCGAAGATAGAGCGAAGCCTCAGGTCTCAACGTTAAGGAAACATTATTCATTTTTTTTCAGTTCATTCCAAATACAACTTGAATTTGTATCTGGAATTTGGAAAACACACATTCAAGATTAAATTGTAATACCTCTCTCCCTATTTAGTTGTCGGATGTTACTTGTCATTTTTGATAAATGAAGGAAGGATAATTTTTCTCCTATTATACCCTTGATTTATTAACATTGAGCTAATGTTATTCAAAAATGTTGGGGGCTGGTCAATTAATAGAAGTAAAATGATAAATTCACTATACTAATCATTAATGAGAAATGCCAAGTCAAAAGAGACAAAAGGGAGTAGATAATGAGAAATGCTATTTGATACAACTCTACCAAAAGACATAAATACCCTAAACGAAATTCTTTTGTAACTCGTAAAATCAGTTATTAAACTATTTAGTTACAAATAAATAAAGTATCAGTACCACAAAAATTATAGTGGAAATTTCATATATATACAAAAAAACTAATTAATTTACAACAAATGTAGCATATGTTTTATTTACATAAAAAATAGCCCTAAATCAACGAAACTATACATGACCATACAATATAGTTTGTCAAAAATTATAGAAAGTATACACTAGTATACAATGTATATTACTTATACATTAGTTATACACTAAATATACATTGAGATACACTGGCTATACAACGAAAAGTAGTAATTATTTCAAGTGAAGTAATTATCCCAAAAATATAATTAAACTATTTTTTGACAGGCCCAGTTCAAAAAAATCAGTTTAAGTGCATAGACATATAACAAAATTCTAAATTAACATATAAAAATGAAAATAAATAACAAATTGATCTTTCAATAATTTTCCAAAGCATCTCCAACCAAAAGGTGCTAATATAGCTATATGTTGCCTGTTAGGATCTAATTTCTTTTCATCTATTGTTATATTACATGATGGTTCCCATAAGATTCCTCCAATAATTTCACTATATTTATTTCTAAGCATTATCGTATTTTTTATACAAGCTTTCACTAACTTCAATGGTCAATTTTGCACATTCTTGCCAAGTTGAGTATATATCTTTTTTTTTTCCCCTTAAAAACAATATAGACATACTTTTCTATGAGATAAAATTTATGAATGAAATAGAGAGAGGGAGAGAACATAGAGTAATGGAGAGAAGACAAAATTTTGGATTTGAAAACAAATTTTTTTGAAGGTGTTTTGGATTTAAAAGTTAGGATTTTTTTTTTAATGATTTAACTTTAGAGGACATTTTGGGTGAAAAAAATAATTAAATCATTGTCGTCACTTCTCTCTAATTATAAAAATAACCCCATGAAGTATAATTATACCGATTTGCACTAATTTTAATTGTGTCGAATAATATTTTGATATATATTTAATGTAAGACTCATCGAAAATGGTTATATCAAATGTTTTTTTTTTTTCCTTCAGAACCGAGCGCTTGGTATTGTTATATCAAATGGGTTTAAGTTATAAATTTAAAACTATTTCCCCCCATTAGAATCACATGTCAATAAATTAAGGCCAAATACATGAATTTACCTAAGAGTAAAATCACTATCCCGATTGGTATGTTGAACTTTACAAATGAGTCAAACTCTATTAGTTCAAGATTCATGTAGAGTATTCATTCTGAGTTATTGCATGTGTAATTTTTTTTTATTCGTTCAAAATAATATTATCTTATCTGTTTAAAAAAGTATAACCTAATTTGATTTGGTACAAAGTTTAAAAGAATAAAAAAAAAATAATTTTATAGTTCTAAATGAAAATTATATTGAATATACCCAAAATGTCTTTTAATCTAGTGATTTTAAATATATCACATCAAAAATTAAAATTAAAATTAAAATTTTACCAAAAAAAAATAAATTATTTTTTTTAGACAGAAAAAAATATTATTTTTTAAATAGACAGAGTATTACTTTTCAAGGAGGACATAAAGTTAAAAATGAATAAATAAGCATAAACGAAGTGAGTACTCTCTCTCACTTTTACTGATTCATATATTTTGCACTCTCCTTATAATGAATAACATAGACATTTACCTATATAATTAATATTAAGGAGTATATTATTTCAACAAACTTAAGATTTAATATTTTTGTTGTTCAATAATTATTGTTCATTGTTAACTTGATACATGAATTGAGAAATAGTAAGTGATTAAGGTGATTTGATAAAATTATTCTCTAAATATAATAAATATAATATCTTAAAAAACATAATAAGTAAATGATTATAATTAATGATAAACGTAAATAAATAGAAAGTGTACAATTATCTCTTGATTTTATAAAACAAATAAATATTCATGAATATCTATTTTTATTATAGTAAATAGGTAAAGATGAACGAGATAGAGTATTCTACTCTATATAAGAGGTAGTTAGTTGCTCAAGTAGGCAGCATGTTGACATATCTGCTTCAGCAGCTTAAGAATATATTTATAATTTTCGATAGTTATTCTATTTTAATTTATTTATCTTATTTTTAGTGTTTTATATATTTTAAAATTCGTAAAAATACTATTAATCATGATAATTGATAACTTAAAGTGATTTTTAAAATATCTTATATAAAAGTACTAAAAATATATAAATTATGATAATTGATAACTTCAATTATTTTTTTAGAAAAACAAAGTGTTAAGTTGCTCAAGTAGTAGCAAGTCAACATGCCTGCTTGAGTAGTTTGAGAGTATATCTAAAATTTTTGATGGTTCTATTATTTTAATTTATTTGTCTTATTTTTAGTATTTTGTATATTTAAAAAATTTATAAAAAAAATATTATTAATCATGATAATTGACAACTTAAAATAGTTTTAAAAATATGTTATATAAAAGTATAAAAAAACACTATAAGTCATGATAATTGACAACTTCAAATTTTCTAAAAACAAATAAGAAATTCAATTGATTACTGAAATTAATTTATCGATGTCATATAAAAGGGGTGTAATAACCCATATTGAGAGGAGATGTCCCACATCAACAAAACACATGAGAGATACTGGGTATATAAAGTAATAGACTGGTCTATATACTATGAGACGCCTTTTGGGGTGAACTCAAAGGGACAAAGGCGTAATATTAACGTAAATCTAGATAATTAACAATAGTAATATATCTATACATTAAAATTAAACAACAAAAAAAAAAACTATAAATCACTAGAATTAATAACTTAAATCTATATTATATTAAAAAGTGTGAACGTCCTTAATAATATTGTTTGAACTTTTTGCCCTTCATTAAAAGATTCATTTTTGGACAAAATCATCTTTTCACTATTTTTATCTAATTATTGTATTATTATTTTAATAATATTACATATAAAAATAATAAATGGAGAAGATTTTCTTATTATGGTTAAATTCCTATACAAAGAACCATTTTTCAACTAAAATAGATTATTATTTTAATAATATTAAATATAATAAAAATTAAATAAAGAAA
>JAABOM020000049.1:22490890-22506888 GCA_011800125.2 Solanum clarkiae | reverse complement strand
ACATAAAAAAATTTTGACTCTAAAAAATTTATCAATATCACATAAATTAGAACAGGAGGAATAACATATATTATTTAAAAATTATATAAAAAAATAATATAATTCGCAATAATTAGTAATTTAAAATATTTAAAAATTATCTTAAAATTTAATTAACTTTCTAAATTATATTTGTATTATATAAATTAAACATAAAAATAATAAATATTGAGCTTGCACGAACACCAATGTCTAGTCTAATGCTAAAGTAAATTATTTATTTATAGTACTATCTATCTAATATTAACTATAAATTAATAAAGGGGTACACAAGGCAGATGGAGAAATTAATAAGTTAAGTTATCTTGTAAATTGATTGTTGCCTTGTCATTCTTATCCACTCTTATTTTGCCAAGTCTTCACTCTCTTTTCCTCACGTGTCACCTTCTCCTCCAAAACCCTAAAATTGTAATTAAACCCCTAGCAATTCTTACATGGCATTTTATCACACACTTTCTCAAAAACAAAAAAGGAAAAATATTTAAGAAAACCGTCTTCTTTTTTCCTTTTTTTCTTGCTTTCTTTCTTCTTTCGGTCCACAGTGTTCTTTCACTTCACCGTTTTTCTAACCCAAGCACCAAGATTGTTTTTTTTTTTTATTTATGCAGCCGTTGTTTAGGACAACCTTAACCCTAAATTTTTCTTGAGGAATCAATTGGGGGGACTATAGAAAGAGGGGGAAAAAACATAAGTTTAGGAAAATCCGACTTGGAACGTTGTTGTTCCACCTCAGATTCAGTATCCCAGGTCAGCTCCCCCACCACCTTTACTTTCATTGTCTTTTTCTTCTCACTTCCTAGGTATTTGTTATGAATTGTTTATTTTTGTGTTTGTTAGTACTCTTCAAACACCGAAACCGACAATTCTAGAAGAATTGCCTTAAAGATTTTTTTTTGTGTGTGTGTTAGATTTGAAAATTGGGATCTTTTAGTTGTAAGCGGTTTCCTTTGGGTTTGATTTCTTGATTCCTGGTGCTGTAGAATAGTTTTATTTTTTTTCCCTGTTTGAGTTTGATAATCAATTTAGCAAGTTCCAAAGGTTTCTGGAAGATTAATTCTTGCAATTTAAGTTGTTCAATTTTGAAAAAAGAAAACCCAATTCTCTGACCATCTTTGTGTTATGAATTAAATGCCTATGATTCGTTTAATTAAACTTTCCAAAATGTGCCTTTTGCTCCTTATTTACTTTTTGGGTTTTAATCTTTTGCTGTGGTGCTAAAGGTATGTTAAACCGTTGCCCACAAGAATTTTAAGACCGCAATTTGGGTAATTTGGCAAATACTTTTATGCTAAGATTGATTAACCCTTATTTAGCAATAAAAAGGAAATTAATACAATTCGTTTTGTAGGAGGAATGGTGGAATTGATAGGAGCCCTAAATGTTGCAAAGTTAGTTTGTTTCCACAAAAGATATTTTGCTGGGAGTTGTCAAGCAGAGCCTCGATTGAAATTGGTTGTGATGTTCAAGATTGTGTTTTGTTTGCAATACAATTAGAATGATTTTTGGTGATTTTAATCATTAATAAGTATGACATAACACGAACAAACTGTGTTTTCTTTTTAGAACTTTCTAATTGAGTCACAAACACCCGTCACAAATTTATTATCCAGTAGTAAAATTAATTCGTCAAAAAATGGAAACTAAAATATTAAGCTGGCCATGCACAACCTATTTTGATATTATTAATTTTTTGCTGTTTTCAACTTGGAATTGTGTATTAGTTAAGACTCTTAAGAATCAGTGCATAAGATTTTGATTCTTCTCTAATTAGTTTGAATACATGTTCTTAAAACAAAATAGTTCTGTTGAGTTCTCTTTGCGATACTATGCACTTTTTAGTGATTCAACTAGAATGAGATCGTGTCTATTAGTGGGGCGGCTTGAAGTGGTAAGCTTTTAACAATCATTTGTGCAGGATTGGCATTCTGTTTTGATGCAATTGGTCTTTATGGAATGATGTTGGAGCCATGAAAATTATGGACTAGCAACTATTAATAAAATAGCAACTATTAATAAAAAGACTTGACCATTACGATCAGTGATTATCTATATTTTGGACTTTGATTATGTAAATAAATACATCCAGTAACTTTTCTCCAGATTCATCATGTAGACATGTAAATGAATTTCCTTCTATTAGTCTACAATGTTCTCTTTTGAAGAAAACATACCAGATAGTAATTTCTTTAATAAAATATTTTAATATTTTTTAGAAGATTTAGTTTGAAATGAGTACTTGTCTTATTTACACTAATACATCCCTCTAAAATTTTGCTCTTTTTTTTTTTTTGGTATATTTGACATACAGATCTTATTGTAAGTTTAAAAGATTGTGTTGCATAGATATGTAAATTATTTATTTACTTTGATGGATTTACAACTTTTACATCCTTGTTATTGTCTGCTTGAGGATACAGTCAAATCGTTTTTGTGTAGACTGAAAAGTGGAAATATGATGTTGTTTCTCATTGTTATGGTATACATGGTGGGTTCAATCTATTCTTAGGCAGAGAGGTGTAAAGAACTTGTCTACATCTATGTAGCGTGAACTCTTCAAAATCCCCACGCACCTTTGTCGGCACGACATGGGTGTGTGTGAGATTCATACTGGATTTGGTCATCTTACCTTAGGCACTTTGACCATATTCTACGATCGAGAAGTATAGATTGACCATATCAAGTATGACAATGCTTTCCCATTTCACGAGACAAGATAAACTTCTGATGTTTAAGGAATGAGGTTTATTAGTTTTAGTTCAATACTATAATAACTCAAACTAATCGAAATATATACTTTATATGTCGTAATGTACATCTATTGGTCATATCCCAAACTTGTATGAGTATCAGAATTTGATTCCATACTCTTAACAGCCACAACCACAATATACATAGTAAAATCTCACAAAGTGAGGTTTGGTGGAAGGTAGGGTCTACGCAAACCTTACCACTACCATATGGAGTTAGAGAGGTTGCTTCGGAAAGAACCTTGGCTCAAGCAAATCAAATCAAAGTAGTAATGAAAAGAAATGTGGCATTTAAGAAAACATTGCAACTTGGATCCATACTCCCATATCTTAAAATTTATGTCATAAAGAATTTGAGCTCTAAATTCGCACCCGGATCGGCTACTTGACCCCAGGCTCTAGCAACATAGATCTACAACGATATATTCACAAGTGTAATTTTTCAATCTTGTACATGCATCAAGTCAACCGTAATTAATGCGGATTGCATTTAAGGCATATTGATCTCTAGTCTTCCTATAATGTCATAAGGATAGGTTTCGAGCCAAATTTGTATATCATTTGCTTACTAGAAAGCCAAAAATTGAATGAATTTTCTTTTGATGACCATGGTGTATGGGCTAGCTTTCGCACACCTCAACTAAATCCACGGGATACCTACCACCTTCCACTGGAAACATGTATCAGGTAACTCTGTTGACCAAGGGGAAGAATCACCTTGTGTTTTTTTGTCTCTATTGGGATTGAACCTGAGACCTCACGGCTCTCAACCAGTTCATTGACCGCTAGGGCACACCCTTGGGTGCCCAAAAACTGTATAATTAGTCATATGATAATGTCTTGTAATGAATTGACAAAATTTCGCACTGGCTGCAAGCCTATTGGTATATCACTATCCTCCTTTCTTTGATTTGGGACCGGCAATGCGAGTAAATCACATGGAAGGAACTTGTTTGAAAGACCTACATTTTCTTGGGATCAGTGCCTCACAATGCAGACGTGGCTATAGATCGGGCACAATGGTAGAAAAGGATCCATATAAGTGATATCTGCCAGTGGGGAATATGACGTAGTCTAGAGACTCTTAATATTATTGTTATCTATTAGAATTACTATTCTTTAAATATTTAACCTAGTTTTCACTTTTTATTTCCTACTTGGTATGATGATAACATGAGTTGAGCTAAATGGAGAAAGTGAGGATTCATATAGTCAGGGATTGAGCATAATACTTGTTGTTCCTACGACAATGACATAAATAATCTTTGTAGATGGAAAATGGTAGGAGTTCTAACTTCTACCCCAGAAAAGAATGTGGAAGAGTTCTAATTTCTTTCCCTTTTTATGATCTATTTAGCATTTAATTGAGCACGCCATTTCCGGATTATTCGCGTGGATACCCACATATACAATTGATTGACTCAATGGGAGCTGAGGAAGAGACCACTCCTACAAAGACTTCAAAGTCAGCTTTAACTCAGGTTCCTTTCCTTCTCTTTCTTTTCTTTTGTATATTAACGGCTAATAAATCATTGAACATGTGCTATTCTGTCTCTCTCTCTTTGTGTATTAATGCATGTGTTGGCTCACTTTTCACAAGTTTCCTAATGTTTGATCAGGAGACACCACCTGCACCTGCATATCCTGATTGGTCAAGCTCTATGCAGGTTGTTATTAAGTTCCATTATGATTGAGCCAATCACATGAATACTGGTGAATAATGTTTTTATTTCCTATTTCTTTTCCCGTTTAGGCTTATTATAGTGCTGGAGCTACTCCGCCCTTCTTTGCCTCACCTGTTGCTTCTCCTGCTCCCCACCCCTACTTGTGGGGAGGTCAGGTAATTGATTTTTTTGTTCCTAATTTATTTGTATCTTTTTGATTATTAGCTACCACACAACCTCAGAACTCACAGTTCTACTTTCTCTGATCACCTTCTCATATTTCAGCATCCTCTTATGCCTCCTTATGGGACTCCAGTTCCATATCCAGCTTTATATCCTCCTGCCGGAGTTTATGCTCATCCTAACATTGCCACGGTAATCAAGTTTATTGGTAATTTATTCTTATGAATTTAAAAGCTGGTGAAAGCAAGTCACCTCTGCTTCCCAGAATAAAAGAAGACTGGTCATGTTAATACTATTGTTTACATGTTTTCAGCAGACTCCAAATACTGCACCGGCAAATCCTGAATCAGATGGTAAGGGGCCTGAAGGAAAGGATCGAAATTCAAGCAAAAAGTTGAAGGCCTGTTCTGGTGGCAAGGCAGGCGACAATGGGAAAGTTACTTCAGGTTCTGGAAATGATGGTGCCACACAAAGGTATGATAATGACTCATCTTTCTGTAGATTCTTCTTTATGGTTCAGTCATGCATCTGGTTGTTATGTTTTTTCTTGAACAGTGATGAAAGCAGAAGTGAAGGCACAACTGATACAAATGATGAAACTGATAACCATGTGAGCATTGAGATCAATCTAACTACCTCTTTTCTTTGTTTACATACTATGGAGATCACGAGTCTCATTTTTATTCTTACCTTATCCTGTAATTGTTAATTGGAACTTTTGTTGGTCATATGTTATCTCACAGGAATTTGCTGCGAACAAGAAGGGAAGCTTTGATCAGATGCTTGCAGATGGTAACTTATGTGAACTTTCTTCTTGATTCTGCCATCGTTATTATCAATAAATAAGTGAGTTTCTAATTCTGGCGATTATCAGGAGCCAGTGCACAGAATAATCCTGCAACAGAGAATTACCCGACTTCTATACATGGAAATCCTGTTGCCATGCCTGCAACTAACCTAAATATTGGAATGGACGTGTGGAATGCATCAGCTGCCGCCCCTGGAGCTATCAAAGTACAGCCAAATGCGAGTGGTCCAGTTATCGTACATGAAGGAAGGATGAATGATCAGTGGATTCAGGTATATTTTCTTTTTGTTTTTTTTTTTAAGCTCTTTTCACTCACTGAAATCAGTATTGTCATTCTTTACCATATCAGTATGTGTATGTCCTTCAAATTTTCCAGTCTGCTTGCTTATCTTTTTTGAAAAACACATAAATTCCACATCTAGTAGCAAATGTTATAAGTGAAGGTGGAATATTTATCTCCTGATACAAATTGTCTGTGTATCTTGATTCTTAAAACAGATTTTCCATAATAATATGCAACTGAAATGGCTAGAAAGACTAATTTGTGAAGAAAGAAAGATCACAACCTGGAGAAAGTTATGAAAGCATCCACTACTCTGTTTTGACAATGCTTCAGGTGTTTTTGGTTAGTCCGAAAATAGCTGAGACTTGTAAATACGCCAGAAAACTCCTGAAGAGTGAAGACATGCCGGTTTCATTCTTTATGGGATAGAATTACCTACTTGTAGGATTCAATTTTTCTAATCTAATTTATTATTAAAAAAGATTTAAACCTTGAATCGTTAGTTCTCAAACATTCTTCATCTTGATTTCCATTTCTCTGTCTCTGGGTGCATCAGCACCTCATACTATTTACGTTCCACACCCCTTTCATTTTTGTGTGCAAGAGGAAGTACACACTCAATGATGGGTTATAGCCTTCTTATCATTGTTCTTCTGTTTCATTTTCTTTATAAATTTCACTATAACCCTCTTCTTTGACAGGATGAACGTGAACTTAAAAGGCAAAAGAGAAAGCAATCTAATAGGGAGTCAGCTAGGAGGTCAAGGCTGCGCAAGCAGGTATGAGTTATTTTTTAGATAATGTTACTCTTTCCATCTTTCACCAGTTAGAGTTGACTGTATGTCTTTTATTACGAGCTTATAAAGATTCTTCTCTGAGTGGATTTAGACTAGGGGTGGCAAATGGGCGATTTGAGCTAAATTTGGGCAGGTCAAAATAGGGTGAACGTGTGTTTTGCGAGCTATCATATAGGAGCGGGGGTTTTATCCTGTGCACACCCAAAGGGCAATGCCTGCGGATTTCCCTCATCATAAAAAAATTTAAAATAAAAATTAGGGTGAATCAATAACTGGGTTATTGCCCAACCCTACCTGAAGTTTACTTAGGCTATAAGATGGATTGAGTCAAGATGGGATAAATTAAGAGCCGTGACTCAATCCGGTCAACTTGCCTTTTACCTACATTTATTAGCTAATAGATTTTATAATAATTCTATTTTCTTTACAAGCTAAATAGTTATTTCAATCTTTCCTCCATGGAGATTGATTAACAATACCTCCTTATGAACTTTACCAGTTTCATTTTTTTTCTTTTGTAACATTCACATTTAATTATTCCAATAATTACTTGCATGAAAATTTGAAGGAAAATTAGAACCACTCAAAAGCTGCATGTTTTCACTTAATTGAGAAATCTGAAGATTACTTTCTATTACTTCATAGGGAAATCCGAAAATTTGAGGATGAATTTTAGTTTGATAATGACGACATATATATATATATATACACTAAAAAATTGATAACTATTGAAGTGATGAATTTTGTCCCCGAAGGCCTCCCACTTTTTATTATATTTTTTCTGTCTTTTTCGATTTTTAATTATTTACTAGTTAAGGTGATCAGTTACTCAGAACACATTTTATAAGAAAAACTACTTGTCCTTGAACAAGACAAAAGTTGTAAAATTAAAACTAGGAAAAGAAGATGAAATGGAACAATAAAGAAAAGAAATATGAATATCACAACAAGCCCCGATAACTATACTTTATAGAGTAATATAACGAGTGTACAATTCCCTATAAAAGGCTTAAAAAGCTATTGCAACTTGAGACTTGCACATTACATGGATAAGTTGAGGCTAATTCATGGGTTAAATTTGTTTAGCTTGGGCGTTGCTCATCTTAACCCATCTGAGAAATAGCTCTTGTCCAACCTGTTAATTCTTGGGCAGTGTTAGGGTTTTTTGGATCGATTTTGCCACCCCTAACCAACATTTGACTTAAAGCAGAGGTCCCAAGTTTATTTCTAATAATAAAAACAGCTCTAGAAAATAGTGATGAGTCTACATCAATGTGAAGCCTTAACGTCATCCTTTTTTACGCCATTATACGGCTCACTGATCTTTTTCCATTTTCGTCTAGCCACATAAACCTAGATTGATGTTTCAAGCTCTTGTTTCATCCAAATCCTCAATGTCTTGTGAGTTGTGAAGATGATTTTCTATAGTTGATTGGAACTCATTTGCGTCACCTTTATGAAATGGTCTGCAGCATAAATCATAAGCACCTAAGAATATGGTAATACAATTTGATGTGATATCTGCATATCTTGCTCTTATCCGCAGATAGTGTTTTATGGCCCTAGTAAGTGTAACCTTTTTTCCTAAAAAAGTTCTTTTCCCTGAAAAGAAAAGATCACGTGTTTTTTTATTTCAATGTTGAAGACATTGGACATCGCATGAGAGAATTTCTTCGAGTTGGGGAACACAAATGAACGGATGGTATGTACCAAAAATGGAATATAATGTGAAAAGCAACAACAGATGCATTGATATCAAATATCTACTAAGACAGACCACTTATAGATAGTCTCCTTAAACCAGTATCTTCCTGAAGGCTGATAACCTGTTCTCAAAAGTCAGTTTGTCCCAGCTATCTCCAGCCCTCTCTAAAGGGAATCTTCTATCAAATCCTAGTACAGCCTCTTTTGTGGACCGTTAATCAATAATGCTCCAAGAATAAAGATGCTGTTACTTTACTTGAAAATACCAACATTACATTTTTACAAGTTCTGAGAACTGAAAAACAATGTGTGGCTTTACGTTTTCTCTCACCTTATAGATTTAATTGTTAATCATAAATACTAATCTTCGTGTGAACACAGGGAGTACTAAGTATCATATTTGAGAGACGTGGTTGGATAAATGCAACCGCTAATGTAGAGTATACCCTCGTTTAACTAATTAGGGAAGATCTTAAACGTTACCTTTTAGCCCAAAAGTGTTCTAGCAGAACAGTTTGAACCAGAAAACTACTAACTGACAAATAAAAAACATATAATGATTCTGAGTTTTGATGGGTTTAATTTTGGAAGTGGATAGACGTGTAAATGCCCATTATAGTTACCCATTGATTGGGGATTAATGCATAACTTAGATGTATCCAATCAAAAGGATAAAGGAGAAAAATATAGGTGCAATAATATGCTCACATCTTAAACACAATAAATTCACCCAGATGCAGTAGTCAGGTACTGTTTTCTCCTAATGATAGTTATTGTTAAAAAATATAGCAATTAGCAACAGGAAGTGATGGTAAGTGTCATCAAATTATTGCCAAAAAACTGAGGGAATGACTCTGTTTCATTTTACTGGAAACTCCGAGCGAGAAAGAACAGAAATCTTGTTCTGGTTCTTATTTAACATAGTTTAACAAACAGATTTTGCTGTGAACTGATTAGCCATTATCCGTTATGTGGACTGTGGGGGAGGACTCACCTACATTCGGTGCATACACCGAGACTAGTAGATGAATTGGAAACGTTGTGATTGCGTAGCTTTCACTATAAGATATGGTAGAAAATTATCCGTGGGGTTCATCGTAATGTATGCCAACGTTCTCTGTCAATTGTCGTTGATGACAACAGTTCAGAATGGACTAACGACGGGTGATTAAGTGTAAAAATTCTACCCCGTGCACATCAAGCTTGTAACTCAGCTAGTTGAGGAGCTGGAGTATAGGTTAGGGTTTGGTAGAACCCACTATGTTTGGCCAAATTTCATATTTGTTTTAAAAAATTTACTTAATATTTATAAATAATTTATCCCAAATCAGTAAGATGCCTATTCTAGAATCCAGAACCATAAAGTAAAAATTCTTGATCCACCTCTATTTGTTTAGCCCACACAAAAACATGATATTCTTTCTAATTCATGTTACAACAGCAACTAGCATTTTGATGGACAGCAAACAAGCCCCTTTTAGCTCTTGACCATGTTCACGTGCGGTTTGGTTGTTTGCTTGCTCCAAGAACCCAGAATGTACTCTTAGTTTCTTTTCGATCTTCTGACCAGTGGGGAAGCCAAAATTTTCGTTTAAGGGTGACTAGGATTAATGTATATATGTGTGTGTGTGTGTGTGTATATATGAAAAATAATATTGACTTATATGCTCCATATACTTTTCGATGAAGGGTGTTCGACTGATGACCCTTTGTTACATTTGGCTACGCCAGTGCTTTTGAGAGTCATTTATTATGTTTTTGTAATTTTGCAGGCAGAGTGTGAAGAGCTGCAACGCAGAGTAGAAGCCTTGAGCCATGAGAATCATTCACTCAAGGATGAGCTGCAACGACTCTCTGAGGAATGTGAGAAGCTTACCTCGGAGAATAATTCGATAAAGGTACTTATTAAGTATTCCTCTTAACTGCTGGTCCTTGATTATCCAGTGTCCTCATTTTGAAATAATATTCTCAACTACCCTCTTCATATCATCCCCTTTTTCCTATACCTCCTTTATGGTGACACCTCATATCGATAGCCCCGTGCTGCTTCTTGAATAGCTTTTTGTTATAACTAATGTTGAGACGATTAGTATATCATTGAATCTTTTGCTGCAGCATCCATTCATTTTGTTCTATGGTGCTAGTATTTTTTTCCCCTTGCAAAGTTGTTTTCTTTTAAACCTGACCAAGCAAGTTGTTAAAAGTACTGATATTTGTTTGAATATGATGGTGAAACAGGAAGAGTTAACACGGATTTGCGGACCAGATGCTGTGTCTAAGCTAGAGAGGAACGGTGATGGCGCCCATGTTCAATCTAATGTTAAGGAAGCTAGTTAAGGAAAAGTGGAAAAGCCAGGACTAAATAGGTGATTTTAGTAGCAAGTGCTCATAAATCTTCATTGCTTTGTAGGTGCTGCAGCTGAATGAGAAATGTTTGTTGTCCTACTAACCTATACCCCCTTTCTATGACTGTATCATATGTTTTTAAAAAGTTTAACCCCAGTGTTGTGTTTAAAGTCTTGTTTTAACTTGTTATTTAAGTTGATTGGATTGTAATCTGATGTTGGAATCTTACCCTCATGTCATCTTTAGGTGGTGTTTGGTTTGGTTGGGAACGACTTATTTCAGGATGGAGTATTTTGAGATAAGTTGTTCTACTGTGTTCATGGATAATTTATTCTATCACAAGGTATAAATGGTACCTTCAACCAAATGTCGGATAAAATAATTTTGTATTTTATCTCGGGTCGATTACATCTTATATGTCAATCTTGAGGAAAAAAGGAAATGCCTTTTTTGGTGGGTTTTAAATTTTTTTTCCATTTCAATTTGTTTGTTATATTTTTCATTTTATTAATTTTAAAGAAATATCTCTTTTCTTTTTTGACAATTACTATTTATTTCAAATTTTCATCTAAATATCTTTAAGATCAAAAAATTTAAAAAAATATTTTGATATATTCTATATATTTCTAGTTTAGATTTCAAAGTTTAATTTTCTTAATTTTCTCATGTTTTTGATAAAACCCCGGACACCAGTATGTGTAAATTGAAGCCTTAGAAAACGATTTTTCTTAAGATTGAGCGGCCATTCTCAAAATGTGGAAGGAAAATAAAAAAGACGGAATAAAGGTAAATTATGAGTGTAATCTCTCGAGATAAAGTGGCTTCGGACCTTTATACTTTTCGAATATATATGTTAAATGTAGATATTTTGATATATCTCATTGTTGAGCATCTTTAATACAAAAATTAGTCATTCATGTTCTAAAAATATGAACATTCTCGACGAAAATACCAATTCCGCCACTGTGTCTATATAATACTATAAAATTTTACAAATTTGTGATATGAAACACATAATAAGTAATAGTAATGATTTTGAGATAATATTCAAAGTGAACAAGTAATTATTTTCAAATCTAAAAGTATGTACCTTGTTAAACAACAATAACATATTCAGTGGATTACCATGAGTGGAGTATGAAAAGGGTAAAATGCACACAGATTTTACTACTATCTTATAGAGATAGAAAAATTATTTCTGAAACATTCTCCTCTAAAAAATATTAGGCTTTAAAAGCATAATATACAAAAGTTTGTACTATGTTAAATAAGCTAAAAAGGATAGTTGAACTGAACATGGCGATGTATCCTTCAAATTAATAGTGGGGAATGAGTTACAAATTGCAATTATCCACTAATTAGAGACATCAACCTTAGACTCCAAAGTAAGCTACAAAATTACAGGACATAGATAGTTACCAACACAATTGGAGAAAAACATTTTTTTTTAAAAAAAAAAGCCCTGCGACTTCCTTAAAGTTTGTTTTGAGTTTTTTAATGTGTTGTTTATATGCTACACCCAACCCCTAAAACTGAACCATACAGCTAAAGATCCAAATCACTGCTATTATTATTACAGCTAAGTTTAGGGTTAGTTTTATTAGTATTATTATTAACATCTCCAAGCTGACGTGGCTACTAGTGCCCTGTCATGCCAGCAAAGCAACATCTCTGCTTGTCTCTTTGCCACGTGGAATCCTCTTACTTGGACTCTCCCCAATAAACAATCCGCTTGAAAATCTGCAAACTGGCTTAATCCCACCGGCCGGAATCCGGCAGCCACCATCGCATCCTTCCACGATCCTCCTCCTCGACGACCTACTGCTCCCACCATATCAACTATCTTCGGAAATAGCACGAAATTCTCAATTTTCCTCATCCAATCTCCACAATTTCCACCACCGATATTTGCTGCCTCCAGTGATTCCAGGAGTGTAGAGTAAAATTCCAGGCCGTCGATCACCGTCTGCCGAAATGACATCGCACCGTAACCCATAAGTCCTTCGCTGTCCACGTGTACAACCACGTTAGGGGATATGCGACGGAGGTCGTTAACAAACCCTGACCCGACCCGTCGGAAGATAGCGGGAGATAAAAGCACCGCTGTCTTCTCTCCCTCCATGAACTTTATGGCTTTGAAGGATAACAATTCGAATGTACGAATTAGAACAAAATCAATTTCGAAACCGATATTGAGTTCACGAGCAAATTGAGTTAAATTTTCTCTGATCAACCTTGATTCCACCGCGTACTCTTCAGGAACTAGAGCCGTAATTCGAAGAACCGGCGCGTTCGCTTTACGGCACTCGGCTTTATCGGCTAACTCTTTCATGAAGGAAGCCCAGTGGCCACCGAGTCCGATGTCGAAATCGATGACGTGGACCAGCATCGAGCCGTCAACTGCCTCAAGCACGGCCTGATTGGCCGTGAAGCTGGAGAACATGGGGATAGGTGAAATATTTGAGAATATTTTGTAGGATTTGATTGTTTGAATCACGTCGGAGGAACTCGAAGGACGAGTTTGCCGAGTTGATCCGGCGAGTTGGGCTTGAAGTGCTTCCTTGAAGTAAAAGGCAGCTCGTTGGAGAGGTTTCCCGGCGGCCGATCTGAGCCGTTGATTGAGCCGTGCCAGTATCACATGTGCGACTTGGAAAGCGTTGGTTTCAAAGCACTCAGCGAAACGAATGAGTTCGTCTACATAATCAAATCCTACGTTCCAGTTCTGGTGGATATCACCGGAGAGATCAAGGGCGTTGATGAAACTTCCCTGATTCACCGCCGGAAACTGCTGAGGAAAAGTACTGTCGGAGAAGGAAAAATCAGGATTAGCAAACTGAGTGGAGTCACCTGAGAAGTCGGAGAGATTATGGAACTGAGTCAGCGACTCTGTCTGGGCGAGGCTGAGAGGAGGATTGGTTTTTGAAAGCGAAGCAGAATCGTCGTGCAAGCCAAGTTCTCTCATCAAAGAATCCCAATCTTCAAAATTGCTCAGAACATGATCACCTAATTGAAGAGGATCTTCGCCGCCACAAAGAGCAGACAAATCGGGATTCGTTGTTACAATCTGCTTCTCGACTATAGGGCTTGGGCTCCGGCGGAGGTCAAGGACTGATTTGGGTTCGTAGCACAAATTAGGGCCGTTGGTGACAGCGACCGGAAAAGTACCGTTCCGGAGGTTGTTGTTATTGTTGTTGTTGCTGCTGCTAATCAATGGCTTAGAACTTACGTTGTCATTAGTGGAAAAGGGCACTTTCATTTCTCTGAACAGAAAGGAGAAAATAGTCGGTAACCGTATCCAAAGCCTCTATGAAACAAACAAGAAAGTTGTATTTTGGGTGAGGCGTTTTAGTGTGCTTTAATAGAAGGGGAGGGAAGACAATTGTTTCTTTATAGCTTTGTCGAATGGCTCTGAAAACTTTGTGAAAGAAATGGAGGTTAGCTTTTTGGGGAGATGAATGATTGATGGCTTTTTATCTTTGCGTGCGTGGGGGGCCTAATTGCATGCATGGGAGTAATTGGGTTTGTGGGGATGGGGGTGCATTATATGGCACATGCATGGATATATAGTAATGTAGGAATAGGAGGAACATGCAAGACACAAGCATGAAGTGATTGATCCTATTTTATTTTTTGGTAGGATAAGAGTCGTGAAGGTGAAGTATTATAATTGTGTACCACAAAGAAAGGAAGGAAAAAAGAAAGCTTTTCTATACTTTTCCTAACACTTTATGCGACTACTATTGTTTGTCTCCAAACTTCCACGGTCAAATTGTTGATTAGCATGTTAATTTAATTACTTCTTAAGTTCCATATTAAGTCGTCCATCTTTTTTTAAAAATAATTTCTTCTTTTAAAGTTGAATATAAATGAAAATATTAGTTAAAATAAAAATTAAAAATAATTTTTTTATACCATCAAATAAAAAGATAAAGAATCGAATTCAAGAAGCAAAAGAATCTGCAAGTCAAGCATGGATTAGATAAAAAAAAAAACAAAGAAAATATGAGCCCTGTTCTCACAAAACATCAAAATGATATTAAAAAAGATTACGTGAAATCAAACACAAAAATGGGTCAAAATAAAAACAACACAACAACAACAACATAAAAGCAGAACTAGATTTGTTTTTGAAACGGTAGCTCATGAAGTAGCTCTTTTTCTTTACGAAATAAGGATACATGTTCCTTTTTTTACAGTCAAGTGACTTTCCAAATTTTAGAAAGTTTTAGAAAGAAAAAGTTAAATCTAAATTTTAGGGTCATAAACTAATTACGTTACGTATATATCCGACCTCTGGACTTTGTGGACTTAAAGAACTGCTCTAACTATATAATTAGGCATTATTTAACTAGTCTAACAGAAAAAACACGAGCTGATATTGAAACTGAGGGAACAAATGGAAATTAAACAATATAAAAAATATTTTAAAAATTTAACTATGTTAGACCTATAAGTAGTAAGTTTTGTGTACTAATTTTTAAATATATAAATTTTAATGACGTAGAAGAATCAATATCCAGAGTATTACACCCAAAATTAGATATTGTTAACTTGAACTCTTGTAATTGTTTATTAGTTGATGATCCTCGTATGATTTATTTGAAGCTTCGACGTTACTGGAAAAATTGACTATGTGCGATGCATGTTAAATAAATTATAAACCTGATGCTTCGTTAACAGTACGTAAATTAGGCAGTGGAATCATATTTTTCCAAAGTTGAACATAATATTCTTGACTTATATTTTAAAATTGAACCTAGATAAATAAATTAAAATAAAGTGTACTTAACTATATATGACAATTTTCGAACTCGTGCGATTCGAATGAAAAGTAAGATTAATTAGGAAAAAAAATAATTGCCAATGCAGAATGTCGAACCCAAGAAGATTTGTCTTTATTTTCTGTTCATAGACATTTTATTTTAATTAGTATCAAGGTACCATTAATCTAGGAGCGGCTAGGAAAGTAGTGTACACATTTTTTTTACTTCTCAATATATATATATATATATATACTATATTAAAAACATAAAAATCTATAAAAATATTGTTTGAATTTTTTATTCTTCATTATAAATTTTTTTCTTTAGATAAAATTATAATTTCACTATTTTTCTTTAAATTATTATTTAATTATTAAAAAGTTATAAAATAAGACTTCTAGTCATGGAGAGACTCTTAAATTTTCTTATACACTTTTACTTTTTCCTTATTTAAATTAAGAAAATATACAATCACTAAGGAAAATTCTAATTTACCATGTGTTCTAATTAGTGATACAATATCTATATATATGACATTTATAAATAAATAAATTATCAAAATTAGTGAATTATTTATTTTTTTATAAGTTCATAACTAAATTTATTTTTTTCCTATAATATTTATTATCAAACAAAGTACACGCACAAAACGCGCACAGTAAGA
>JAABOM020000049.1:22475457-22490790 GCA_011800125.2 Solanum clarkiae | reverse complement strand
ATAAAGGTACGAAGTTAACATTCTTTCATGTGTTAGTTGTTAATCGCTCTGTTTATTTTTAATTATCATGATGAGATTATGCACAATTTTTAAAAAAATATTACCTACTGAGGAGTATAGATTGGCTAAGATATTGCTTAAATTTTTATCTTTTATCTATTTTTGTGCCTAATTAATGCTTGAGATAAAGTTAAAAATAATTAGTTTCTCTCTTAATTATTTATATTAAAAATAATAATTTTAATATAATTGATAATTAAAAAAGAGTAGCAGGAATAGTAAATTGGATGGAATCAGTATTCAAGGTCCTTCTCGTACCTTTAAAATAAAGACACTAGCTTGACAAAGTTCTTAAACATTGGGAAAATAAATTTATGCGACTTGGTGGCACAAAATAAAATTAGTTGAGTTCAAAAGTAGATAAACTAAAACAAAAAAAGAATAAAAGACAAAACTATACTAATTGAACATACAAAAGTATAAATTAATTATCCTCTCATAATTCATTCTTAATTAACTCACATAATACCCCAATGAGCCCAAAATAATTACCCACATGCCCCTTTTATAGCTTATGCCCAATTAGTTTGTTTGATATCATTACTGTGTATATTATGATTGTATTATTTAATATTTATGCAATTTCTCCTGAATTTTTTATCATTTCTTAATAATACAATATATTGTTATGGTATTATTGAGGATTTCAAAATTGTCTCGTTTAAGATTGAAATTGACGTGGTGAAACAATGTTATTCTTCAATTATATCATGATAATGTATGAATATACTATGATAGTATTATTTACGTACATTGAACGACTTAGCTAGAAAAACTTTTATGATATCGTTAGAGGATAATATACTATGATTAAATCATTCATTATTTGTGCAATTTTTCCTGAATGTTTGTTTATTCTTCAATGATACTATAATAGTACGTATGCCATATATTGTTATGGTATCATTATAAATTAGAAATTTCACATTAAGAATTGATGATTGACTTAGTAAAATAGTAATTGTTTCTTAATTATATTATTTCAATAACATAATGATTTGAATATATTGTAGTAATCTCGTAGAATGATTTGAGATATATATACACACACTCCATTAGCACCTAAGTCCTCCGAAATAGTAACAGACAATCATCAACTGTTATACAAAATTAACTTCATATTAAAAAACATATATATTATTTCATAATTAACTTATAAAACTCAAAACTCTATTGTTTAAAAGTTGAAGGGGTAAGTGAAAATGACAGAAAGGAAAGGAGGGTCAACTTTTGGGGTGTTAAAGTTCCATAATAGGCCACAGCTATAAAGAAGAAAGTAGAAGGGCCCACAGAAAGAAAGTCCACAAAAGGAAGCAAAAGACAAAAGAAGCTGAGCAGTGAAGCAAAGTGATTTCACCCAGAGGAGCAAAATTTTACCCAAAATAATATTTCGATGTCCTTTTCTTTTTAGTTCGTTCAAAAACAATATTATGTTATTTAAATTAAAAATAATCTATTTTTAAAATTTTCTTTTATTCTTAATGAAATGATTTTCAACTACAGAATAATTTTAGGCCACAAGTTTCAAAAATCTTCCTTTTTTTCTTAAACAACGTGCTGCCACATAAAATGGAACGGAAGGAGTACTCCATTTATTCGAATCCAAGGGGATTCTGGAGATCGCATGTGGATCGTCCGATGATCCTTGCGGACAGCAAGCATCTTAGAATTTCCATTGAAAAGTCACCGTTGGATCTGATCGGATCAGATCACCCTCACATCGGGCCTAACTAAACAAATGCGGACCCCTACCACACTCATAAAAGTAAAGTAAATATAAATTGTTGGGCCCTACAACAAGTGAGCCCACTACACTCCTTTTTGTCTGCAATGCATATGCATGGTGCCATAAAAGGATGCGCGTAGGGGACGCGTTGGCCGGAGGAGGAGAATATATTCTTCTGTTGGTTAATGGGTGATAATGCACTCCTAATTGACCAATCAATCCATCCTTTCTTCCGTCCACGACTCCACGCATGTTTGGTTTACAGAAAGATCGTAATTAATGGAGCTATACGTAATTAATATAGACAAAGTATTAGTAAATGGTTTTACGGCTTCAATTCATGAGCTAATAAATTCTATCGTTGCTTCAAGACTCGCCTATAAAGAAGTATTCTAGCTAATCCTAGGGTGGGCATAAATAATGAAAAATCGAATTAAACTAATTTCGTTGTTCGGTTTGGTGTCGATGTTCTTTTTTTAGAAGTTCGATTCTTCAGTTCAGTATTTGGTGTAAAGGTCGCATTGACGAACCAAACTTTTATTGAATTTTTTTTTTTTGAATTTTTAAGAGAAATTCAAACATATTTTTATCAATTTATGTCATGTAAAGAAATTCGTCTTTGTGTTTGTTTTCCTCGAGCAATAGTTAGAGGTGCAAGTTCTTGACTTTTAAAATCGATTATCAAAAAACTGAACTAAAATTTGCTACAACTAAATTGAAGAACCGAATGTCCAACCCTAAGTAGCGCTTTAAAAAGAAAATAAAGGAAGAAGAAAGGAAATGTGAAAAAAGCTTCTTTATTAACTTTTGAAATGACTTTTCTACTGTTTCCTTCAATTAAAAACGTCAACATATGATATCAAGATTAATTTAATTAAGGAGATTACAACGCACTCGTGTCTTAGTCAAGCTAATATGTTGCATTTTAATAATATTAAAGAAAGTTGTCAAGTCTTAATCAAGCTTTATTTTAGTCATTAATAAATATTTCTTTGCTCACTGGTCACGAGTTTTTGTAATTTAAAAGATGATATAGTCTGAACACTCTTATAAAGGTAGTATCCAATACAATGAAGGTGTAATCATTCAAGATTTTGATGCTTAATCTTTTTGTACAAATCATTATCACTTTACATAAATGATAACATAGCAAAGTTCATTTTATAGCAAATTAAAGCCACAGTTCATGACTTTCTTCAGCTTTTTGATTGTTAAATACCAAGGGGTCCATTACACTAACCTTAAATCTAAATTGAAAAAAATGCCTCTTTTGTTTTTTTCACCAAAAAAATTAACTTGGAGCCATATGGTATAGAATAAGTTTTTTCTGTTCGTCTTATGCTATATGTTTCCTGTTTCCAAGTGGTTTGAAACAAAAAAGGTTCAACTTGTCAAATCCTAGATTTTGTGTTATTGTTTAGTTTCTTTTTTATTGACAAAGGCGGATTTACAGTATTAATTATAAATTATATAAAATAAAAGTATTATATTCAATATATATTATATGTAGAATTTCATGAAAACTCGTTTAAATATTTATTTTTAAATTCTGAATCTATTTATAATTTTACAGGAAACATGTCATACTATATCTATATATATATATATGAACTATAATAATTTGTGAAGGTCTTTATGTATGTTGTTTTGTTGATGTACTAGCTAGCACCATAGATAGTGCGTGCCACCATTTTACAGCAAATAATATGCCTTCAATTGATGAGGGAAAGGGTCTTTAAAGTTGAAGTGTTTTTTTTTTCTTTTTCTTTGTAGCTGATGGGGAAGGGGAAAATGAGGGGACAGACCACAAAATCAATTTGGTGTCCAATTTACAGAAGACTCAAGCAGACTAGCTGAGTCACAGTGTTGATGAACCAAAATAATAACATATACTTACAATTTCATAAGTAAAATTTAGAAAGAATAATGTATATTAAGGAAGAATTTATATATAGGCAAAAAAATATGATGACCTCCCTATGAAATTAGATAGTTATAGGTATATCTTTTAGAACTGATATAACATGACAAGAAGTCTGAATGAAGTGTATGCACACTTGTTTTTATCTTACGAAGATAAAGAGATTGTTTTCGATGAGTACACGATTTTAAGAAAAATATTTTAACAACATGTTTTAGTATGAGAAGTCTTACGTCTGCAAAAATGCAGGAGAAATACTGGGTATATGTAAATATGTCTTATCAACTAGTGACGTGTTTTAAAGTCGTGGGGGCTTATGCCCAAACCGGACAATGTCACTAGCAATTTAGGCCGTTAAAGATAGTATCAGAGTCACTCCTATGTTAGCCTTGTCGATGTGGGTCCGAGTTTAGACTAATTCCAATGAGGTGGGGCAAACCTCACTGCTGAATCTAAGCGAATCCTATACAATGGGGTCTAAAAACACAGGAGATATGCTGGATATATAAATAAACATGTCTTACCTACTAAAAACGTGTTTTAAAACCGTGAGGACCTCGATGCAAAACAGACAATATCACTAGTGGGCTAGACTGTTACAAATATGTCAAAAAATAAGTATGTAAAGCAAGTAGTAACGAAAGTGATAGTGGTAATCGAAAAGAAAAGAAAAAATAATGTTGTATATGGGAAAAGGGATAGCACTTAGAGAATTAGCCAACCTCATGTTTGTTTCAAGTGGGAGCATCACTTTGTTATTCTTTTCTTTAATTCTTTAATAGGAGAAGTTAATATAAGGATGACAATCTACATTGATAAAGTTGCGATACAACTACTGTAACATCTCATTCAATCATGCAAAGCATCTCCCATTAATTTGTCCATCTTTTGGAATATTACGAAAATCAAACCTACTTTTTTTACGTATAATTTCTCTAATGACATCACCCCAAGTACTCCTGAGAGAAATATTCTCACTCAAGTTTGAAAACGACTCTTTAATTATGACAAGGTGATAACTATCGTGGCCGACCAACTTACACACTCCTCGACTTTATACATGTAGTTTCACTGCTAAAATTTGGTACATGAAAAAAATGAATAATTACACTAAGGGATGTTTTAGTGAAAATAATTTTGAAAAAAAGACCTTTCGTCGTATAGGCATGTATAATCAGTGTATATTGTATATCATAATATATATTTAGTGTATAGTTCATGTATAAGCAATATACATTGTATAGTCAGTGTATACTTTTTGACAAGCTGTATTGTCTAGTCATTTATAGTTTCGTCGATTTAAGGCTATTTTTTTATGTAAATAAAACATGAACTACATTTGTTGAGAATTAATTAGTTTTTTTTTCGTATATATTAGGAATTATCCCAAAAAAATCACCAAAACATCTTATTTCTACTAGAATTTAAACTTTAATTTTCTTAAGATTTTTACCTATCTATATCTTTGACTATGAAGTCACATCTTTATATGCGGGGGTAAGTATAAAGTTGACTTTTTCTTGGCTTTTGAAGGAAAAATATGGCTGGATATATTTCTATGCTCTGCGATTTAGAATTGATATATATAAATGGCTCATACCGTTGTACAAAAGCTCGGATCTATCCTCGCCGGCCAGAATTTGATTTAATTATGATGAAAATCATCAAGACATTAAAGGGGGGGGGGGGGGAAGAAAGACACTAAGGATTTGTTTAGAAACAATGTTAAACGTGATTAAGGAAATAAAAAAAGGAGATTAATGAATAGTAGTTTTTGGGAAAAAAAAGTCAAGTACTTAGGAGTTAAGGTTCTTGAGTAGATGGGACATATCGCGGTGGAAAAGGAAGAGAAGCTTCAAAGATACAAAAGCAAAGGGGTTGAGATTCTGTGTAGTGATTAATACAATTCAATGAAAGAAATAGATGTCTCATGCCACCATGCATTTTGGACATACAAATAAATGCCACTAAATAAAAAGCCTTCAAAACAGTATTTGTGGAAATAATCAACCCATGCTTTCCTGACTCATCAAAAAAACTATTTTTATTTTGAGGATATAAAGTTTGAGGAAAAAATGGGCGCGGTTGTGTCATTACTTTAATATTTTTTTTTTACTTTATTTAATATTTCTATTTTATCATTCACCTATCTTTTCATATGGTATCTATCACATATCCTAAATTTTTTTATAGGTTTATCATTCAAATTATGGATATATGACATTATGTAATAGTGGAGAATAATACAATTTATCCAAATATTATATTCATTGAAACAATGCAAGACGATACAAGATAATACATTATGAAATAATATAGTATGATTCTTAGTTTTCATCTACTTAAAATTTTTTATTATAAATTAAAATAACTGATAAAATAATCGTGCATGAAGAAAGAACAAGCAAATTTCTAAAAGCTTAATCGTGCTGTTACTCATCAACAAAATATTTTAGTTCAAAAACAAAAGAAATCATCTCTGCACGCCTATAAAGGCATATACATATTAAAAACTTAAAATAAATAAATACGTATCACATTTCTAATACTTTAAAGTTTTAAACAAGACACATCAACAATTTTTAATCAGATAAATCGTCCCCTTTTTATTTTGTGGCGGATGAGGTAGGGGTGGTGGTGGTGAAAATAGAACGATCGATAGGGTATCTTCCATGTGATTAATATAACAAAACAAAAGTTGAAACATATATGAATGGTGGTCCTATTCTATAGTTAAATGGATTGTTAGGATAGGTCGATTTCACTTTTCAAAATACCCTCTGTGGATTCATTCAGTTTTGTTTGTGATCAACTATATCTTTTCTATCACATAGCTAGCCTTAGTCTGGCCTTCCACGTTTCACATGCGTCCATGTTTTCCACTCTTTCCTCTAAAGGCCTTGGAAAAATTTTGACACTGTGGACCCTAAAAGTTTATGGGAATAGAATTAAACAGTATATACCCATAAATTATATTTACATCTTCATCGTATAATATATGTTGGATTAATTTTATCGTATGATAATAAATCTTACAACTTTTTATATATATAAAAATTTAGAAGAGTTACACCACCTTGATTATCATATGATTTTCAATTTTTACGTACTAATTGATGATGTTTCTTTTTGACGAACTCGTTTAAGTGATCTTCTTTGTTTCATTGTTTATTTCGTATTATTCGATAATAACATTAAATTGTGCTAAAATAGAGCTCTCGGTTGAGGTCCATTTTGTACGAAGTAGGCTTATTGGTGAATTTATAAGGGCCTAATCAGCAAAAGTTGATCCAAACAAATGGGCTAAAACAGTAACGGCCCATTTATTAGAGGACATTTTGCTAAATATGGAACAAAAAGTCCATTTATTTTCAATGTAGAGGAGCCCAATCTTGACCATATATTCATGATTATGTACCCCAAAAAAATGCATGTTATGCTTTCTCATCTTATAGCAAACAAACTCATTTCCTCATCAATATCAAATTTACTTCGAATTGTTTTTGTTGTTTGGAAACCATCTTATTTTAATTTTCAAATTCAAAAAATAATTTTTTTTCCATAACCAAATGGTTTTCAATTTGTTTTGTGATGAAGTTGAAACTTTCCGACAACTTACTTTTGTGATTGTAGAATGATAGGCCTCAGAAGCAATAAAAGTATAAAAAATTGGGCCTTTTCAGATCAGAGCCTGACCTTGTGGATTGACAAAGAGATTTGAGGCCCACTTGCAGTTACTAAGGAGATTAGGCCCAACCAGTAATGGCCATGAACAATTTGGAAAAGAATTGATTTGCTGAAATGACAAATATTAGATATGTTATTACAAGTTGTAATATCAGATAGTGAATTGTAAGTTACAGCAATACAAGTTTTAACAATTTAATTACAAGTTATAACAGAGATATACATTATACCCATTCCATATCAATTACATAATCAAATCTGTTAGAATATATGTTTGAGTATATAATTGGTATGGATTGAGTATGATGTATATATTTGTTATAACTTGTAACTAAATTGTTAAAATCCATAATTAATATTATGAAATGTTACAACCCGTAATAACATATCTAATATTTGTCATTTTAGCAAATCTTGTTTTGAAAAATGAGAAAATGATTAAAAATATATTCTTAAACTTTGCGCAAGTTATTAGTTTTATTTTCAAACTATTCACAATCTTAAAAACACTCTTCTACTTGAGTAACTCTGAAAATATACCCCTGAACTATCACAAGTGTTAAAAACACCCTTAACTTGGTAAGAATTTAGAGGTATATTTTAACTCTTATTACAAGACTAGGTCTGTATTTAAGTTCAGTTAGTCAAGTAGAGGATATTTTTAACACGATCAATAATTTGGAATGAAACTAATAAAATTCGTCCCCGCCAGAGGTGTTTTTAATTGAAAATCATTATTTATCAACAATGAGTTTCTAAATTCTACAAAATATATTGTTCCAATTGATGTTGTATTTTACACTTTTTGAGAGATTTAAATTTGTAAACTTTTATTATGTATTATTTTAAAAAATATTTTTGTAATTATATTAATGAAATCATAGGAGTTATTTGATAGAGAGAATGAGGAATAATTATCCCATCCACCATGTTAAAGATAAAGGATATTAGGAGGATAGCCAAAAGACAAGCTCCTCAGGTTGAGAAGAGTCAAAAAAGAGCAGTGAATGTATCAGTACGTGTCACATGGAAACTAGCACCTCTACATGCAAATGCCACGTAACTAACATCTTGCTTCTTCAAAACCTTCACTTTTTCCCATTCTACTGTCCATATTTTTTCTAAAAAATAAAAATCAATGTCGATTCAATGTTGCAAAATCTTGTTTAAGTTTCTGCTGTTTATGATTATCATCAGTAATGTGGCTAAAGATGTAAAAGGTTTGACAGGTTGGGAATGGGGTTTAGGGCCTGTTGTAAAGAGATCAGAAAGAAAATCAATAATTTCAACTGAAAATGGGCAAGTCTCTGCAGTCAGAGTAACTGACGGGACTACTGGATCATATCATCTTCAGTTCATCACAATGGAGCCAAACTCCCTCTTCCTTCCTGTTGTTCTACATTCAGATATGGTCTTTTATGTACACACTGGTATCAATTCATTTATTCAAACTTTTTTTTTTTGGTTTGTTTGTTGATGTCTCTCATTTATGGATCAGTTGGTTTCTCATTTATATCTCTCATTCAGATCAAGAAGTAAAGGGTGTCCGGGAATTCAACTGTTTATATTGATTTTCATTTTGGTTTAGGGTCAGGGAAGTTGAGTTGGATGGATGAATATGAACAGAAATCGGCGGATTTACGAATAGGAGATGTTTTCAGGCTACCTTTTGGATCTATTTTCTTCTTAGAAAGCAGCTTAGAACCTACACGACAGAAGCTTAGGCTTTATTCCATCTTTGCCAATTCAGGGGATGATTTGCGTGTAATATTTCTTGCTTCTCCTCAAAATTAAACTATTTTTCTTGATCAAAGATGAATATTTCTTCCTTCTATATATGCAGGAGCCACTGAATGAACCCTACTCCAGCATCCGTAATATGGTTCTTGGATTTGACAAGAAAGTCCTCCAAGCGGCATTTCATGTAACTACATACTCCTGAATATGAGCGTCTCATTATATAGCAGGGATGTCGTCACTCAGCTTCCATAAGGGAAAAAATTGATTCTATTTTGGTCACCAAAGCTGTGATCAAGATGTATTAGCCTGACATGTGAAGTTGGATAATTTCATTTATTGTCTGGTTTTCCTTTTATCGACTAAGAGAGTCTGTCTTGTTAAGGGGTAATTTTAATTAATTTTGTAAGATTTTCATTGTGAAGGTACCAGAGGATGTGATAGAACAAGTGTTGGCTGGAACACAAGTACCAGCCATTGTGCATGGTGTGCCAAAGTCAACTAAGAAGAAGAAGAGCAACTTATGGGAGATGGAGGCTCAATTCATGACAACTGTTCTAGGAAGGGGCAGTTACAGTTTCTTTGACAACAAAAAAAGTAAAAAGAAGAGTTCTAAATTGTTCAATGTGTTCCATGAGAAACCAGATTTCGAGAATTGCAATGGGTGGAGCACTGTGATAAACAGGAGGAAATTGCCTGCATTGAAAGGTTCGCAAATTGGCATTTACGTAGTGAACTTAACTAAAGGATCAATGATGGGGCCACATTGGAATCCAATGGCTACTGAAATTGGAATAGCAATTCAAGGTGAAGGAATGGTAAGGGTAGTTTGCTCCAACACTGGAACCGGGCAGGGGTGCAAAAACATGAGGTTTGAAGTGGATGAAGGAGATGTATTTGTTGTGCCAAGGTTTCATCCTATGGCTCAAATGGCTTTCAACAACAATTCGTTTGTGTTTGTGGGGTTTAGCACAACTACAAAGAAACATCATCCTCAGTATCTAGCAGGGAAAGCTTCGGTCCTCCGAACGTTGGACAGGCACATCCTGGAAGCATCTTTCAATGTGAGTAACACAACAATGGATCAGATTCGTGAAGCACAGGGTGATTCAGTTATACTGGAGTGTACATCTTGTGCTGAAGAAGAAAAGAGGTTGATGGAGGAAGAAAGGAAGAGGGAGGAGGAGGAAACTAGGAAAAAGGAAGAAGAGGAAGCAAGAAAGAAAGAGGAAGAAGAGAGGAAGAAAGAAGAGGAAGCTAGAAGGAAAGAAGAAGAGGAGGCAAGAAAGGCTGAAGAAGAAAGAAAAAAGAGAGAAGCAGAGGAAACAAGAAAGAGAGAAGAGGAGGCAGCAAAGGAGAAAGAGGAAGAAAGGAAGAGACAAGAGGAAGCAGCAAGGAAAAGGGAAGAGGAGGAAGCCAAAAGGCAGGAGGAAGAAATGAGGAGGAGACAGGAAGAAGAGGAAGCTAAGAAAAGAAAAGAGGAAGAGGAAAGGGAAAGACAGGAAGCAGAGGAAGCAAGGAGGAGAGAAGAAGAAGCAGCAGCAGCAAGAAGGCAGGAGGAGGAGGAAGCCAAAAGGCAGGAAGAAGAAATTAGGAGGAGACAGGAAAAAGAGGAAGCTAAGAAAAGAAAAGAGGAAGAAGAAAGGGAAAGACAGGAAGCAGAGGAAGCAAGAAAGAGGCAAGAAGAAAAAGAAGCAGCAAGGAGGAGAGAAGAGGAAGAAGCACAAAAAGAGGCAGAGGAAGCAAGGAGGAGAGAAGAGCAAGAAGCAGCAAGAAGGAAGCAGGAGGAAGAAGCACAAAGAGAGGCAGAGGAAGCAAGGAGAGAAGAGGAAGAAGCTGAAACAAGAAGGCAGGAGGAGGAGGCAAGGAGAAGTGAAGAAGAAAAGCAAAGAGAAGCAGAGGAAGAAGCACAGAGAGAGGCAGAGGAATTAAGGAGAAGAGAGGAAGAAGAAGCAGCCAAAAGACAAGAGGAGGAAGAAACAGAGAGGGAGGCAGAGGAAGCAAGGAAGAGAGCTGAAGAAGCAGCAAGGAAGCAGGAGGAGGAAGAAGCAAGGAAACAAGAGGCGGCAAAAGAGGAAGCTGAAAGACAAGAAGAGGAAGCTAGGAGACAAGAGGAGGAAATGGAAAAGAGGCACCAAGAAGAAGAAACTAAGACAGAGGAGCCAGGTCGACATGAACGGATATTCCTCAAAAGCAGCATGATGATAAATGGAGTACATACTTGATTTATCACCACAACTAGTCTCCTTCAAAAATTCAAAGTTTAAACTTCTCGGAGGTGGTGAGATGATCAATCTCTACTTTTTTGTATAAGCAGCTTCATGTATGCGTTTATGTGTATGTACGCGTTCTTTTCTCATTCGGCGTCATAGTTTTAAATTTCATGTAATAATAATAATATGCTGAAACCAGCTTTCATGGATATTAAATTTCCAGCAACGTAACCGGAAGTGTTGGATATATCTGTACATGGGTAACTATGAAGTGCACTCGATGAATTCAGTTCATATGGGCCAAAATGTTGTGTGCAGCTTATGATCTGTTGGAATTTAGCAAAAATGCAGACTAGAAAAGGGAGATTATCATGGTGGAGAGAGAGAAAGGACAAGTACGTACCAAATTACGGAAAGGTTCTACACTAGTAATAATGCTTTAACATAAATTCTTGAGCATAATACATAAATTGGCTTCAAATTTTATTCTAACATTTCAACAAAAGAACACAACACTTTTAACTTCAACATTCCTGCAAGTTAGCACTTGCGAAGGTAAGTATTTGAAAAAATCGGAGTATTTGTTGAACAAATCAATCAATAAATTAGTAGTATATAGCATAAAATAAGAGGCTCAAATAGTATGAAAATTAAAAGAAAAATTATTTCTCGCCAACTATGATTAAAAAGTAAATATTTTTATAGTTAATGTTGATGAACTAAAAAATATTTCTCGCCAACTATGATAAAAAAAAATAAATATTTTGTACACCTATAATTAATGTTGATGAACAAGGGAGAAATTAATTGTACACTATGAATATATCTATTCAGATATGGGTAGAATAAATCTTGAATTTGGTAAAAAGGGAAAGAAGCGTCTAAATAATTATTTTTCATGTCTAAACTGAAAAATTTATATTAGAAGACCAAACAGTATACTCTTAAACTTGTCTTTAAATTGTATGTATTTTGGTATTCCAACTCAATTTTATTTCATTTTAACTCTTCAATTCAAAGTTTCATGTTTCATTTTGACACTTCTATCCAAGGAATTAATAAAATGGAGAAAGTGTATTTCACATGTCATGACATAACATAAAAGTCAATAAAAATATGTACACAATCCTTCTAACTTGCTCTTATTTTTTATTTTGACACTTTATCTTATTTTGTTTCATTTTAACCTTTAAACTCTATTTTTCATATATCATTTAAACACAATTACTAATTTTATAATTTTTATATTTTTTGTATATTTTTATTTTTTTTAATTTTAATATCGACGTTTGTTCGTTTGTTTTTAAAAAATTTCCTAAAGAATTAACAGACAATTTCTTTTAAAGAAAAATAACCAACGAAAGTGTGTTGATTTTCTTTTTTAAATAATTAATTAAATTGAATAATATATATTCGAACTTTGTGGATATAAAAAGTAAAAATATTAATATATCAAGAAACACGTTCACTTGTCATTGTATTAAAAAGGACAAGTCTAGTGAACTAAAGGTCCTGCTATGCGTAAAGTGTGGGGAAGAGCCTGGCCACTTGCCATTGTATTGATCGTATTAAATGTATTGAAATTTGAATTATGACTTTAATCAATGCTTTTATCAATTAATATGGATAACAAAATATAATTTTACTATACTAATCATTATTTAAGTCAATAAATGTTTTAAGTCAAAATTTAATATTGCTAATACTCTCTCTGTTTCATATTAAGTAAATTGTTGGGCCATTTCATACATATTAAGAAATAAAGATAAAATTTAACCATATTTTTTTATTTTTACCCTTTTCAAACTCTACACACTCATTTCATGTATCGTTTATTTTCCATGCAAAACTCAACCTTAGAAACTATGTAAAATTAAAAAAAAATCTAACACATATTTTAAAAGTGAATAATTCACTTATTTTAAAATATCAAAAATTCTCCGGACTTTAATATGAAACAGGAGATAATAAACCGAGCGAGAGGGAGTATTAAATTAGGCTATTGTCAATTTTCCAAACATTTAAAATAGATTTCTGCGTATGAGAATCCGAGATTGCGGGGACCATATCAGTGAGCATTGATGAACTACAGGAATAGTACGTATGTCCTTTCTGGCATACTGATAAGATTTGTAATAAATTCAAAATGAATACAAAGATACTGAAAAAAACAACTCAATATCAGACGTATCAATCATATAAAATTAGTCCTTTCGTGTAAAAAAGAATAATTTATTTTTTAATTTTAACTTTCCACGTGATATGTTTAAAGTCATAAAGATTAAACTACATTTGATATATTTAATATAATTTTAATTTAAAACCACAAAATTGAAAAATCTTCTTTATTCTCTTAAATTTTATATCAAGTTAAATTATGTCATTGTTTTTAATACGAAAAAGGAGTATGCAGAAAGTACGAGAGTAATTGTTGTACCTTTTTTATGAAACACGATAAGTGTAGTTGAGAGGGAAAGTGGGATGGCCTTGGATATTATGTAGGCATCATGAACCAATTATGGGACCTACAAGATTAATGTTTTGGATATCCCATATCTTTCATGACAGGCATTTTAATTCAAGTTCTTGCTAATCCAAATTTCTAAATGATACCAATGGGTTTTGAGTAGGAAAAGGCTTATTTTGCAAATGCAATTGTTGAACTTTGTGAAATGATCTAAATTTATATTTTAACTGTTGTAATTAATTAGTTCTTACGGACAGATTAGAACCATTTTTATGACAGCAAAGATAAGAATGAGACACTATATATTATACTGGAGAACAAAATTATTTCATTCGTACAGAGTTACGTGGAAATCCTGAACTCAAATCTTCTGCCAGTACAGAAATTTTTGGTACAAAAAGTAAATTTGGATTTATGGCGTGGCAGTGAATACCCTCTTTAATTACAGCTCCTGGCTAGCTTTTATGCCACAAGTCCACATCTCATATTTTAGTAGTAAAAATTGTTTGCAATTCAACACACACCAAAAGTGTCCATGTCATAAAATTGAATCAATTTTATTTCTGCGATTTGATTTTCTAGTTTATTATATTGTTTTACATACCACTCTATCTCAAATTATTTGTTACAAAATCAATTAAGTATTTTATCCTTAGTTGTAGTTTTTGAAAACTACAAATATCTCAATAGAGTAAATATTTAATAAAATGAAATTATATCTTATGATATAAAGGAGGGGAGGTCGCATATTAGGGTAGAAGACTAGTATTTGTGATGATTTTAGGTGTGTCATAGGATTAGTCTTGTTATTATGATTGTGTGGTTATTGTTTTTTTGATTATTTTGCTACTTGTGTGACTTTTTCTTATAAAATTGATACCGCTCTTTGTTTTAGTCGTTATTTCTATTTCTATTGTTTTTTTTCTTTTACTTGAGGCGGATATATTTGAATCAAAGGTCTTTCATAATCAGCTAACCTCTTTATCTCCATGAAATAGTGATAAGGTCTGCGTACAAATTACTAGTCTATCCTCTCCAAATCCTATTTGTGAATTTCACTAATTATGATATTGTTGTTGATATAAATGAGTATAAAATATTCAAAATATAACTTAGTTAAGAAAATTATATAAAATGTATAAAAGAAGAATACGATAGATAATTTGAGACAAAAGAAGTAACTCTTTTTATAAGACGTCAATAAAAATAATATAAAAGACCTATAATAAAACATATGAAATCTTTGTATCGTTTTTTTTCTTCTATTCAAATTATAAATAGGATGATAATCACTTCCTCTTTTATTATATAAGTAAAAATTTTGCAATTATGATTTTTTATTGTAATTTTGGGAAGAGAATAAATTAAAAAATAATCAGCTTTGTGACAGGTCTTAGCAAAGAGTAAGCAACTAATTATATTGCATATTTAAAAAAGGAAGATTAGGTGACAGAGACCGTAGTTCGGAGAATTTTTATTATGAGAATTTAAAATCGAAAAAAGTAGATTTACTAACTAATTG
>JAABOM020000049.1:22459332-22475357 GCA_011800125.2 Solanum clarkiae | reverse complement strand
TAATTTTTTCTCAAAATAGTTCGGATGAATCCCTCACCTTCCGCCCCTAATAATCTATGAACTCATCGAGAAATTAATCATATTTCATTATTCCAGGTTACTGCTACCAAACAAGAATAAACGACAAGATTAAGGCATTAACTTCCACAATAGTTCTTTATTTTTTTTATTAGCCCAAAGTTATAGCACTACTACAAACTGATGCTAACCCTTCATTTTCAGGGTACTATTGTTCAAGATTAGATGTAATTTCAAAGTCAAAAATCCTGCATCAGATTCCTTTAATTGATGTCAAAAGCACAACTACAAATGGCCCAACACACAACATTCATTTGATCTAATCTATTTTATGTCTTTTCTCTAACTACGACTTAAGTTCTTAATTCTTCCTTTAATCATTACCACTTCTATTAAAAAAAACATTTTTTTTTATATATAACGGTAATGTCTAGACTAATTTATGTGTATTTTACCTTTCTTCTATATCAATACCTACTAACTTGTAAAAAGACATTTCATATTTACAAAAAATTAAAACTAAAATAAAATTAACAAATTGAAAGAATGCAGTCAACCAAATTCTTTTTAATAAAGTTGACAATTAGGAACCAACTTGCCGGCTTCATTAATTTTCTTATTAAAACATCTTCCCTTCATTTTTTATTTGTTTGTCTACTTTTTTTTATATATATATATTTATTTCACTTTTGGATAATTTTTTTTTAAATTTAATTTTTCATATAACATATTTATATGCATTCTACATATGTTTAATTTAATAGCACAAAATTATAAAAAAAATATTTTTTAAACTCTATATCAAGTAAAAGGAAGATAATCAAATTGAAACGAAATGCGTAACACAATGTTGAAATGGTTCAGAGTGGTCGCTTCAAGAATTCTTTGACTAAATTTTAGATTTTATTGCCCAAGTTTGAAGCTGAACAGCTAATATTAATACATTTACTTTACATTTTAGTTATGCATAAATTATATATGAAAATTATTTACGCAAATAAAGTATAATAATATAAGAATAGTTGTGTGATGAATTATATAGTCAAAGGTTCAAATAAAACTTCAGTGCATAAATGAGAAACAATTTGATAAAAATTTCCTTGGATAAATATGCTAATTAGGTAGTAATATATTTTCACATAACAGCTTCATTTGTAACAAACATCAGAAGAGTTGATGGAGCTATACATTCAGCTCCTAGTGTACAGGAGAAACAAAAAACTATTACTTTCCTACACAAAGGAGGCAGTAGAACAATCTTAAAAGTGTCCAACTGCCTCACAGCTTTCCTCCTGCCTAGATATGCTTAATTCTTTGGGCTTGCCAACTTGTTTTTGCTGCATCAACTAAAATTCCATGGTCCTCTACAGAATAAGCCTGATTTTTTTCAACTAGAGCAAGTATGGAAAAGTCGATATCATGAATTTCTTCCCAAGTCTTTTCCACTGAAATCTCCATTACCAAAAGATCCAGCTGAAGTCACCATATCCAGATTACTACCCGTGGATGTTATTAGGGCAGATAATCCAGGCGCTGGACTGACACTAGCCGCCATTCCCAATCGAAGAAGGTCAAGAGTTGGATGCTTTGGACCAAAAACAGAGGGAGTTCCCAACATTAATTCCTTCAGACCAGAACCCGTGTCACACGGCAGTCCAAGACCAAGGCCTGCAGCCAATGATGCACCATTGGTATCAATTGGCCTCCCATTCCACTCTTGCAGCCCGTTAGAAGATGATGTGGAGGACATAACCCCAAAGCCCCTCAACAATGATGAGCTAGTCGCTGCTGTACCCATCTGAGCTGCCTTCTGTAGTAATGCTGTTGCGGACATGGCTGGTTGTGGTGCGGGAGCATATTGCCTCCGTTCTTGCCCAGCTGGTTTAAAAATTGACGAGCTGTGACTCATTGTTAAGCCGAGAGATATTGGTTCTGCAGATGAAGGTGGTGGCATCTCAAGAGCGCGGTCAGGAGCCACAGCTCGAAACAGATCAGCAAAAGCAAGAGCTTGAGATGGTAAATTTCCCGAAGCTGTTGATGACGCAAACAAGCTTCCAAAGACACTACTGCTACTACTCCCATTACTACAAGAGCTGCTGCAGTTTCCAGACAAGCTTGTGACCGCTGCTGCTTCCTCCACAACCTGTTCCGTAGCAGTTCCAGCAGAATTTGTGTTTGGATTCTCCCGCAACTCTGCAGATATTATACAAAAAAGATAAAAATTAGTATACCTGTTTAAGGAAATAGAGAAAGTTAAAACTTTTTCATAGAAAAGAACATCATCTGTAGCAAAAGGAGATTCAAATATAGTATCCTTTCTTTACAATCTTTTAACTTATTTAAGCATATGCTACTTATTTCTTTATTTAGCCAACGATTTCATTACATCGAATCTTCATTTTTAATTATTTACCCAATATCATTTTCTTCATTATGTTCTCTCCTTCCTAGACCCTACTTCTGTCTACAGGAGTCTGATTTGATTAATTAGAAAAGATCAATTCATTTGTACAAACGAATAAATACAGATAAGAAGAAGGTCAATAAATGACAAAATTAAATAGACTCCAAGATATAGAAAGAACAAAGTTCTTTTGTTTGATATGTAACAAACACAAATGCGACAAACTCAAAAAAGGTACCTGGATTTTGACCAGAGGAAGCAAATGACATTACGGCAGTTGATGGAGGAACTGCAGGGGTTATTAAAAGCTTTGGAGCTGGTGGTGGTGGTGGTGGTTGTGACTCGGTGGCAGGTGGAGGCGCCGGTGGCGATGATGAAGCAACAGCTTGTGTTTTAGGCTCCTCATTAGCATTAGGAGGTTTCTCTGGCAGTGTTTTAGCACTTTCTTGAGCTAATGCATCACAAAATGCCCTGTGGGTGATAAAGCTATCCCTCCTGTGTAAATTATTTGCAAATAAAGTTTATCAACAAAATTAAATATAACTCGAAAAGCATCTGTTGATTTAATAACAGTATCAAATTAAAATAGTAGAAAAGAATTGACCTTGAAAATAAAGTGCCACAGTCACATTTATACTCTTTAGTTCCACAAATCTTTGAATGAGCCTTTAAATCAGACTGAACAGCATATTTCTTGGAGCACTTGTCACATTTCCACTTTTTCTCACCATGTTTACGGCAGAAATGTTTCTTGATTCCGGTCAAATCACCCAATGCCCGAGAAGGATCATGGTGAACACAAGTGGGTTCAGGGCAAACATATACTCTCTTCTTCACCTCATTGCCTGATCTCTGTCTCAACTTCCATGGCAAATTATGACCTCTTCTGTGAAGCTGCAAATTCTGGTCTCTTTGAAACCCTTTACTGCAAATTTCACAAACAAATCTGTTCGTCGCCAGCAAAGTTCTAGGTGACAAAACAATAACCTCTGCATCGGGATCTAATCAAAGCAATAAAACAAAAAACGCCCAAAAAAATCAAACCTTTGCTGAATTTTGGTAATTGGGTTTATTCATGAAACACAAATTACCTGGCATCCCGGGAAGATTCCGTTTCTTCTTGCCAGATTCTTTCTGAGGAACTGCTTGATTACCTGAAGACGAAACACTTGCTTCACCTGAGCCTGTGGAATCATTCATGGCGGATGAGCCATCTGGGTCGGCAGGCATGATTACTTCTAAGTGGGTTCTTTTTTGGGTAGCTAAAAAGGCAAATCTTTAGATCATTTATGTTAAAGAAACTTTCTGATATCAATCTTTTCTTGGGGTATCTACCAGTCAATCTTGCTTTTTCCTTTTTCTTTCTTTCATATACCCAACTACCAGCTGATCAAACCAAGCTAAAATAGAAAATCCCCATAACTTAGAACTAGCTCAAAAACAAAACCCAGATTCCAAAATCACCAAAGAAGTCAATCACCGGCGAGAACTTTCAGCCGGAAAATATACAACTTAAAGCAAATGGGTTTGCTTAAAAGGGAAGTTAATGAAGAAAAACTGCATTCCGGAGATGAGAATGAGAAGCGGTTAGCATAGGAAGTCGGCGGCTCGGAAATCTAGAGAGAGAAAGAGAGAGGAAATTTAATGTGAAAACAGAGACTGCAAAAAGTCTACTCAGTTTTGGGTCTTCATTCTTACTTTTCAAGAACATGAAGAAAACTAAATAAAATAATCAGAGAATAGAAAATTATGAGTGGAAAAATCCTAGTACCAGCAGTGAGTAGCACCAAGTATTTGTTGTTCACGGTGAAGTAAATAAATGTGTCTTTAGAAAAAAAGAAGTTAATAAATCATAAATGTGTTTCAACTATGGGGGATTAGGAAGCCTATTAATTAATTTTGTTAAATATATTGTCGTAATATGGTACTCACTTATATTTTTTGTATGTCATTATTATTATAAATAAATAATTTTTAATATTCCTTTCATTTAACTTTATTTGGTCATGTCCAATAATATTTGTCCAAAATTAAGAAATAATTTTATACTTAATTTCTAATTATCATTATCATTAATTATAGCAATTTCCTTATTATATTTTTCAAGATATTATATTTATTATACTCAAAGGCTAACTTGATAAAATTATTCTATCATTTATTACTTCTTAATACCTGTGCCAAGTCAATATGGGTCAACTAAAATTGGATGGTGGGAGTATATGTTATTTCATAAAATTAATGGATAAAGTACATCAATTTTTCTGTTTTATCCTAGTTAACCAGTTTTGAAAAGATATATATGACCAAGTAAAATAACTAAAAGAACAATTAATGTACATTAAATAAGGGTAAAATAGTAAAATAGTAAATAAAAGAAATACTAGCTAGTACTATTTTCTAACTTCTTCTAATTTACTTGTCAAATATATTTTAACTTAATTTTTACTTTTATTTATTATTTTCACAAATTAAAAAAAAGATGATTTTGTAATTAATATAATGAGTAAATTTACTATATTAATTATTTTTTTATGGATACAATAAGTTAAAGTTTGATAAGTAAATCAAAATAAATAAAGTACTCCCCCTGATTCCTTTTATATGTCGCTCTTGCTATAAATAGATAGTTCTTAATACATGTCATTTCATAAAATTAATGCATAAATGACATTGTTCTTCATATTTTACCATTGATAGTTAATGAACTTTGAAAAGATATATTTGATCAACTAAAAAAACTAAAAAATAATTATCGTACATTAAATAAAAATAAAATAATAAAATTATTATTTTTTCTTAATGTCAGTGTCATCACAGAAGATGACATATAAAAAGAATCAGAGGGAGTATTATTTTTATGAACAACAATGTATGTTAATTTCCCTTCTTTTTCCAGAGCAAGTGCTTTAAAAGCTAGGTATATTTCTAAGATTTTATTATATAGAATTGAAATATTTCCCACCAATGTTTAGGTCAAACTATTAGTACTAACAATATTTACGTGATTAACATAATTTTACATTATTTATCTCTTAATAATTGGTAAATTAATAAAATTGACGGAAAGTTAACCTATACGTACGTGTAAATGCAATAAATAAAGTTACCCGTTGTAGTTTCCCAAACATGCATTTTTTTCATTTATATGTCTATTCCCATAATTGTACGACGTAATAAAAAAAAATCATTGCGGAAAATGAGAATATTTTACGTCATAACACTGAAAAGTACTATCCTTTCCTCCATTTTTTTATTTTACTCTCTTTTAGTTTATTTAAAATTTTAGAAACAATATATATTTTTAATTTAATAACTCTTTAATTTTGATATTTTACGTATCACATTTAAAATCATAAAATAAAGATATTTTATATATCATATTTAAAATCACAAAATTAAATATCATTTTAGCACATTGCATATATATTTAGCTCACCAGATTCGATCTGCACCTCTAAATTTTTATGATTAGTTAAACTAAGACAAATACACTAAAATGAATGGATATCTATTTATTAATTTGTATTTATCATCTCCAAATTAGTAAGGTAAGATCTAATCCTTCTCTTGTACTCCCTCTATCCCATTTTAATTGAATTTGTGAGGTAATGCACATTATGAAGAACTTCAAAGACAAAATTTACACCATACTTTTCACTACTGTTCTTTATAAAATCATAAATATATAGTGTAATTTATCTCTTAGAAAATATAAAAATTTAATAAACGAAAAAAGTTTCAAACATTCACTAGTTAATTATTTGCGACAGATTCAAATTTTTAAGCAGATTTGTATCCTATTTTTTCACAATCTATTTGGGTCTTTCCAAAGTATTGTATTCTTTCTTAAATTATATTATTTACGGTATATACGCCATTTGATTTTGTACTTATTTAAGCATGTTTGTATCCATGTATTCTTGTCATACTCTATTTGTATTCTTTCTGAAACTGTATACATCAAGTTTATAGATGGTTTTTATTTGTATTCAATTTAATTTTACATGTTGTATCTTGTATGCCACATTGATTTTTTTTAATGAAATTTATAGTCATTTTAAAACTAATGATTTTTCATTACACTTATTCGTTCTTCCTAGTAATATAGATGAAATTGAAAATGTCAAAAATAAAACATATATAAATTTTTAGAGAATAAGAGAGAAACGTTATCTATTAATTATATAAAAAAGTTGAAGGTGAAGTTTGATTGTTCGCTTTAATGATAGAGCACTTCCACCATTGAAAAAATCAACTAAGTTTCAAAGACATAATGAGCGATAAAAAATATAATCTTTTGGTTGTATTAAGGTTGGACAAAAAAAGGTGAATTGCCTTAATTAGATTTAGAGAAAAAGTGATGCTAACTTTCTTTATAATGAAGGTTTAATTTCTTCTAAATTCCACGTGTTGTTACTTCCAAATCCCATTTTAGTTTTTGATATTTTATAAGGATATCAATTATGAACCATATAAATGATTGTTAGATTTATTTAGTTTATAACATATTAGAGGTTGAGCTAGATTTTGATTTACAAATATAATCAAATTTTGATCTAAAATATTGTACTTATCTTTAAATATGTATCGAAAAAAAAAATTTTGAACTCTAACATTCAAATTATTTTTTAGCGTGCCTGAATGTAATTTGACGAGAATTTGCTTCGTAAGAAATAAGTAGCTCATATTTTATTTTATTTATTCTTTAATTGTGCAGCTTTATTTTGGTTTAGTTTACCATAAACAACAACAAAAAATTGTATAAACTGAAAATTTATGTCAATTCTATAAATATGTAACGTATATTTTTACCTATACTATTATCTATAAATTATACTTAATTTTCTCTTAATCTTTTCTTCTTAGGCGCATCGGGGACTGAAATAGGGAATGTGAAGAAATAATTTAAACACTAGCGGTACGTTATCATTAAATAATAAATAATTATTTTTGCTTTAAATATATCTGCATTCTTTTCTAATGCAACATGATTTATAATCATCATGAATAATCCTCGTTTCTTATAATAATTGATAACTAGAGGTTCATATATATCATGGGAAAATCACTTTTGACTAGATACCTTTTTTCAATTTTATTTAATATATAATATTCATATTTAAATTTAATTAATTCAGATTCGTATCATATAATATTTATTTGAGAGAAGCATCGATTGCCAAAAAAAAAAATTCCTCTCAAAATCGATATTTCAAATAAAAATAATTATATTTGTTGCAGCATATCCTCTAATAATCTTTGATAGTTTGACTAGATAGATATTAGAGGCTTTACTAAAAAGTGTTTCTTCATTATCACGCCAAGGGTTGGGGTAAAATGTCCATTTCCTCGATTAAGAAATTAAACATGTACATATTTTTAATCTGCAGAGGCAATTATCATTTTTATTTTACTTTATGATGATATTTGATTGGAAAAATGAATTAATAGTTGGGGGAGGTTGTGGTAGGGTTGGGATTAAAAAAAATATTGCAATTCGAAATCGGGGAAAGTTGGAAAAATTTTTCCTTAATTTTTTCAAAAAGGTCATTTTTCTTAATTTAAAAAAAAATAAATTAATTTGAAAAATATTTAAACGAATTAAACGTGAAAAATTAAAACAAATGTTTTTTTTCATACCGAACACGCCCATAATGTTTCCTTTTTTCCTTCTATATTTTCCCAAGTATTGTAGACACGGCTCTTTGCCGGTGGACATGTTACATTTACACATTTAGTACTAGTCAAAGAATTAATATGTCCATTCCACACACTTCAAATAAAGAGGCTGAGCTGACTCAAAATATAAAAAGTCCATTAAACACTTTATTGAGTAGGACAATAAGGAAGTAATATATATTCAATAAATTTTATCTAATCTTAAAAAGTTCTCACTTTTTTCATATTCAAAGTCAACTTTTCACATTAAGTCAAAATTATTGTTGGAGCATTCATTGGTCGAGTTCCTAATTCATGAATAACCACAAGTATTTATCAATATGAGTTGTGATTCACTGGTAGAAATGCTTTATTCTTAATCAGAGGTCTCAGGTTCGAACCCCGGGAATGGAAAAAATTCTGTTGGAAGCGTCACTCCTAAAATGAGCCCTGGAGGACACCGGATAAAAAATAAAAATAAAAAATAACCACTACTATTTATTTTTTAATCAATGTTGAATTGTGGTATACGAAGTTGCACGTGCTTCCTTTGGTTTTTATATTACCAAAACTTTACCTTATGATTATAAAACTTACATAGTTAAATAGATTAACCTAAAAAGTTTAATTCCAGTAAACAAATACTACAAAGGTGAAATGTCTTTTCTCTAGCACTTTATTAATGGTTTCGTTGACTTAAATGCATCTACTTTTTTTTTTCTTTTAATTTTCGAACTCTTCAATTATATATGCTCGGAAGTGGTATGGACCACCACACAAAGTTCTACACTATTTTTTCATTTTTTTTAAAGAAATAAATTATTACTTTTTGTTTCTTAAGACAAATGGAAGTTAATTTAGGTGATGTACCAAATAAACAATATTTTTCTGTATTAAAATGTAGCTTTTTCCTACTATTACAATCAGCAATGTCATATAATTTTTTTAGAAAATTAGTAATACCAATTACAACAACAACACTATCCGATACCTCAAAAGCTCCCGCCCATTGCTGGGTAAAGGGGGTCAAGTGTACGCAGCCTGATCGATTTAAAAACATAGCGCAATTGTTTCCGGAGTAATACTAATTACAATTATCAAAAATATTCTCAAATAGTTAATAAATTAATTATTTATAGCGACTATGACGCTTACTTAGCCAACGCTTAGATCCGACTCTATCCAAACTTTTCTGGTTCACCCCAGCATTCCCAGTGTTTGGTAAAATAATTAAATGGTTAATAAGTAAGTTATATATACCGATTACGATAATCAGAATGTATATTAATTAATTATTACGACAACAGTAGTCGACACTATTGTTAATTATAACTACTGTTGTCGGCAATGTTGATACTTTTATGGTCGGATCCATATTTATATATTCCGGCTACTGTAGTCGACAATTAGTTTCCGAGTCTGCCGACTACTCAAAATGCATAAAAAAAAGGCCATCGTTTTTATAAGCAAAGAGGCAATTGAAAAAGAAAAAAAAACATGGCAGAAAGTTCAACGGGAGAGAATAGTTCAAGAAAACGACTTTATCGTTTCATTTCCAACATTGAAGCTGAGGGACCAAACACAGTGTGATACAGTATAAGAGTTTGTAATCCCTACTTCCATCTAGCTGAAACTACATTTTTAATAAATATTTCACATTCTAAATGTTTACTGGAGGTGCCATTCTTCGATAGTAATGATGGGGTGATAAACACTGCTTTATACTTAATTAGATGTTTCATGTTCAAGCCTTATAAAAAAAAAAGAGACGTCTTTTAGGTATCTAAGATGTATAGTGAGATTGTCTTAGATAAAATTTGAGTATGGAAATAAAAAATAGCAGTGCGATATACTAAAGTTCCCGTCAGGTGCAAAGTTCGACCTCACGGGTCTATTCCATAGACTCTCACCTTGGATTTCTACTGGAGGCTATTTCTAAGGCTTGAATCCGTATCTCTTGATCACATGACAGCAACTTTACCGGTTACTCCATGGCTCTCATTCTGAGTATGGAAGTACTATTTACCAATTTTGGTCTATCTATATTATCTAACTAATTTTTAAAACTTTTGCAACATGTAAATTTTCTTTCTTATTCATTTCCATAAAAATCAGGACCAGAAGCAGGACGACAACAACAAGATACCTAGTTTAACTCCATAAGGATAGTGTATATTCAACCTTATCTAAAAAAAATACAGAGATTATTTCCAATGGAAATAGTACTTGAGTGAATGTTACAATCTGTCTAAACTCATTTTACTTTTGACAAATTCAACCCCTACATCTGTTCCATTAACAAATTAGAGGACCCAACCCCAAGATCGTTCACTAGACTAACTTCAAAACAGACACATTGAGTTTTTCTTTCCCTCTACACCCCTTGTTGCAGGCACAATTTAGTCCACTTTGTTTGCCTTTAATTCTCACTTTCCTCTTCAATTATTTCCTTAAATATTAGGCACTCTGACCCACAATCACATGGTTCAGAGATGTGACTGGAACTTCATATATACACTAAAAAATATGCAATGAATGAATGAAAACCACGAATGACTAAATGGACTAAAAGGAAAGCTGACGCCCTCGTATAAGCCACAGTTACAGAAATCTCTACCTCAACGAGATAGGGGTAAAGTCAGCTCTCAATCACAAACATGATTTGATAGCCTAATATAACAGGACTCCTTTTAATTATCAAAAGGACTATGGTTATTCGATCAATATACCTTCACAATTGACATAATTGCACAACTTCATAAATAATGGTTTACATGACCTGCATAAGCAATTAAATTTCCTACTATCAATTCTACCCCCTAACAAACTGCTACTGCTATTTAAGCAACACTTGAGGAATTAAAAACAATGCAGTGCACTCACAAATACAAACTGTTGTGCAGCTTCTAGGCTGGGAAGCAATAAAGTACATGAAGACCTCAGTACAGGCGATAATTATAACTAACTTTTTTAAAAAAAATTCAAACCCAATAACTATTTCCTGTTTGATATATTACACCAGCTGTAACCACAACCTCAATTTAAATCCAGAACAAATATACCCACTATCATCAAACGAAAAAGGAAAAAAGAAAAAAAAAATAGAAACAGGGAAACTATTTATCCCTCTTTCCAAAAGGGGATAATTCCTACACGTCATGCGAATGAGTCTATAGTAATCTGAATATTATGTCATAGCATAGTGGTTACAGCGAAGCCTCATAGTCTCCCTCGGAGAACTTGTTCTCTGGATAGAAGACAGCAATAACTTGGTTACCACCAAATTTTCTTCCATTCAGCCCTTGCCGAGCTTTGCTGGAACTGTCAACGTCTGCATACTCCAGGAATACCTGCAGATCAACCAGGATATTAGTCTTAACAATTATACATTCAAGAGGAGAAAACAACAAAAAAAAAAAAAAAAAAAGAGAGGCAATGTTTTGGAGCCCTTTTGCAATTGTTTCAAGTCATGCACTACTCAGGGAAGTAATAAATAATCATACTAAACGACGCTTAACAGAATAGTCATTTTTCGGCTGGTCATTGTTGTAAAGAAAATTAGATACAAGTTGAATCTCCTTTTAACAACGTATACAGGATCGTCAAGATCAGATTATAAACACAACTAATCTAGATGTTGGCCCAAGAGATCATAGCAGATGATACCTTCCCGAGTCCAGGTGTAGGCTCACCATTAGGATTTGGACGTGGAATGACAACATTCAGGAGAGCTCCTGCAAAATAGACATACGAAAGAAAAATACAAGTAAAATTCTCAACTTAAGCCCAAGCAGTGAGATATGCTAGATATAAGAAACAGAACACTTGATTCGGCCACATACCAAATTTACCACATTCAATCCTCATATCTTCCAAAATATCTTGATAGTCATCATCATCTTGGAGTTCATCTACACTAACCACTTGCGTTAAGCACAAGATCTTCGTGGCTAATGCACCAGGTTGTAACATGAATCTCTGTACAAGAACAAGCACTAAGGATGAGCTTCAAAGTTCTTGTATCAGCATATTAAAGCCTAAGAACATAGAAGCTGCATGGAAGAGCAGAGAAGTATCTCTACCTGCAAAGCTATCTGCTGTTGTGCATGCAACAATACACTCTCCTGCTCAGGGTTGGGTTGGGTTATCCCCTGGTTAGCCCGCCGAACAGTAAGAGTTTTATCTCCCATTTTAATCCCATTAAGAGCTGCACAAGCAATATCAGTAACAGACACATCCTGGTATACACAAAAAGCATAGCCTTTTGAGTTCCCAGTTTCTCTATCTTTGACCAGATCAAATCCTCGAAGTTGGCCGAAAGACTCTAAAAGTTCCCTGATTTGTGATTCTGTAAAATAATAGGGCAAACCACCAACAAATATACGATCAGGCCCTTCAAGCCCTCCGGAAGACCCTGGTGTTAGTCCAACAGCTGCCAGGTTGAGGTTGGGGCTTGGTTGGCTAGGACCAAGAGTAGCAGCCAAGGAAGGATTGTAATCACTGGGTCTTCTAACCTTAACTGGTCCTCCCTGAACAAAACATAAAGTGCACAGAAAGCAAAGATCAATCAAGAGTTGGAATATGTATAAGCATACATACTTGACATAATGCATCATGATGTTTTGGTAAAACATTGTCCAACACCCAGATCCCCATAAAAACAGAAATAAATAACAAACCGCAGAAAAACAAAGGGGGCAAAGGGACATTAGTTCCAAACTTTTTCTTCTGCTGAATTAGATGAGGAGAATCAGAGTCTCTGTGAATCTTGTGAAACTAACATATAACACCTATTCAAGCAAGATGACGTTTAGTACCTCAAAAATGACACCATCCAAAGCCATGGCATTACTAGCTTCTTCAACAGATCTCATTTCAACAAAGGCAAACTTCTTCTCATGGTTTATATAAACGTTGACAACAGCATCCCCTGAAAATTTCAACAATAGCTTGACCACCTAAAAAGGTATATTTAGTAATACTACAAGGGAAAGCATTGATGAACTAACCTGGACCAGCAGTGTTCCCTCCGATTGCATACATGACATGACTAAAGAAGGTAGCAACCGACTGCATGTAGATCAACAAAGAGCCAACATAAAAAGTACTCAAAGATATGCCAGCACAGAACTAACTCAAATCATGAAATTAGGAAGTGCAAAACTATGATAATTTTGGAGGACGACAAAACTTGATGATTCATGCACAAAACGTAAAAAAGCATAATTTGGCTGACATGGTACAAAATAAATGCAAATGAAACATCACCGATCAATAACAAATATCAGGAAAGTGCTAGATCTAACCACAATAGATTATGGAAATTCAGGCAAGTTCCTCTTGAACGACTGTAACTGAAAGGACATTAATCCAAGAATTTTATATGTACTAGCGATACAAATTTTAAATTTTTTAATCATGAAATAACGCTGTTTTTGATACTATGTTTACATAAGAATAAAACTTCAAAACTACTACCATAAGAATAATTGTCTAACCGAAACAAAACAAGCAAAAAAGCTACAACTACAAATGGTTTCATGGACTGCCAAAATCTTGAAACAGCCAAAGTGCGGTGTCATGGGAATCTGTACTACTAACTTCTGACATAATATGATAAAAGGAGAAAGTTTGCTACCTGTTCATTTGCAGTAGGTGGAAGTCCACCAACATAAACTCGCCTAGCATGTCGGGTAGCCTGAAAAAGCAACATTTAAGAAAATAATTCAGGTAAAAGAAGAAGCAATAAGAGAAATATAATAGGAAATGTCCAAATTATAAACCTGCTGTGTCATTGCCTGGACTGGCATAACAGGGAGAGCTCCAAACTAGGGAAGCCACAAAACAAATATATGAGAATATGGATAACCAGTGAGCGTATAATGAGATGGATCTGCGACAATACCTGGCCTGCTGCTACAGGAAACATGTTAGAAAACATTCCAGGAATTGATGGGTTAGTGATCCCAGGAACTTGACCTGAACGGGCATATGAAATTACAAATCAGCGAGTGAGAATATGTACATGCTTTAAGTGGCTAAAACAAGTGAATGTTTACACTAAAAAAATTCTTTTTTTTTTCTTTGATGTTGTTTAAAAATAGAAGGAATTGTAATCAAATTGAAGTAAAACAATTTGAGGGATGGAGAATTTTACTGTGTATTCATTACTAGAGAAAATATGTGTAAACTACCAAGCTAGCAATTCCTTGAAGATGAACAAGACCTGTATCGATTCTTCCTTGTACATATAAGCTACAGAAGTCGGCTCACGCCCATTGTCAGCACAGTGGGGCAAGTAGCCCAACATTGCCTTCTTAGAACATAAGACAACACAAACAAACAAACAAACACCAAACACAACAAGAAACCAAAACCCTCAGTCTCAGAATTATTTCACCAAGTAAAACGTAAAGAAAAGCAAAAGAGCTAATCTAACTAGGACTAGCTACCAATATAGGTGGAAGTCAAAGAACCAAAAAGCTTACCAAAATGTAACCATGCATTTTGATACGAACTTCCACACTATGTCCAAGAAAAACATGACAGTTTCAGGATACTTTAATTGTAATGAAACTGATGGACCACGTACCTGCAACATCAGTAGCGCCAGATAACAATGCACTCGTAGGAGGTGCCATATCAAAACCGCTGATCCTTTTGCTGAAAAGATGCATCATTAGTACCAACAGCAAAGTGATAATTGGTTGAAAATGTAACTTTCTGTGATCTGTTTAGATGTTAGCCATCAATAGATAAATTGGTTGAAAATATAACTTTCTATGATCTGTATAGATGTTAGCCACTCACTGGAACATGTACAACACTAAGAAGGTTAGGCCATATAGGAAAGAAAAAGCTTCTACCACCTAACAGGAGCAATAGCCAAGAGGTGAATGAAGGGAAAAGTTAGAATAAGATCTGTCCGTGTTTCAATAGCCAACTACCACTAACCCTATTATAATGTGAACAGACCCTACTCCAGAGAATTCACAATCCAAAAAAGAGAAAGAATACACAGTCAAAATCCAACAGATTCCAGTAAATAAAATCAAGGTCTTCATAGTAGTTTTGAAAGAACAAACACTTTTTTAAGCCAACAACATCAACTTCACCGACTCATAAGACCAACAACAACATACCCATTGAAGTTCCATAAGTGGGGTCTAGGGAGAGTAGAGCGTAGGTAGAACTTACCACTACCTCATGGAGATAGAGCAGCTATTTCCGAAAGAAAATAACAAAATCTTCACCTAATGTTTTAGTCCAATTCTGTCTATAGTTCTAACCTCTAACATATTAACACCAATGATTTCTTTCCAATTTGACAAATCAAAGAGTCCAATGACCAGTCTCACCAACACTCCAGCAAATTGCAATTTGCTTCACTTAAATTTCAAAAGACAGAAACCAATCTTGACGGAGCATTTGGACATTAAAAATAACCCATAGAATATATCTTGATAATGACCCTTCGGGGTGGCCCATGGTTTTGGTTTGGGCTTGAGACTTCCATGTTGGAGGTCTCAAGTTCAGAACCCCTTGCCAGCGAAAGAAAGGGGCTTGCTTTTTGGGTCGAGCTCGTTGTACCGGGCTTGCCTAGTACGGGTTACCTCTCATGTGTGGTTTGCAAGCTATTGCATAGGAGTGCAAATTTTATCCTGTCCGTACCCAAAGGTAGTGGCTACGGGTTTCCCTTGTTCAAAAAAATAAATATGTATATCTTGATAATGCTCCTTAGCAGGCTAAGTTCTGATTCTCCTTTTTCCTTCTTCTCTCCCTCTTCTCTTCTTCTCTCCCTCTTCCCTCTCCCTCTCCTTAGTAGTAGTAGTTTTTGTATTATTTTACCATTAGTATCCCCCTTTTATATTCATTGTTTGACTGACATGCGGTAGTCTGTCATGTTTACAAATTGTCATATGCTATCAATTGCTAATTACAT
>JAABOM020000049.1:22380112-22406260 GCA_011800125.2 Solanum clarkiae | reverse complement strand
GATAAATAAAAATAAATAATTATACATATAAAGATAATAAAAAGTAAAATTTTATTATTTTAATTAATAAATTTAAAATAATTTATCCATTATTTATATTATATTAATAGAATAAATTATGATGGAGATAACTCATTTCAAAATATCTAACCATGCCACCCAAGTATTACTGCACCGGTAGCCTAAATTCTTTAACAAATGTAATTGGGTCCAGCAGGACCAGTGCTCCAGTCCCACACCTAGCTAATTGAAGTCGTAAAAATGCGGTGTCCGTACTGCTCGGCGGAGCAAGGGCGGTGCGCCACCAGCACCAGCGGCAGACCGATAACAGAGTGCACATCCTGCGGTCGTGTAGTGGAGGAGCGACTAACCCAATCCCACCATCTTTTTCATATGCGTGCCCAAGATTCTCCTCTGTGCCTCGCCACTTCCGATCTCCCCACTCTTCCCATCTCCGCCACTAACGACGATGAAGACCCGTTTGAACCCACTGGTTTCATCACTGCTTTCTCTACTTGGTCTCTCGAACCCTACCCAGTATTTGCCCAATCATCCATTTCATTCGCCGGTCACCTCGCAGAGCTCGAGCGGGTCCTCGAAACGACGTCGTCTACCTCCAGTTCGTCTTCTTCTTCTGTCGTGGTGGAGAATCTCCGGGCTTATTTGCAGATTATTGATGTGGCTTCTATTCTGCGATTGGATTATGATATATCGGACCACGCGTTTCAGCTCTTCAGGGATTGTTCTTCGGCAACGTGCTTAAGGAATCGGAGTGTGGAAGCGCTTGCTACTGCTGCTCTTGTACACGCTATAAGGGAAGCCCAAGAGCCAAGAACTCTGCAGGTATGCTAAATTGGTAAATGGATGCCATAACGTCCTTGTGATCTTTACGTGTTGTGTCTAGCCTATATACTGTGCCATTGCTGAATTTGGAAGAAACGAGATCAATCAAGCTCTAAGTTTTGCTCTGTCTATACTAATCCATTTAATTGGCATCTAGTTGAACTCGGCCAAATTTTTTTGGAGTAAGGAACATCTTTATAGAGGAATGGAGGGTCGGAAAAACAATAAGTGACTTCATATATTGGGAAAAGAGCTACTATAGATGTGTTTAGTATGACAAAAATTCAGGAAATACTACTACCATCCATTGTTGGCGGAACTCATTTTCATTCCAAGTACCACAGCTGTTACTGTGTATCACTTGCTTCAATCAACTCAAAGGCACTGAATCACCAAGAAAAAATTGTTGTATAGTTGTATGATTATCCCATGTCAACTAGTGTTTGCCCAACAAATGTCATAAGATATTCAAAATTGATTTTTCAGATAAACGCTTGTCACAAAGAATATATTTCATAGAAACATTTTCCTCTGTACAAAACATAGTTAGAGTCCCACGTCGATAGAGATTTGAGCTGTATTCTCTTAATATGGTGTTAGAAAATCTTAATCTCATGAGCTAGTTTTTCATGTTGAGCTAGACAGGAGGTCCGTTTTGTTAACACACCAGGATGTAGTTCTCTTGTCTTGCATAATGTTGTAATATTTCAGTCAATAGTATGGAACTTTGGTGTTCTTTTTTCTATTTTTTTTAAATAAGATAATTTTATTGAGTAAAACAACATCAAGTGACTGCTCGTAGTTACAGGTGTGGAATGTTTTCTCAGAGCACCTGCTCATTTCAGCCGAAATTTTGTGATTTTTAGCTCATTTGGTCTTGCTGTTTCTTTTCTGGTTCTCTCATTCAAGTCCACCTTTGGGTGTATTCAGATCTTAATATTATTTTGCCTTCTCCTACCTCTCTCTCACTTTCTACTTCTCTTATTTCCTATCTGAAATGGAAGATACACTATGGTTAGCGAAGTCGGGGAAGGGAAGAAAAAAAAAACAAGTACAATTAGGAAATCAGAAGAGAAAAGGCAGGAAACTTTTGGTGGGCCGTAAAGGGAATTTCTTTTCCCTCACCCCCCAATCCCCACAATGTTCTTTTCCCTAGTGTTCTAGAACAAAAAGAAGGGATGTGAAACTCTTCTACTTCTTTCCTTTTCCCTTAGTTTCCTTTAGTAGAGTCTGCTAATATGGAGTTGGAGTATATTTGCAACAAAAATTCTGTCAGAAAGTTTGATCATCAGCACTATATCTACAGCTAACTTTAAAGTATTTAATAGGTATTTGCTACTTACCACCAGTTTGATTACACTGAAAGCCAAATTAAATGGTTAATGCCACATTCTCCACGAAATAGAAGATTGCTTCAAAATAGCAAGAACGACGTAGAAAGCATTATCAAATTTGAGATGGTACTGAATGTGAAGTATTACCGTGCTACTATTATCAATTGTCATTGCTGTGTTTAGAGTGACAGCGACAGAGCGTGTATGTGTTGAGGTCTCAAGTTTGCAGCAATGTCATTTTTGATGTCATGCTAATCTGCAATTATCAATGGTTATTAGTTGTATACCATGTTTAATTTGAAATAATGAGACATTCTCCCAATTGTAGGTCAAACTGAACATTTTGGCTTTTGAGTTTTTTTTGTTTTTTCCCAATTGGATGCTTAATTTTTTGTAACTGCGTGGTGGTCTGAGATGCATTTCAAAAACAAAATCTCAGGAACCCTTTTCCTGAGCTTCTCTAATTTGAATTATTTGATAACTAGGAAATATCAGTTGCAGCCAATTTACCTCAGAAGGAAATCGGGAAGTACATAAAGATTCTTGGAGAAGCATTACAACTCAGTCAACCTATCAATAGTAATTCTATATCAGTCCATATGCCAAGGTTTTGTACACTTCTTCAGCTGAACAAATCTGCTCAGGTACCTAGCCAGTTCATTGAAAAGTTAGAAGTCAGTTGCTTTTATTAGGTTGTAAAAGACAACTGATGGCTGAAAAAAACTCTTTGTCCCAATCAGCAGTTTGGTTGAGACCCTGAATAAGCCATGTCATGTTGGTCCAATGTGTTTAGTATATTTCATCAAGTTAGTGTTCCCGTTTACTTAAAGGTTCCTTTTATTTACTAAATCTTTTGATTGTATCTTGCACAACATTTACATCAGGAGCTGGCAACTCACATTGGTGAAGTTATCATCAATAAATGTTTTTGTACACGAAGGAATCCAATTAGTATATCTGCTGCTGCAATATATTTGGCATGTCAACTAGAAGACAAGCGGAAGACCCAGGCTGAAATATGTAAGGTGACTGGACTCACTGAGGTTACTCTTCGTAAGGTGTACAAGGAGCTTTTGGAAAACTGGGGTGATCTCCTACCATCAAGTTATAAGCCAGTTGTTCCACCAGAGAAGGCTTTTCCTTCAGCTACCATTGCTACAGGTCGTTCATCAACACCTAGAGTTGATTTAGTTGAGGGAACTTCGTCTGAGAGGGACAAGCCTGTCAAACCAGTCGACTCATTAGATGTATCTCCTCAGAATAGAGGCAAGGAGGACTCCCATAGCAAAGATAATACTAATGCAACTCAAATATCTTGGCCACCACCATTTTGGAAGCCTCAAGCTCCTGCTGAAAGTGATGTTAAAACAGCTACAGAGAAGAGTCAGAATGCTACTCAAGAAATGGAGATTGATTTATAATATAAATCTCTAGAAGATGAGCTCAAGAATGGAGATTGATGTATAATATATATAGATCTCAGGAAGATGCACCTTTTCACAAATAGCAAAAAAAACTGCATGTAGTTCTTTGATGTTAGTCAGTTGTCTTCTCACCTGTGTCAACTGCAACTTCGGCTTCAGTGTTATGGAATGCTCCAGCCAATGGTATCACCTGGGTCTTTTGTAATGTTGAAGCTGTACTACCACAAAAGGTTGCACCTAACCTTGTATGTAAAGGAATCATTAGTAAGGTCAGAATGAGAAGCCATATGTAGCTGGATAAATACAGATAAGCAGTTGCTTTGGTAAGAAGATGGGGGCCTATGAAGGGAAGGAATGGTTCATACAGAAACACTTGGCGCAGATTTCATTTGGTACACTCGTGGAGCTTTGAGCGACCAGGTGTTTAAATGGGGATTTTCGTTTTGGATTTAGTTGATTAGTGTGTAGTTTAAACGAAAATATTTAAGCTAATCAAACATGAGAAAATGAAAAAATATTTTGCGGAAAATATTTTCCTCCATACTAAACACACCCATAGTTTCTGAATAGTATTCTGAACAATTGATATTGGGCCAAAAAGAAAAGGAGGACTAAGTTGTCTCACTTTGAATCGTTTATTTCAGTTTGTTTCGACTTTTTTTGAGCTATTTAGCTTGTAAGATATTGTGAACGAAAACTAAACAAAGGACAGAATTATCTTGTTTCTGAAAGTCAGTGTTATTTTGATATATATTAGGTAAACTATATGTTAAAAATCTTTCGTAATATGACCCGTCTCCTGGTATACTCATATTTTAAATTAAACACTTCAAATTTTAAACATCTTCATTTTATATGGAACAATATATTATTTTGTATCCGTATAAAAAGTCATAGCCACTACACTGAGCATTTAACTTGTGTCAAGAGGTTTCAATACTTATGTAAGGATTTATTAAATCAAATTTTAATCTATATATATAATGTAATTTTCAACGAAAGGATATTATTTGACACTCCTCAATCAAGGGGTAGTTCCGCCCCTGCATAGTACGAAATATACCTTTTTATTTAAAATACATGAATGTATTTGTAACCAAGTTAATATATTTGTGCAAGGTCTTTTTTGTAATATAAGAGGATGTAAGCGTGTGATTTTAAAATAGAGAAGTGTGTGAAGTTAAATTATTTTATTTTGTACTCTTTCTGTACCATAATATGACTTAATTAAATCATTATACTGTTTGTGTAACATTCGTGTTTGATTTTAAATATTGAGGATGAAATGTAGAATTAAATCAATTTACAGGGTGTTTAGTGTAGTTTGTACCCTTATATTTTATTTCTTTTTAATTAAAATAAGAAGAAGAAGAAAAAGGAAAAACACTCCCAAGGAGTCATTTCGAGTTTCTTCAAAGACCAGTATAAAAGAATACAACGTAAAGTATCAGGGCGGGATCCATTGTCCGTTTTCTTCGATTACCCTCTGTGATAGAAGAAGATTCAGAAAGGTATAGATTCCCCTTTTCTTCAATTATTCGCTATATGTATGTGCGTATAATACGTAATAATTTGAGATTTTCACAATAGTTTATTCGTTTCTTATCATGACAGTTCTTGTAGCTTCATAATTGATTGTTCCTATCTTATTATCGAAATTCAGATTAGGGTTTTATGTACTATTGTTTTAACTATCTTCTTCTTCTTTTCTGTGAAGATTTCTTACAATGTATATGCAGATTTTGTTGATATGTTATTGTTATTTAAGTGTACTTTCAGATGTATTTTCATGTAGAGTACCATCTTATCGTACAATAAGGTGAAAGTCTTGATCTTTATGGATGTCAATAAAATTATTTTCTTGAATACGCACTTTGATAACTTCTCTTTTGAGTCGAGGCTGTATTGGAAAACAACCTCCCAAAACCAGAAAGGTAGGAGTAAGTCTTGCGTGCACTGGGTACGTTATTGTATAGAAACCAGGAAGCAACAATCTTGACTGAATTCAGGGATGTAAAATGGTGGGTGGGTTGGGTCAAATTTGGAATAATTAAGGGTTAAGTCAAAATTCAAACCACCTGATGTTTGAGACATTGTGATTATCTTTAGTAACAGAAGATTGCAAAAACAAAAAGGAGACTGTTGTTTCATTGTATAAACTCATCAGTGACTATGCTGTAATTCCTTCTTCCTTCTATGGCTTCTTCTTTGTGCATATTCAATTTTTTTCCTTTGAAACATACTTTAGTATTCTGCTTGTCCTGTAGTTCTCGGTAGGTTGATGTCTTGTAACCTTAAAGTTTGATATGTAAGCTGTGCTTATGTGTGGCAGAAAGATTTTACTGCTGATGATTCAAAATATTTCCATCTTATGTATTTTTTCGAATACATGACGGATCCCGACAGAAATTAGATTTTCCTTTTACTTTATGTGATTGATATTTACCTTAGATAACCTTGGACCTGGAATCTGATGCTGGAGTCAGTCTTACTTGAAATATATCAAAGTGATTCTAGTGATATAGAATGTGGAAGTCTCTGTTTAGTGATTGCTTAGTAAGAAATATGAAAATGCCAAGTTGTGACTGATAATTGATGTTCACCTAATGATCGACTAGCGATCCAATTGAATAAGTTAAATTCTGTATTATATTTTACTGTGATTTGCACCCTCATTGTGTGGTGTCTTAGGAAATATGGTTTCAAAGATATTTCTGGCTTACTTGAAAATGCAATATTCTCCTAGTCATTAAACAAGCTCCATTTACAATCATAGTAATCTTAGCATTTGTTGCTACCAGAAAACTTCTGCTTCTATGGTATAAAATCCTGTTTCGTAAGTTTCTACACTGCACAGGAAACAATTATAACATTGGGATAGGGTCTGTTACGGGTAAAAATGTCGGAGAAAAAACATGTAAACCGGTCATTGTATCTAGAAAAGAACATGTAGAAGATTCTGTGTGGGGAAATTTTATTAGTTTAATGGAAAAATGGAACTTTTAATTACAGTTGTCCTAAATTGAGTATTTCAAATAAATAATTCTATCAATAAGATGAGTACTGCTGTTTGACAGGGAGAAAATTTATTTAGGTTGAAATAATGTATCTTGGAAAAAGGTCAGACCTTGCTGCATGGAATGAGAAGATTTATTTGGATTTGAAGGACATCATCAAGGAGAATGCCCTTCCCTTCCTTCCAGCCAAATCACTTGCCAAATTCAGAGCTGTTTGTAGGGTCTGGAGACTCCAGATTTCCACTCCATTTTTTGCCCACAGTGGGTCAATTTTTTTCTTGTCGCAGTACATCAGGCATCTTTCTCCAGATTCACAAGGGTTTTCCTTCTTTCATTCCCATTGATGCAAACTCTTGTGGGGTGCCAAATCCACTCCGTTTCTTGCCTGCGCCTGTTGACATTAAATACTCCTCTAATGGACTGCTTTGCCGCCAAGGTCGTCAAGCAGACAAGGCCTACTACATATTTAATCCCGTTATTTAGCAGTGGAAGGAACTTCCCAAATCCAATGCTAATCATGGATCAGATCCAGCGATTGTGCTCTTATTTGAACCATCATTGCTCAACATTGTAGCAGGGAACAAAATTATATGTGCTTTTCCATCCACAGATTTTGAGGAGGCAACTGAATTTGATATATATTCCTCCAGAGAGGATTCTTGGGAAGTCGCTGGGGAGATCTGGAAAGTAATGCGAGACATAGGGGTCCATGTGAATGGTGTTGTTTACTGGATGACAACTGGTAGTATTCTTGCTTTTGATCTAACAAAGGGGAGGTCACAGCTCCTAAAAAGCTATGACATTTGTCCCTCCTACGTTCGTGGCTTCTTGGGGGCTTTTAGTGGGAAGCTCTGTATGGTTTATGGCGTTGGTAATCCGATCAAGGTAAACATTTTGGTTAATGCCCACTTAAATACAATGCAAATGGAAAGCAACAGCAGAATGTGGTCACAGAAATAGACTGTTGTTCTTGACAGTAAAATTGTTGGGGATGTAGCAAGGATCTACTCAGTTTTACATGTTGACAGTGATATAATGGTGGCTCATTGTAAAGGAAGAACGTATTCATAGATTTCATGTCCCCTGCAAAAAAATTGCTGAGCAGTCGAATAAAATTTCGGAGCAGTCAAGCTGGGAATCATTATCGCGATGCTTTCCGTATGTAAACAGCTCTAATCTACCAAGGTTCTTTGTTTAGAGCTGCAATCAGCTTATTGGGGAAAACAAGCTTCGCCTTTTCAAATGGTTGCTATTAACGGCCTCTTATAACCAGCATTGGCCCTTCTATATTGCATTATATTTGTTCTTCGATACCGTCAGAAGATCTCATTCAAACTCAGTAACTACTGCTTTAATTTCTTGTCTTTATCAACTTTTACTTCTTTTTAACTCACACAAAATTTTCCTTTTTTGTGCTAGTTTGATTGTAAATATGTTGTAGAATTACAGCTTGAGTCAACTATTTTTAAACTACAGTTAAAAGTGATTATTTGTGAATTTTACACGTTACAATCTTACTTGTGAAAAAGAATAAAAATATATTTTATTTCCGTTTATTAATTAAATTTATCATCTATTTATAGGATTGATCCAACCGTACCTGGACATATGAAATTATTCAATGATGCCCCTATTTTTAATTGGATCAACCCACTAAACTAAATAAGGAGTAATCAATAAACACAAAATCATACATGCTAAAGTTTTAGCAATTAGTTAAATTTGCCCGCATATGAGCACTACGATTTTTTTAAGTGAGAAAACACCCTTTTTTCAGAGATTATAAGGTTAAAAGATAATTTTAAATTAAATAATAATTAATATTTTAATTTTTTTAAAAATAAATTAGCAAATACATCATCTATTTTACTTTGTGAACAAGTAAATGGTAATTTACTTAATAAAATATTTTAATTTCTTAAAATGAATTAGTAAATACGATTATCTATTTTTACTTTGTATAAAAGTTTCTTTTAATAAAAATATTTTCATTTTTAAAAATAAATTAGTTAATGTGATCATCTATTTTTACTTTGTGGACAATTAAATGATAGTTTACTTAATAAAAATATTTTACTTTTTAAAAATGAATTAGTAAATACGATCATCTATTTTTACTTGATAAAAATGACCGGGTAAGCCCGTGACATGTCAAGTATATCCGCCTTGAAATATTTCCTTTAAAAGCCAAAGCTGCTCTGCTCTTCAAACTACAATTCTCAATTCACTTCAGTTTTGAACTCTCCGGTCTCCACGCGTTTTTTCTCGTCTCCGTCGTCGTAAGGGTTTTCCGGCGCCTCTTTTTCATTCTTTCTTGGTTTTCCGGCAACTTTATTCACCAGAATTCGCGCTCATTGCACTAGTGAGTTCTTCCCCTTCTTAATTCTTCTTTTGCTTATCGTTACTGATCATCGCATATTGTTGTTTTCCGTTTATGAAAAGAGAAGAAGAGGAGGAAGAAGAAGAAACATTGAATTTTCCTTTTTACAACTGTTGATCATTTTTATCATGAAAAGATATGATCATTTTCTTTTTGTCTTTTGTTCGTTGTATGTTTCAATTTCTTGGAAATGTGATTTTGATTTCCTCTACTTCTTTGAATGTATCGTTGTTATGAAATAAATGTAACTACATTTAGATTATGGTGCGTCTACTTCACCAAGAATTATATTGACCATGGAATTTTACTGTGGGTCTCTGTTCAATCTTTGGTTGACTTATTTCATTGCCTTTTGATTTTTTTTTCTTGTCCAATGTTCTTCCAAGGGCTCTGCTAATAGGTGATACGGAGATCAATTTCTTTATTTTGTGATTTTCTCGTTTTCGTATGTTCTTTCCTTCTTTTCATTAAGTAATGGAGGCTTTAATTTGTATGTCTATGCAGAAAAATGGCATGTTTTGACATTAACATGATGACTGATGAATCTTGGAAGGACGGCATGATGACTGATGATAATTGGGAGGACGACGCCTCTTCTGACTCCTCTGACATTTATTTTGCTCTTAAGCCTCAGGGCGGTGGGATTAACTCGGTATAGTTTTCTTCCCTTTGTTTCTTTTTGTTTCTAGTTTTAACTATCTGAACAGTTTTTTTTATCATCCCTTCAATGAAGAGAGTACCGAAGTACTCCAACTTGTTAATGGCACTATTTACTTGTTTTGATAGAAAGGTTACAACAAAAAATAATGTCAACACCAGAACTTGAAGTCTCTTGTTGAATGTTAAGGTCCTTGCTATGTTTTAAAGAATTGTACTGAACAAGGTGTATAATTTATATTTCAAGTTTTTTTTCCTTTCTAAGTGGAGATTTCTATGATGTCCATTTCAAAATGGGCAATTTGTAGATGTACTACATCATAAGATCTTGCTTTCTAGTCCTAATTCTTCTATTGTTCCTCTTACCTTTTTTTGTTAAAATTCTTTTACTTTTTAAGTGAGCCTTTCTGAGTGAACAATATGACCAGCCTAAAAAAGAGGAGTCAGTAAAAATATAGATCATCCTAACTAGTACGAGATTGCAGCATGTAGTTAGTATATCGATCTTGCTTCTGATTACTGTACCTCTTTTAACAAGTCTTTTGGTTTGGCTGCAGTTAGCAGAGTATGAATTGAGGACTGCTAGTTATAAGGAGGAAGAGAACAAGCTTTCTGAATTTCCTGTAGACATCATAATGAGAGCGGACATGAAGATCAAAGATGTAGCAAAGAGACATGTACTGCCTTTCCTCCCCGCTAAATCACTGATGAAGTTTCGGGCAGTGTCCAAAGAATGGAATCAGTGGATAGCTAGTCCACTACTCGCTTACAAGCAAAGTTCCACATTCCAGAAACTTTCAGGCTATTTTTATCAAGGACTGAAAATTCAAGGTGATCCCCCTATATTTTTGTCTCTGCAATGTTCCACGAACGGAGTCCCGAGTCCTTCCCTCAGTTTCTTGCCTGAGGATGTTAAAGTACTAAGTTCTACCAGCGGCTTGCTCCTTTGTTGGGGGAAGGAGACTTATTACGTTTGCAATCCCGCAACCAAAGACTGGAAAAAGCTCCCCCCTCCTCAATATTACCACGGATCTGATCCAGCCATTGTCCTTGCATTTGATCCTCAGTATAATATCGAATCATTTTATCATGTGGTCGCTGCAGTCCCTGTTCTTGATCATCCAGTCGTCTGCTTTGAAATTTACTGTTCTGAATCAGATTCATGGAGGTGCTCTCCTTCAGACTGTCTAGAGCTGGAAAATACAAGTCTTACTGGTGGAGGATCTTATATGAAGGGGGTGGCTTACTGGAGGAATACATCATCAAATAAAGTGCTAACGTTCGATGTGAAACATGAGAATCCAGCAGTTCTACATGTACCTGTCATTCAATCTGAACAATGTGGTGCCTTAACACAGATAGGAGATGAGGTGTGCTATGTTACTGCTCATAATGACTTTGGAAATGTTTTCATTATAGACATCTATGGAGGTGTGGACATGGACCTGAAGCGCAGTGTCAGTGTAAATCTTGGGAGCAAGAAGCCTCGTACTCAAGTGGTTGGAATACCCAAGGAGGAGTGTTGTGAGGTACTACCCTGTACTGATGGTGATACTGTGGTGATCCACACGGACACAAAAATATACTTTTATCACCTAAGGGAGCGGAAGGTTGAGACACTGCAGAGTCCGGGACGAGTGGATACTCAGAAGAGGTTCTTACCCTACATAAACAGCCTTGTTATGGTACACAGATCTGGAGAATAAGTAGTAGTACCTTGTTCTGACAGTAATACTGTAGTTATCCACATGGACACAATGATATACTTTTATTACCTAAGGGAGCAGAAGATTGAGACACTATGGACTCCGGGACAAGTGGGATACTCATAAGAGGTTCTTTACCGTACATAAACAGCCTCGTTAACGGTACAGGGATCTGGAGGATAAGTAGTAGTAGTTCCCTTGATGATTTTATTCATTTGGACAAGTAGTATGATTTGTTTTTGTCCTTCCATTCATTATACTTTCATGCTGCTAGTTTTTAGTTTTGTTTCTCTCCGTTGTTACATAAACAAGTGCAAAATGTTTGAATTGAATAGTAGATTCTCTTTTAAGAATAATTTTAACGACTACTTACACTTTGGAAATATTACATATGCTCAATCGGCGTCAACTTCTCATGTAAACGTCAAAACTTAAAAGGCTATAAAGCCATACCAGGTCTAATACTGATTGTCTCCTCTTGCTTGCTCCCACAATTACTGCTTCAAATCTTCTTGCAACAAATAGACTGAAGTACAATATTTCTTCCATTTCTTCTCAATTATGTACTCACAATTGCTCAGAGTTAATGGGAAATAGAGAAATCAAGTCTTGGATTGCATAAACACCATGAAGTATTGCCATTTTATGCAAGATCAGGACGGGAGAATACACTTGGTCCGACTTAATTCAAGTATGTAATACTATTGACTAATTTTACGAAATACTTAGACGTGCCCCCTCCCCCAAAAAAAAAAAATTGGAGAGAGAGAAGGGTCCTCCTTTGTAGAAGGCAAACAGTTTTGAGGGTGAGAGAGGGGAAACGGGTAAGCTTTCTTTGAACATCACAATGCTAAGATTTCTCTTTCTCCCCTTTGAGAACCCCTTGTTCTCATATATCTTTCAGGTAAACTTCTTTCCATGTTAAAGAGGAAAGGAAAAAATTAATATTGTATTGTGATAAATATTAGGATCTTCAATTGTATTGTTTAACGATGTAACAACTTTTTTTCGTTTTTTTATGGAAATGTAGGAGCATTGAGGATTTGTTGAGACGAGCAGTTAACGGGACCGTTGCTGAGACATGCAATCGTCTCCTGGTACTGCTCCGTCTGACAAAAATAGCACTGCTCCGTCCGACAAAAATGGCAATGCTCCGCCCGACAAAAATGGCGCTACTCCCTCCCCTCCTAATCCTCCATCCTCACCCTCCCCATCTCCGCCACAATCTCCACCACCTGCTCCGCCTAACTCCCCAGCTCCACAATCTCCTCCACCAGTAAATTCACCTCCACCTCAATCACCACCATCTTCTCCTCCGTCGTCGCCATCGCCATCATCACCACCACCCTCATCTTCTGAATCACCACCGGCATCATCACCTAATGCTCCCGATCAGTCGCCTCCTCCAACCTCACCCACATTCTCCCCCCCAACCCCAGTTTCCTCGGAACCACCATCATCATCTTCTGCAAAATTATCTCCTCCCCCACCACCTTTCGAAAAAACAGCACCTTCTGAAAAACCAGGCGGTCCGCCACGTTCAGAGAAACCAGCTGCTGGTAAGTCATCAAGCAACCATGGCCAGTCACCAGCTAATGCAAGTTCATCTGAAATGTTTATAGTTGCGGGAATGGCAGTGGTGGGAATGTTGATTTTTGCCATTGTCATTGCTTGCTTAATTTACTGGAGAAGGAAGAAGAAAGAACACTACTATACCGATCCTATCCCTGGTCCTGGAAGTCCACCTAAAGGTTGGTAAAATTGTGACCTCTATGTCTATTCTGTTTTGAGTATAAGTTGCATATCCTGACATAGTAAATTGAAAAAAGAAACCCTGAACATTCGAGTTGCTTGAAAGCAACTGTGTCCAAGTAATTAGTAAGAGTTTAGCTTATATGCATATCCAATGTCTATTATAATTATTCAAGCACACATTTGTTGTTTAAATGAGAAACTCAAAAACCGTTAGGAGGTTTCACCATCCTAGTAACGGTGTATATTTTTGTTTTCAGGTGCAGGTACTAATAATCCGTACTACAAAGGTCCTAAGCCCATGGAACACATTGTTAAGGTTCCTACCACAGTTTATACAAGTAACGACAGCAATTCTGCTGTCAATGGCCAAGCTCTTGTGGCATCTCCGCAGGGTCGTGGTGGGTTCTCGAAGAGTCAGTTCACTTATGAGGAGCTAGCTAGAGCAACTTCTGGATTTTCCAAGGCCAATTTGTTAGGCCAAGGTGGTTTTGGGTATGTACATAAAGGTGTTTTGGTTGATGGAACGGTGGTAGCTGTCAAGAGTTTGAAGTCGGGCGGTGGACAAGGTGAACGAGAATTTCAGGCAGAGGTTGATATCATTAGCAGAGTTCATCATCGCCACCTTGTTTCTCTTGTTGGATACTGCATTGCTGATAAACAGCGAATGTTGGTCTATGAGTATGTTCCCAACAAAACCTTGGAATTCCATCTTCATGGTACTTCCCTTGTCATTGAATACTCCCTTTTATGATACATCCTGCACCACTTAAAATGACTTCATAATTGAGTGTAGAACTGTGTTGTTGAAAGACTTTCTTAAGAGTTGATATACACTAGAAGATATAAAGAATTATTATACTATCAGGTCACCTTAAATATAACTACAGGTAACTATTTATACAAAGTGTGATTAGTAGCCTGAAAAGTAAGACGAGATACTACAAGAGAGAAAATACAGCAAGTAATAACAAAAAATTCTTTACGTTGTAAATATACATGAGTCAAATCCATGTAGAAAACCATTTGACCTGTTGAAAATGCTCTCCATGCTAATGGTCAAATCAAATTTGTTTGCAGGGAAGGGACATCATGTTATGGATTGGGGAACAAAGCTTAAAATTGCGTTGGGATCAGCAAAAGGATTATCTTACCTCCATGAAGATTGTATGACAATTTTCTTTCCACACCGCTTCCCTTTTCTTTTTCTCTTTGTTTATCTTTTCAACTCTTCTTTCTATACACAGGCCATCCTAAAATTATCCACCGTGATATAAAGGCTGCAAACATTCTACTTGAGGACAACTTTGAAGCTAAGGTAAAATTATTCATAGTCATTATTGTCTCATTTTTTCTTTTCATTTTTTTTTATGTATTTTGCATATGTCAAGAAACTTGGGAGGTTGGTTTTCCATGTAAGATCTCTACTTTTATTTGAACTGTTGCTTAATAACCACGTTGATTTTGGTACTTTCAAGAGTATTTTGGGTTTCTCAGGTTGCAGATTTTGGATTGGCTAAGCTGTCTTCTGACAACTTAACTCATGTCTCCACCCGTGTTATGGGAACTTTCGGGTGAGTGAAGCATATCATTTTTCAACTTTTGAGAGGTAAAAGAAATAATACTAGGTGAAGGTTGGTGCTTATCTTTAGAGGTGACATAATCTATTATTTAGATGTTTCTAGACTTACCGAAAGATCTTAATTGCTTGAAATCCAATCATATACCATGTTACCAATCTAAAAGCCTACAAAATTGATAATTCTGAGCAAGATTTAGAATGTCCTGAAATCAGTTTGATGTTTTTGTTTTGGAGTTTTGTAGTTTCTGATTTTCAGAAAATTTTTCATATGCTTTAGTTATAGTAATTTAGGCAGGAGATAGCCACAGTAAAGGCCAAATAAAACCAATGTTTAGCATACATGAAAAACATTTTAGAAGCCTTTTTCTTTTCGACTTTTGGTTAAAGTAATAGATGCATGTCCTTGATTTTAAGATTAAGGTCGTTAGTAACTTTCCATGTGAACATCTGGAAGAAATTATGCATCAGTAATGAGAAACCATCTTATCCTTGAAAACGTTTGCTAGTTGGGAACATCATTAGAGGATAACTGTGTGGGAAAATTACCTTGTCATATACTGCAGGTACTTGGCTCCTGAATATGCATCAACTGGGAAGCTAACAGAAAAGTCAGATGTGTTCTCATTTGGCGTTGTGCTTTTGGAACTCATAACTGGGAAGAAACCTATTGATCCTAGCAATATTATGGAGGACAGTTTAGTGGAGTGGGTTCGTTCTTGATCTCAAGTTTCCATCTCTCATTCATTACATCAACAATATATAGATTTTAAACATGTACTTAAGACATTCATCTCTGTATATGCATATCCTTATTAACCTAATACATGAATATGAACAGGCTAGACCCCTTCTTAAAACAGCATTGGAAGAGGGAAAATACGACAAATTGATAGGTGCTCCTCTTGAAGGAAACAGTGTTCCAAATGAGCTGCGTTGGCTAGTAGTCTGTGCTGCTGCTAGCACTCGTCATTCTGCTAAAAGACGTCCAAACATGACTCAGGCATGTCACTCTCTAGATTAGAGCTATCAAACTAGACCCTCCTATGTTAAGTGCGATCAGCACATTGTTTTTTGGTTTACCTTTTCACATAATCTATTACTTTGAACTTACATATTATACCATTGCAATTAGACTCTTTGGATATGCTCCTTTTCTCTTCTACTTTCTGGGGATAATTGGTGATGCACATTCTAATGAACAGATTATGCGAACTTTGGATGGCGATTCATCTTTGGAAGACTTGACTGATGGTACCAAGAATGGCATTTTTGGCTCAAGTGGGACCTCCGAATATGATACTGCTGCATACAATGCTGGCATGATCAAGTTTAGGGAAATGATAGCAAACCAAGAATTCAATAGCAGTGAATATGGAGCGACAAGTGACTATGGGCTCAACCCTTCCTCCTCGAGCAGTGATTCCAGTGAGCTTGATCATCATCAGGGAGGTAAAGGATGAAGAGCTAACTAGCTTCTGACTTGAAGCTTGATATGTCTTCTGACAACAAGAACATAGATTGACTTCTTCTCTAGAACTGATCCAATCAATGGATCTTACTCTTTCATGAATTTTGTCAAACAAATATACAAAATCAAAGTCAGAGCAGAAAAATATGCTATGTATACGTTATACATATGTAGCACAGTATCATTTTTGTCTCAATATTGTATACATTATATAGGTTTCAGGTCTTGGAGAAAACACCTGGAAGCCTTTTATTTGTTACTATTGTACATTTGTACACTATATAAAATTTATTTTATAAAGCCTTCTTATGGTTTTCGAATGCTTTTATTCTGCCAAAAGCCTGTCTACCAAGTGTGATTTCTTATCTCATCTTCATTGTCTTGTCTCATCTTCTCACTTTCTTCACCCTTGAGTATCATTATCTTTCACCATAACGTGCCAATTCTCTTGCCCCATCTTGGCTTGCTACATAGGCTCCGTTAGGATATCAATATACCCGCAGAGTACCGCAGAGAATGTCAGTAGAGTTTTTTATGATACTCTGTTGATATTATATTTTAACTGTTCTTTCTTTATTTCTTAAAAAATAAGAGCTTAATCCTATATAATGTTAATAAGATATCGATATATTGGTGGAATATATGACACTGACATGGTATTAATATATTAATAGAACATCACAGAGAATTAATTTATTAATATATTAATAGAACATCACAGAGAATTAATTCATAATAGCGATGCTAATATTATGCGCAAAATAGAAAAGACGAAAGTAAGGTAAAAGAATATAAGGGACAATTAATTTGGATCGAACAGGTACAATAAGAAATTATTTAAAAGTGGAATCTGGGATGGTAAATAATTTGTTTAAAGGGTCCTGTTTTTTTTAGCGTAAAATAAATCAAGCAAGTGAGCTTGTGCCCGATTGGATGATGGAGTAGAGTGGTCGGGTTTATATAACCCGCTCCTCTTCTGCAAATAAACCCTTGTTTCTATTTCGGCTTTCCTGCCGCTCTCAAGTGTCAACTATCTTCTCCATCTCTCCATCCTTTATCAGTTCAATCTCCATTTCTTCGTATCGACTTGCGGCGGCGATTCACATCTAGCAGAAACCCTAGTAGGTTTCAATTGTTCCGAACATGGGAGACTTCAACGATGCATTCATGCGGAACAACCCTACCGTTCAGGCCCGTGCAAAGGCCCAGAATCGCGCTAATGTCATGCAACTCAAGCTGGTTAGTTATAATTCCCGATCTGTTATATTCGTTGTTTTCTGGTTTAGTTTGTTAAACTAGGGCTTTTGTTGTTTGATTGTTTAGGTTTTTATTTGGTTGATGAGTGTTGGGTTAGAAATTTAGATGATTTTGTGCTCTGTTTCTTCAATTTGTTTGGTATTAGTGATTTATGGGGTTCTAGTGCGGATTTAGCGAAGAAAAAAACACTGTGGAAACGAAGTATCCGACTAGTTGGGATCATGGTCTAGTCAAGTTAGTTATTGTTGGTGAACTCACATTAAGTCCCTCTCTAAGTTTGGTTAGGGATTCTCAACTGGAGAAAAAGGCTCAGATGGAGCGGGATTGGTGTGGATTCATATATCAGTCCCAATTAGTTTGAGAATTTAGGATTTGTTGGTTGGTTGGTTGTTTTGGTGATTTGTCATTATGGAGTAGCGAGTAGGTGGTGTGGTTTAACTCTAGTTTCGTAATATTTTTGGAACTAGTCCAATTCCAACTAGAAATTATTTGTTAGATGAGACTAGAAATTATTTAAGATGCATGTTTGTTGTGCTTTTTATGATAGCTAAATATGCTGTGACTAGATACTTAGCTTAAAGTAACAGTAGAACTATGTTATCAGGCTGTTGCAGTATTATCAACCCATTTCTTTGTTCTTCACTTCTGTTGCAAGTTTGTATATTTCTTTGTTAATGTATCTACTTTATGTAGATTGGTCAAAGTCATCCAACTGGGTTGACTGCTAATCTTCTGAAGCTGTTTGAGCCCCGACCACCTTTGGAGTACAAACCACCCCCTGAGAAGAGAAAATGCCCTTCATATACAGGTTAAAATTCTTCATTGATTGACTCATTTCTTGTTCCATCAGTTATCTTGTGTAATTCTTAGATTTATTCTCATTTGTCCTACAGGGATGGCACAGTTTGTCAGTAACTTTGCTGAACCTGGTGATCCAGAATATGCTCCACCGGTCCCTGAGGTTGAAACGCCGGTATGATTATTATGTATTCTGCAATTCCTTTTCTGATCTTTTTTGGTAGGTGCATATGGTTTAATCGAGGATTGGATCTTCATTCTTCTTCTTTTTTAAAAAAAAAAATTGTTGGGCCTTTTTTAACTGCTTCAACACCAATTAACTTTAGCAGTTATACATGTTCTCTTAACAGTGATATTTAAGTTCTTCAGTATGATTTTTGCTTTATTTTTTATGCGTGCTCTGCCATATGAATCGTTTTCTATCTTGAAATGGATGAATCTTGAATGTCTAACAACAACAAACAACAACATACCTAGTGGAATCTCACAAGTGGGGTCTGGGGAGGGTAGAATGCACGCAGACCTTACCAATACCTCACGAGGTAGAGAGGTTGTTTCCTGGGTAATATCATGTCTAGTTCTTTATCTTTGTCCTTCGTGGTACTCTTAGTTACGTGTTTTATGTATGTGTTGCACTGAGTAATGCTTATTTCTTGTTTAATGGAAAGACACTTTATTATATCCCGAAGTTGTAGAACTAAAGGACATGCATCCTGATGCTATCTCATCTTATCTAGAAGATGCTGTTTTCTCGCACAGTCAATAATCACTGTTTTAGTTATCTTTACTATTTCTATCCGAACTTGAGATGTGGGTTATCGGATCCAACTAGTTTGGGATTGAAACAGTTGATTATTTGGCCTGATATACCGGTTGAGAAGAGTTACTTGATTCCATAAATTAATTATTAATAGGTAACATAAGATGTATGGTGAATCTGTGTATTTTTTTCTTTATTCACATAGATTGCTTTTGTTATTTCATGCAGAGTGAACGAAGAGCTAGGATCCACAAGATACGGCTGGAGGAGGGTGCTAAAAAGGCTGCTGAAGAGCTTGAGAAATGTATTAAATGCCTTTTTTTTACTACCTGAATATTTGAGAGACATATTGGATGGTTAAAAAGGGGAATAAATTGTTGTTTTTTTCTGGCTGGACAGATGATCCTAGCAGCGACCCAAATGTTACTGGAGATCCATACAAGACACTCTTTGTTGCAAGACTTGTGAGTGAAGATATTTTTAGATCATTTTTGCTTTTACTTGTGAATATCTTCTTATTTTTGTTGTTTCGCTTTCTAATTGCAGAATTATGAGACAACGGAAAGCAGAGTTAAACGTGAATTTGAGGCTTTTGGTCCAATCAAGCGGGTAGGTATTATAGAGCATCCCTTTGTTGGGCTCAGGTTACTGGCCTTTGGTTGGTAAGATGTGTACCTTTATAGCGGCATGGTACTAACCCCTACTACCAGTCGTTTCTGAAATTGATTTGTCCACAACTTATTATATTCTGAAAGCTCTGAACATCTTATAATTTTAGCATCTTTTTATTTGCTTTATAAAAAATTGCATCTATCTCAAAACAGATTTTGATCAAGCTAATTTTAAGAATTTTGGGGTCGATATGTTTTTTGAAATGTTGTCTTTATAGTTAAGCCCTTCAAAATGAGGATGGAGTTATTTAAAAGAAGTACCACATATCACCCTACTTATGTTTCAAATTTTAACTGAAGGTGCATGAGATGCTATGTGTTTATGCATGGATCACAGTTTAGTATTTTGATAAGAAGTTACTAAATTTGGACGTTGTCTGCTAAACAATAAACTGGTTAGCTCTGTACTTCCTTAGTGCTCTCAGATATTTAAAATGAAATGGTTTATTGATGAGGTTTCAGATCCATGTATTATCTGGAGAACTCTTTTTTTTTCAATTGTACCTTTGGGGGCATCTCTTCAGGCTGTAGTTAAGAAATGGATTGTTATTTGAACTGCTAGCACACTTCCCTGGTGTTTGAGGTGCATAGTGCAATCTGAAAATGGGTGATACTTTGTGTGAAGTTACTAGCATTTCTTTGGTTTGTAAACTAAAGGTCAGATTGCCAAGTATGTCCTCACTCAGGTAATAGTGGCTCCAATCATTGAGTATCAGTTCGATGCCTTCTCCTCTTATCCTGGTTTGGATATCATTAGTTTCAAGTTCTATTCATTTTGATATTCCATTAGTTTCTAGAACCACAAAGGTAAAGACGTTCAACTCCTAGGTATTTTCCTGGTAAGGGTAAAACTTGATTTTCTGGTAGCTTTTTGTTTTTGAGTTGCCAATCTTAATCATTCAATTTCCAAGCCCGAGCTACATTACATGAAACAAAGCTGAACTCTTAGATGAGCAGAGCAATGATGCAATTTATCTTTGGCCTCTTATTCCAAGCAACAACGGAGATTGATACTTGCCTATGCTGGGTAAAAGTTTGTTGGGAGTATCAACCTTGTTCTCTTCTTTATTCTTCTTACAATCACATCTATGCTACTAAGATTTTGCTTTTGGATTCAAAGGCTATCAAAAAAGTTTCACGCATTTCAGGAGACACCTGGTATTTGACTATACTTCTATAATAATTTACTTTGTTTTAAAATATTCCCTGGTAAGGGGAGTTAGAATGTATTGCAAACATAAGGCCTCAGTTCTTGTGCAACTCTAGCAGTGATGGTGATGCATCTCGCGTGGGAGCTCTTTGATTCAAAGGTGAGCACGGCTAATTAGGCGTAGTGCCTGCCGTGCCATTAGGACCTTACTGTACCTAATCGTGCTGAGTAGATAAAAGCATAACTTTTTTGACCGCTGCATCAAACATGATTATAATCTTATTAGTATGTTAATTTCATAAATTGTTTTGAGTTTCAGGTTCGCTTGGTTACAGACAAGACAAACAACAAACCCAGGGGTTATGCTTTCATTGAGTATGTGCATACACGGGATATGAAAGGTTTCTTTTAACTCCTGTTCTTCAGTCTTTTTCTGTCTTGCTTCCTTCTCTAATCTTTGGATATAATTCAGCTGCATATAAACAAGCTGATGGAAAGAAGATTGATAATAGAAGAGTGCTGGTTGATGTTGAACGTGGTAGAACGGTCCCCAATTGGCGTCCCCGCAGACTTGGTGGTGGACTTGGAACAACAAGAGTTGGAAATGAAGATGTTAATAGGTACTGCACGAGCTTTTAGAGTATTAGACATATGTTCATATGCATAGTGCTAATAAGGACACTGATCATTAGTCATGATATGAATGTGTTCTCTTCTCTCTGTGAGTTGATTTTATTGTATTTATTGCGTAAAATTCTGACTTGCTTGAGACAACAAGACATGTGTACTTGTAGTTGACGTAAAATGCTTCCTTTAGTTGCTATAGGCTGCTTCTGAATTTTCAACTTGTCTTTCGGGATATTTAGATGCTTCAGTTTGTGTTTTTATATTACAATTGACTTGCTTTTCTGAGCATCTATGTATGACATCTTGTCTACAAGTTGAATTTATTATTGTTTGGCATTCAGTATGATAATCACTCATAAAATGTTCGCAAAGTAGTTTTTCTTGTTTATATGGCCTTTTGCTATGATCGTCAAGCAAAAAGCTTAAATTTATTCATGGATCTTTAATTATTGTTGACTGTATACACACTACATTTTTCAGAGAGATTGTTCAGTCTGGAAGAGCAGCATCTCGCTCTGAGGAGCCAAGAGCACGAGATGACAGGGATAGGTAACAACCTATGCATTTGTAGCTAGGATGCTTTGTTTCCTTTTCAGATAATGCAATTTTCAACCAAACTTCTACTTCTCCAAGGAGTACTGTTTTACTACCCTGTTTAGTTTAAAATGTGAGTTAATGATGTGTAATGTGTTTCACATCTGACACTGTTATGAATTCTGATATTTGCAGGGATCGGGAGAAGTCCCGTGAAAGGGTGCGAGATAGGGACAGAGAGAAATCTCGTGAGCGTTCTCATGATAGGCCACGTGAACGTGAAAGAGATGACAAACATCATAGGGAACGCGAGAGAACTAGGGAAAGAGAAAAAGATCGTGGTCGAGATCGCGATAGAGACCGTGAACGTGATAGGACACGTGACCGTGAGCGAGGCAAAGACAGAGATCGTGATCGTGACCGTGAGCGAGATCGCCACCGTGAGAGGGATAGAGAAAGGGGTAGGGATGAAGGTGATGTGGACCAGGGTCGTGGGCGTTCTCGTGATAGAGAATATGATTATGAGCATGTTGAATCAAAACATGAGCGAGAAAGGCATGGTGACAAAGAAAGGAATTTTGATCATGCAGAACCTGAAGATGATCATGGACATTATGACTATTATGATCACCGCCAAGGTCGAGGGGACTATGAGAATCCAGATGTTCAAGGTGGTGATGATCGTTATAAAGATGCCGGTCGTGGTCATGATCGTTATGATCAAATGGAAGAGGATAATTATGCCTATGACCATGGGGCATCTGAGGCAAAAGAAAGGGACCGAGATTACAAGCGTTCAGATAGGTCACATTCTCGTGAATATGACTACTGATGATGGAGAGTATGCTTCTGTTTGTGTTGCTGTGGTAAGGTTGCAATATAATCCACAAGCTATGTATAGGTAATTTTAATTTCTCACTCAATAATATTGCTCTAGACTTGTCTGAATTTTTGACTCGCAGGAAGAGATGGTCTACTGATACCTCAGCAATTATGCGATTATGCTGGAATACCTGCTTGACTAGTGCTGGAATGAAACAACATTAAAGATGATGGTGCACTGCACCGGTGCATGTTGTTGAATTTTGCGTCTGCTTTTGGAATTGTTTGGTATTACTTGCTGAGTTCTTATGTGAATTTGTTAAATGCGAATTATTCAGGATCTGTGCGAACTGATATGCTTGTTATGGGTACTTATATGTCGAACAAACTATTGTCTCATGTTACGGTATTTTGGAATTTTATCAGCGTATTTATGTTTGGATATCAGTTCCTATCAAACAAGAGTCTTGAAATTTCCCTCGAGGCTGGAGTTCTGTAGAATGATGATAAAAGAATAAAATTGTCAATTGAAGTGATTTTTATATCATGTGTGTCGGGCTTCAAAGTGTGATATATGTACCATCAATGGTCAATTAAAGTGATTTTTATATCATGCAAGACGAATCTGATTTCTATCTTTTTACTAGAGTTCACGAGTTTGAAAGAGTTTTCCTCACTGGGTTCTAAGCTAGTAGTTGCATGGTCAGTACATTGGATATTCTTCAGCACTGATCCAAGATGTACAGTTCCTTGACTTATAATGTTGAAAGATGGAAACACTTTGGAATTCATTAGCTACAGAATCATTTTTGTTTTTGGCCTTTCCTTCGCGCACTGCAATCAACTTGGTTGAAGACTTGTCTCATCTTTTTGTTTCGTTTTTTTTTTTAAGGTAAAATAAGTTTCACAGGACAACAATCTCAATTCAACAAGTACATATATAGTTTTACATGTACCTTTTAATTAAAAATAGTTGCCTAATGTGCATTCCCATTATAATTTTTAATTTAATCATCATAAAAGAGTACTTCTATAGTCTAAAATCGAAGGTGTAAGCGGGTTGGTCTTTTTACGAATCGCATCTCTGTGTGTGACCCCTTGTGTACGTTTTTCTGTAACACAATCAAAATCAACCAAGTCTATAAATATCAAATGTTAGTCTTCATATATAAAACATTATATTCAAAGAGGAAATGTTGAAATTTGAAAAGAGAAGTTAAGCTCTGAGATAAATATATAAGTACATCTTAATTCCTCTTTAAACGTAAAAAAATATTTTATACTCCCTTCATCTCAAATTAATTGAATTTTTGAGGGTTTTTTCAATGTTCAAAATAGGTTGTTCAAAGTTCAAGATGAATGTTTGAAACTTTTTCCATATTTGCTCTTTCATTTATTGAAGTTTATATTTTTACACTACATATTTATAGTTTCACAAAGGGCAATAGTGAAAAGTATAGTGTAAATTTTGTCTTTGAATATTTTTCTAAATATATGTGCACTACATCATAAATTCAAATAAAATAGAACAGATGGAGTAAAATATTTTATGTGATCCCAATACATAAAATTTTGGCTAGACAATAATGGTGGCAGGTGATGATGAGTGAAAGAGGCAACATCAGCAACGAAATTTTGGTATGGGCAAAAGGACATCCTACCCATTTTTTCTGAAAGCGCGTAAATGTGCATGACCTTATAGAATAAGATAAAAAAAGTCGTTGAAGAAGAAGAAAAAAAAAGACTTGATAGTTGAAGGTGACGGAAACAAATTGGGATCATGCAGAGAGCAAGATTTATGTACTTCCAGTGATCGTACAAGTATATCTTCAGAAATTTCCTAGAAATATCCAAATTCATTCTTTCCAAACAAACATGTTTAAACTGTTATTATTTATTTATTTATTTATTCAATCAATGAAATTCGTTGTTATAGAACGAATTAGGAAACCAAATAACTCAACATGGCAGCCTACGAAAATGATTGAATTCCACTACTTAAAAATCAATTGCATATAATTTTCATAGATGAAAATTCTAGCTCCGTCATTAATACAATAACATAAATATTTGGTCATACCATTTGAGAAATATTGCTCTATCAATAATTTCATGCATATCGTCATACATGGTCATAACTCATAATTAGTATGTGCGTATGATGGAGGGTTTCCTGGAAATTTCACATTGGTAGGACAAACAACATTGCTTTCCTCTATTTTGATTCCTAATTTCTGGAGTAGAAGCAAAAAAGGGACTTCCTTTTCTATCTCTCTTTGCTTTTATACAACAAACATACTTATTAACTATGCCAATTTTGGATGGTTGTCATTGTTAAGTATTGTCCATCAATCTCGGATGGAGCCAAAGATTGACTATTTTTTGGCTTTGGAGTATGATGGAATAAAGCAAAATGGCTCTTTAAACTGTTTGCGCTTCTTGCATTTGTGAAGTAGCAGTTAGTCAATGCAACTTTCGATGCTCCTCATGGGTCATCTGGAAACAGTCGCTTTATGTTTTTAAACATGGGGGTTAGGCTGCGTACATCCGACCCCCTCCTCACCCCGCAATGAGCGGGAGCCTTTTGAGGCACTGGGATATGTTGTTGTTGTTGTCATTGTTAAGTAGTTATTAAGAAATAGTTCTCGATTTAACAACATATTAGTAGAGGCGGAGTTAGTTGGAATTTTGAGTTTATGTGTACTTTTTTTAATTTTTAATTTTGCAATTAATAAGTTCTAGACTTTTTTTACTAAAAAAAAGTTACGAGATTCTTGATAAATTATTTATACATATTAAGCTGGTTTTTTAAATAGAAGTACAATGTTAATCTGCAAAACTATTGAAGTTTGCTAAAACTCGTAAATATTAGTACATTATTGACACCTACAACATGCAGGAAGGGTACATTTGGAAACTTACTATTTTATCTATGTTGAGAAATTGTGAAATCTTGTTGTTCGAGTGTTGGCCCGTCAAAAACATTATATTCAGAAGATGAAGATAGTGAAAATGAGAATGCTCAAATAAATATGTAAGACAATTAGAAAAACATAATTAGAAACAAAGTTATACGAAAGCGGACATTTATTACTTCATGAGCTCATTTCAAACAAGGTTTTGAAATACCTCTAAAGTAAATGACTTGAGATTTATATATTGACAGTATAAAGAATATCTAATATAATCAGGTACCTCCATCTAAAAGTTAATTACATGCAGCTCTATATGAAAAAAAAAGTATAATTTTGGTTCGTAATTTAAAAGCAAATGATCATTAACATGATATGATTAACATAGAGTATTAAATTATGCAGATAATGGAAAAATGAGTTATTATAACAGTTCTATGTCGTCTTAGAATAG
>JAABOM020000049.1:22361607-22380039 GCA_011800125.2 Solanum clarkiae | reverse complement strand
CTATATTTGTTCTTCTAAAGTGACAACTTACTATTATCGATCAAATTCTTTTAGCTCAAAAAATAACATCTAAAAGGACATACATTCTTATCGTCATGAATTTTTTATACTTTATAAATACAACTTGGCGATGGGAAAATATTACTCTCTCTGGTCCCTTTTATATGTCACCTTTTGTGATTGCACTTACATTAAGAAAAAAATGACTTTACTATTTTGCCCTTATTTAATATTTTTTCTTAGTCATGTTTTCAATTAATGATACTAAATATGTTAGATTTTTAAAAATTGAAATGCATTTAGAGTCAAAATTTTAGTCGAAATGCATTTTGTTCTTCTAGTTGGTCAAATATATTTTTTCAAAGTTTATTAACTATCAAGGTAAAAATAGAAAGAATGGTGTCATTTATGCATTGATTTTGTGAAATGATATATATTAAGCATCATCTATTTATACTAACGACGACATATAAATTAAAAGTGATCCAAGAGAGTAATAGAAAGCACGTAAAGAGGGAGACATTGTTACTTCTCTTTCAACTTATATAAACGTCGTAGGTAATAAAGGGATATTCAATCATCCAAATTCCAATATTTTTGAGTATTTTCCTGTTGTTTCATTCCCCTAAGTTTCTTCAAAGTGGGAATATATAATACACAGAAATAACCAATTAAATATTACCTCAAAGGAAACAAAAGAAGCCACTTCTACTATATATATACACCTTGCTAGTTCTTAAGTTTATCAGAAAGATGATGGCTAATGAAGAATTGAAAAAGAGAATGAAGGCGTTTCTCGTAACAACAGTATGGATACTCTGCTGGGGATTATTCACAATAAGTAATGTTGGCATTAATGCAGAAAGGCTTACTTTGAAGGACAAATTAGAACCAGCTGCTACTTATAACATTAGTCATGTAGAGAATAATGAGATGAGACCACAAGGGTTTGCAGTTAGGCTTGTGCATTTTCTGTGGAATGCAAAGTTCATCATCAATGGAAAGTCCTCCTATGAACACGTTTGGCCGGTAAAATTATAACATTAGTTATGTGGAGAATAATTCTTTTTTTGTGCTCGCGCTAAGCATGTGAAAAAATCTTTGATATTAGCGAAACTTGAACCTATATATTCAGGATCTTTCTTTAAAAATTCATGTTGAATCGTGTGACCATCTAGCTATTAGATGAGGCATTGTAAAATAGCATGAAAACCTCCCATGTTCAAATTTTACTTCCACAAAAAAATCGAAAAATATTTTCACTTGTTTAGTTCATGAAAATGAATAAAGTCCACAGGATATGGGTGTATTGAGACATACTTCATTCGTCCCAATTTATGTGATAGTATTTCTTATTTATATATACCGAAGAAAGGATAACTTTTGATATTTAAAATAATATAATTTTAAACTCCTTATTTTATCTTACTGTGATCATTTATCGACACACAAGTATATATGACTTGCTTTCCGCTTTAGTCATTTTTTTTCATATCTAGTACTTTCTGCTTTTGCGGATGATATTTTTGAGATGAGGGTCTTTCAAAAATAATATTTTTATCTCTATGATGTAGTGGTAAGGTATGCGTATATTTTACTCTCCCAGACCTCACTTGTGGGATTTCAATGGATATGTTGTTATTGTTATGTTGTTTTTTTTTCAAATTTCGAGCCCGATCAAACAGCATCGGGGTAAATTATTTTTCTGTGGGAGCCTGCAGGAGATGGAGTTTGGATGGAAACTAATTGTTGGATCCATTGTGGGATTTTTTGGCGCTGCATTGGGAAGCGTCGGAGGTGTTGGCGGAGGTGGAATTTTTGTTCCAATGCTAACTGTTCTTATTGGCTTCGACCCAAAATCATCTACAGCTATTTCCAAGTGTAAGTGTTTTTATATAAACTATACTTCTTTTTGCATACTAACATGTACTTAGTATATATTTGTCAAGTAGTACTAAATTAAACTATACTGATTTGTTGTAAAGGCATGATAATGGGAGCAGCTGGATCAACAGTGTACTACAACATGAGGCTGAGGCACCCAACACTAGACATGCCTATAATTGACTATGATTTGGCTTTGCTCTTACAACCTATGCTCATGCTTGGTATTAGCATTGGAGTGGCTTTCAATGTCATCTTTGCTGATTGGATGGTCACTGTCCTCCTTATCATCCTTTTTGTTGGTAACTTTTACATTCCCAAATCAATTTAAATATATCTATCGTACGTCTAGTTTAAGTACCTGTGACGAAATGTTAGAAACCTAACTCTCCTGGATTCCTGCCATGTACGTTATTTGATCTATTTCAAAAGGCTAACTTATGTTGTAGGTACTTCGACAAAGGCATTGTTCAAGGGTATTGAGACTTGGAACAAGGAAACGTTAATGAAAAGGGTGAGCTTTTACATTTTTTCACCAAATCCCAAAAAATGCTTGTACGTTTTATTGTTCCTTTCATGAACTCAGTGGAACTTGATATCGCGCTATGAAATTCCAGGAAGCTGCCAAGCTACTGTTGGAGTCAGAATCCAAGCCAGGTAAAATTTTGGCTTCTTTAACATAGAGATCATACAAGAAGTAAAAGAGTTGAGGGAAATTCATCGCGAAACAACCCAATTAAGTTATTTGCTGAAATGATTGCAGAGTCTGAAGGGGAGTACAGGCCACTTCCTACTGGTCCACTCACTAATACTAGTGTAGATGACACTGTAAGTACAAGCTATGTTGATATCTTGATGACTAAATTTAATCGCGTCTTCCTTAACAACTTTTCTATGTTAGTAACTATCCGATTTTCACCTGAGTAGGTTCCAATGCTTCGGAATGTTTACTGGAAAGAATTGGGACTTCTAATGTTTGTTTGGGTGGCTTTCCTTGCTATCCAAATTGTCAAGGTTACGATAAACTTCTACTAACTTATTTGAGAAAATCAGACAAAATCTGCTGTCTCTTAACAGATACTCATATGCTGCTTTTTCCTTTATCTGCTTGCAGACCTACACCGTGACATGCTCCATCGAGTACTGGATTTTAAATTTCTTGCAGGTAAAGCACCCCTTGTTATACAATATTTACTCAAAGCATTAACTTACATGCACTAACAATGCGAAGAACTCATATATGTGTTAATTAGGTACCTGTTGCTGTTTCGGTTTCATTATACGAAGCAGTATGTCTGTACAAGGGGTCAAGGGTGATTGCATCAAAAGGAAAGGAGACAACAAACTGGAAGCCACATCTACTCTTCTTCTACTGTTGTTGTGGCATAGTTGCTGGTATTGTTGGCGGATTGCTCGGTCTAGGAGGTGGCTTCATCCTTGGACCTCTCTTTCTAGAACTTGGAATCCCTCCTCAGGTACATATTGTCTTTCAATAGATACGCCATTTGCTTCTCTGTTTCTTCTTTCTTGTACAAATATAATAATTCTGTTCAAGTAAAACAATCGAGTATAACTTCTATACATTGACAGTACTCAAACTATGTTAGTTTCACATTGTTTTGTGGGCTGTAATAATATGTAAATCCTTAAATGATCTTAGTGTAAATTGTTGTTTGACAAAATACACATATTGTGACAGGTAGCAAGTGCAACATCAACCTTTTCAATGACATTCTCATCCTCCATGTCAGTTGTGCAATATTACCTATTGAAGCGTTTCCCTGTCCCATACGGTAAGCAACATAGACAAAAAGATTAAAAAAGTATCTTCAAAATGCTTTACATACATTCATAAGCTTAGAATTGGCAACTATAACTATGTTATTAGAAAGTTGAATCTTGACAGTTTATACTGGTATATGCAGCTACTTATTTCGTATCTGTGGCAACGATTGCTGCACTAGTTGGTCAGCACGTCGTACGAAGAATAATTGCTCTGGTTGGAAGAGCCTCTATAATCATATTCATACTGGCCATGACAATATTCACCAGTGCAATCAGCTTAGGTATATCAATGCAGCTTTCATTCTGCCCATTGCTCCTTTCCATTTTTCTGGTCTTATAAATAAATTTGTGTTCGGAAACAGCCTCTCTACCTCTATGAGATAATGATAAAATTTACGTACATTTTTATCCTCTTCAGATCCCACACGTGGGATTCTATTGGTATTACGTTGTTGTTATAAATAAAACCTGTGTTGGATGCCAGGTGGTGTGGGGATAGCAAATATGATAGAGAAGCTGGAGAACAACGATTATATGGGATTTGACAACCTCTGTTACCATTCCTAGATACCAAAAACAAAAGCTAGCTGTGGAAGGATATGACTACTTTCCACATTGTAATAAGTTATATTTTTAGTTTATTTTGTCTATTTGTTTTCAAGGAGAAATCATAATTAACTTAAATCCATCTCTATTTAATTCGTGTGTTATATTTCTTGTACTTCAACTGCTCTATACCCTCTGTAATACACTACAAAAATGGTATCATACTAAGCATCAATCTTTTCATCTAAATTAATCAATTTTCAACCTATTCAGTATTCTTTCATAATCAGTTATTAGTTCGTATCACTACTAGTAGACGTGAATAGCCTTAAAATAAATAAACTGTTCACGCAAAATTTATGTGGACATAATTTTTTTAATCAAATCTCTATTTATTACCATTGCCAAGCAATGCCGTGTGCCAACAGTCACCACTACCTCCAACTACCTCATATCCACCTCACAATCACCAACCACCTCTGTTAGATAGCATTTGTACTTCATCCGTTGCTTAAAGATTTCAAGGGAGGTTTGATTTTCATCATCACTTACTATAAAAAAAATATTCATCTATTTGACTTATAAAAAATGATTAAATTTATATGTGAAGGGACATATTGAGATGTACATAATATAATTAAAGTAATTAAAAGTATGCTTTCTATAATAACTAAAGCTTTTAGTAGAAATAGTCATAGAATTTCACGTGATATCGACACCAATTTTTCTTTTTTTTTTTTGTAATAAAGATTTATATTAATTAATAGGAATACTAGCCGCTATCGGTAGCATGCTTTGTGCCTCTTGAGTCAACAAAATATGAGTTAATTTGGGCCACACCCAGCCCAGGAGAGAATATTATTGGAGTTTTTTCAACTAATATAATTAGTTTTTAGGATATTTGCTTTTATCTGATTTTTTACAAACATCGATAGAGAAACTATCAAAATGAATGTCCCTTCTAAATGATTGCTTCTCGTACCTTTCTTTGCCATTGATCGGCACCAAATTTTGACAAACCATATTCTCTATCAACTGTAGTAATGCTTTGCTTCTCTTTCAAACAGTTCAGCCACCGAGCCGCTCTGGACTTCCTCTCTTCCTCAGGCCCCTTCTTACTCTAGTATGCAGTGGTGAATTTATACGTAAATTATGAGGCATGTGAACTAGCAATTTTTTTAAAAATTAAATATTTTATATATGTTTTTAAAAAATATTAAATATAATATTATCTATCAATATTCATATTATAAAAATATTAAATAATACCCGAGCTTCAAATTCTTTGAATTCAATCAATCCCCTCTCGACTCGAAGCTACTCTTTAGCTTGCTGAGCCGTTATTCTATCTCCTACACATCAAAGTCACTCTTTATTCTTTTCTGTTCTAAGGAAATAGTCCACGATAAATTAAATCTAAGAATCGAGTTACACGTATGGGAGGTATTGGCTACACTTGTCGCTCACTAATGGTATAAAGATTTTCAAAGGGATTTAAATGGTCATTGGCTAATAATAATTTTAACATTTTTGGTTGGTACTTAGTTTCCTTCTACAATTTACATTAATCTTCAACAACAAATTCCTCGACACAACCCCATTGCTTGTCACCATCAATAACTACCCCTATTAAGATATTAAGATAAATTAAATTTTATTTGTTCCACTTTATATTGTATAATTAATATTAGTTGGAGCGCAATCAATTCTTTTCTTTAACAATGACCTTTTTGACACATTATTAATACTACAATTATTGTAGTCTTGTTTGTCAAAATTTATTGAAAAGACTTGATCATTGTACTGTGCTACAAACTTCTTAGAACAATTTTAGATTGATCAGATAAAGATAATAATGGTAGAATATTTTATAAAATTATTTTAATTTGTATTTGATAATGAATAATATTTAATCGTCTCTCATTATTTTAATATAAATAGTAAAATAAATTATTTCATACAAAAAAAGAGAGAAATATCTCATGAAATATACTTTCTCCGTCACATTTTAGATGGGTATCTTACTAAAATATTTGTCCCATATTACTTGATCACTTACTAAATCAGGATAAAATTAATTATTTTATTATTTTACCTCTAACAATTAATATGGTCTTTGGAAGTTTGAATTAAATTTTGAAGATTCAATTTTATTTTATTTTGTGCAAAAATTACATAAAATGGACCCAATTATGAAAATATCTACTCAAATTGGACGCCACCTAAACTATTTGCTTTAATAGAACCACAACGCAAACTACTTATCATCTTACCTACTTTCTCATTTCTTATTTTGCATATGAAATCAACATCACTATTATGAATTAATCTTCTGTGATACTTTGTCGATATATTGATACCATATTGGTATTATATATTTCATTATATTCATATTTTATCGGTATCACATAGAATTAAGTTATTTTTTTAAAAAACAAATAATAAATAATCAAGAGAAAATTATTAAAGTCACAATCTTATCTATCAAACTCGAAATTTGTAAAAATATATTCTTTGTGCTGCTCCGTCAGTATATTGATACCACATCGATATCATGTAAAACTGAACCTGATCCTCTATGATACTCCGTTTGTATATTGATACCCAATGGGTATCCTAAAAGATACTCCATCGATATACAGAGAGATCTTTTATCATACTATGCCGATATATTGATACCCTATCATGATTCTCCATCATATTTCGTTATCAATATCATATAGCGTGAATATTGATGTTGGAATGCAAATTTAGAAAAAATCTGTTATTAAAATAAAAAGGAAATATAAAAGTAATGAGGCATTTAAGGAAAAATGCTTTCTCTATTTGGAGCATAAATGTGATTTCTTCTAGAGACAAATTAACATAAACAAGGGGTAAAATATAAAAATTGATCAATACATTAATAATTTCTCCATCATTATATAAATTTAAAGTATCCATTTAAAATAAAATCGAGAGAGTAATTATTATCTTTTGTCTTACAAACCAAACGATCCAAAGAGTATGATTGCTCTTGACTAGTGTTACAGAGCATGGACTTTTTTTAAAATCCCTCTAGCAGGGGTGGTCAACAGATCAAACTTTCCTTTTAGCTATTTCTCTGCAAATTTAAGTTTTAATTAAACTACTACTGATGTGACAACTCAGCATTAATTTTTTTACGGGGATAATGCGACAATATTTCAAAGACATGCGCAACGCTGCAACGGTCACCAAAATAGATGGCTTTCTCGATATTATTTCCAGCTTCCCAGGGTAATCTTATAATATCGATTTCCCGCCTGTTGGTCTTCTTGCACTACCATTTCGATTGCAATAAAAGAAACTACACTTTGCCTTTTTGCTGCAATTCTGCAAATACAGTGCACCTTTTCCGCTACAGCCCATTCTCTCCGGTCTCCTCCGCTGCTCCGATTTTCTTCCGCTCGTTCAACAAACTGATTCAGTATGTTTCGTTTGCTACATTATGTGTTTTTTGTGTGGCGATTTCTGCATTTTTAAGTTTTTTTTCTTTTAAATTTTAGTCCGGTTTCGTTTTTCTACTTTTAACTTTTTCCAGAGATGCGTAGATGCTTTACTTAGAACTGCCGACATTTTTGTATTAATGGACTATTTTTGCATGTGAAATGCTGTTTATAGGAGCTTAGGGTTTGGACTGAAAAATGGTGGCCGACGATGGAGTGAAGGACGAGACAGTTGCGGACTCTCCTGTTTCCGTCCTCGAAAATGAGGTATAACTCTTTCGCGCTACCATTTCGCGTATTTACTTATTTATTTTTGTAATGTTTGTTTGTGTTTTGTTGCTCATTACCGTTTTCCCTACTGGCTTTCATTTAAGGTTTCAGGTGTTTTGATTGGAAGTATGATTCGTAGTTTGTAGGTATTGTTGGTGACTGTATAATGTATTGACTTTGAACTCTGGTCTTTGAAAATAAGTTGCCAGATTAGGAGGAGGTTTCTTGATAAAAAATAATACTCAACTTGGTTTCAAGACATTTTACTTACCCTACGGCAGAGAAGCAAGGAGGGTGGTGGAGTGGAAGATTAGTGAAGCAGGACATGTATGGACAGATCAATTTGTTTAAAGTGATTTTTACTCTATGAGTCATCAGTATGCGATGCTGTAATTTTTTTGATCTTTCGTGAGTTTCCAAGGCAAATAGATGCTTATTTTTTTTCTTGCTCTCAGTCTATGTTTTTTGGTCACATGCTAGTTCTGGCATTACCTGCTAGTTCTTTCTGCTTGGAGGTTTACCGAATCAAGGAACACTTCCCTGTATTGTGTATTATGAATTTAGATGGAGGCATATGACCACATCTAACCGAAGAAAAAATGTACTCGAGGCTGATTCTATGTCCAAACTAATCATATAGCATTGAGTTGGAGTAAGGAGAATTATTTGCGTTTTTCTTTTCTGATTTTAGGTTAGAGGGTTGTGCCATTCTGAAAATTTCTCTTGTTTTCTTTTTTCCCTGCAAGAGTATAGCTCCTTAGGTTCTCAAAAGACATTTTTATGTAATTTTTCTTCTGAATCAAATCCCCTGTGCCTCTCTAGAAGGATACCTGCAAAGAGGAGCTGGCTGTCAAATTGGAGGAGGAAGTAACTTTTGACCCAGAAAGTGGGGATGCCACTCATATACCTGAAAATATGGCAAAGGAGGAAGAAATATTGATGCGAGCACGGGCAAAGGAGGAAGAGGAACAGCTAAATGAATTCAAGGAAGCGCCCATCTTGAATGACACTCAATTTACCAAGCTGGATGAGCTTCTTACCCAGACACAGCTTTATTCTGAGTTTCTACTGGAAAAGATGGATAACATAACAACAACGGTATATCCTTGACATTTTGAAGAATTTAAGTTGAAGGTAGAAATGTTGAAGCTCTTTTTCTTATCTAGTTCATTTTTTCACTTTGTATGAGCAGACCGTGATGGACGATGAAGAGAAAAGCTGTAAAGAAAACAAGAAAGGCCGTGGCTCAAAACGGAAAGCAACCACAAGCTACAACAATGTAAACCTTTTCTTGTGTCGTATTTTACCTATATCTTGAATATTCCATCAATCAAAGAAATCTAGTTCAGAGTTTGTTGGAAAGTTTTATACTTCCATTAGACTGGTTGAATTTTCTGTCGGATGGTATTTAAAAATTACATTCATTTTTTGTCTCATGGAATTTATTAAAATATATCAAATATGGTATTGCTTTGAACAAAATTTGCATTCATTCAGTAGGTCTTTAGTTTTCTGGTGGCCCTTATACTCGTAAGGATTAATACATATCAAATTCTTTTGGAGGTTTTTCCTTTTCTTAATTGTGGAAGGCTAGTTTTGTTGTTACCGTCATTTCATTGAAATGGTTTAAAAAATTTATGCAGAACAAAGCCAAAAGAGCTGTTGCTGCGATGCTCACTAGATCTAAAGAAGATGTGCCTATTGAAGATGCAACCCTTACAGAGGAAGAGAGAGTTGAGAAAGAGCAGGCAGAACTTGTGCCCTTGCTGACTGGTGGAAAGTTGAAATCCTATCAGCTGAAAGGTGTCAAGTGGTTGATTTCATTATGGCAAAATGGATTGAATGGTATTCTAGCAGATCAAATGGGACTTGGAAAGACAATTCAAACCATAGCTTTTCTTGCTCATTTGAAGGGGAATGGGTTAGATGGTCCCTATTTGATCATTGCTCCCCTTTCTACACTTTCAAATTGGTTGAATGAGATGCAAAGGTACACTAGCATCTGCATTTCTGTGCCATTATCTGGATGTTCTGTTTGTGTATTGGTGGAACTGCATCCCGTTTGGGATGAAATTGTCTTGTGTTATTTGTGTGCAGCTAAAGGCTTTTTATTCTATTTCAATTGAAAGGTTCGTGCCCTCAATCAATGCAATTATCTATCATGGTAACAAGAAACAGAGGGATGAGATAAGGATGAAGCACATGCCTAGGACCATAGATCCCAAATTTCCCATTGTAATTACGTCTTATGAAATTGCAATGAGTGATGCAAGGAAATTCCTGAGGCACTACAGTTGGAAATATCTTGTGGTGGATGAGGTACTCACAACTGACCCTTTTTAACTAGTACAATTTTTTTTCATTTTCTATCTACAATCTTTCCTTTAGAAACAGCCCATTGTGTTCTGTTTGCGCTGATACTTTGTTATTTTCTACTTTCTAAGGGGCATAGGTTAAAGAACTCAAAATGCAAACTGTTCAAAGAATTGAAGCTGTTGCCGATTGAAAACAAGCTTCTTTTAACTGGAACCCCTCTGCAGAATAACTTAGCTGAGCTGTGGTCCTTGTTAAACTTCATTTTACCCGACATATTCTCATCCCATAATGAATTTGAGTCATGGTAATCAGCTCTTTTTTCTGACCATTTTGGTTAAAGTGCTTTCTTGTGACAGCTTAAACGTGTTTTTATAATTGTGATTTGTATTTCTCTGCACCTGTTTTTTTTTTTTTTTGAGGAACAGGTAGCATGTATTTCTCTGCTCCTGTTATATGTTAGTATGTTTCGCAGAAGTTGCAGCCAAGTTCTTTCTTCACCTTCAAGTGATTTGTTTGACTTTTCTGGGGCTTTTTAGTTAAAACTTGTTACAAATATCGATGGAATTCCATTTATCAGTCCTCAACAGATATCCTGTCTACTCTATGGTGTCTAATTGCTTTGATTGCTTAAAGTGACCCAATTTTTCCTAGCTGACTTTCTATTGTGGTCTGTCCTTACAAGTCCTGAGACATGCTATTATTGTATAATCACTTGTATTGGAGCAATTACGCTGACTCTTTTCAGATTTCATAGGGGATGACAAGTTGTACCTTGTCCACCACTATGAAGCTGCATATAGCAGGAGTGTCTAATGTAGAATCTGCCACTGTTTTGATCATCCCCCAAATTTTTTCATATATAAGCTTTAGTGAATGTCAATTCTGAAGAATCTTGGTGTAAAATATATTATGTGATCTGTTTATATATCAGGTTTGATCTGTCTGGGAAGTTCAGCAATGAATCTGAAAAAGAAGAGATGGAAGAAAGAAGGAGAGCGCAAGTATGATTATTTTCCAGTATTATAACTGTTGCTTTTCCATCTTAAAACACTTACCATTTGATTAATAATGTGGTAATCTCAGGTGGTGGCAAAACTCCATGCAATATTACGCCCTTTTCTTCTACGGAGGTTGAAGGTGGATGTTGAGCAAATGCTTCCTCGTAAGAAGGAGATAATTTTGTATGCCACCTTGACTGATTACCAGAAAAAGTTCCAGGAACACCTAATTAATAGGACACTGGAGGGCTATTTGATTGAGAATGTGTCCACTGGTAATTAGCTCAATCTTAAATATCTGATTTTGAGGGACACACATTGGTTTATTACTTATAGATTTTCAGTTTGTTCGAAAATGTGTGCTTGGAGTTAGTGCAATCACACATATGTTACTTACTCTGTTGTAATTGAGTTGGTTTTCTCTCTGTAGATTTTCGGTTTTATAAAGAATGTGTCCACTGTATCAATGTAAAATTTTAACTTATATTTTATTTTAAGATAATTACATTTTCTTATCTCTGCTATATTTTCTGTTGTAATAAAACAACGATCTATTTTTACCGTGCTATGACGTCTCCTGGTTTCATTTGGAGTGTCTTTTAGTTATCCCTTGACCCTGTCGAGTTCATAGTCCTAATGCCTTGTCTGGTTGATTTTACAGGGAATGGATTTAAAGGAAGGCTTAATAACTTGATGATTCAACTTCGCAAGAATTGCAATCATCCTGACCTCTTGGAGTCTATCTTCAATGGTTCTAGTATGTGACAGATGATTTCTGGAACTGATAGTTATGTGCTTGTGTTGGTACTATCGTTTAATTTCATTCTTTACTTGGCAGGTTTTTATCCACCTGTGGAACAAATAGTTGAACAATGTGGCAAGTTCCGCTTGCTGGATAGGCTGCTATCAAAGCTTTTTGCTCGCGAACACAAGGTTTTTTAAGCTGTCTATTACTTCAAGCTTTTCTGTCTTCCCAATTTGCTTCAAGCTTTTAAAATCATTCCATTAACTGCCAACAGGTTTTGATATTCTCTCAGTGGACTAGAGTGCTAGACCTAATGGACTATTATTTTAGTGAAAGGGGATTTGATGTTTGTAGAATTGATGGCAGTGTGAAATTGGATGAAAGAAAAAGACAGGTAATTGCTGCTTACATTTTGATGCAGATTCAGTATGTTTTTGTTTTGTTTCTGATATGGATTAAACCAGTGATGATGTAGAAAATTGGTGTTTCACACACTGAAAGTCTGTATTCCCTAAGATTGTCTCAATTATTTTATCAATTCAGCTTCTCTTGCCCACAGAAGTTGTGAGCAGTTATTGGTAATGGGATAGTCTGCATGAGTTTTTATCAACATCTGACTATTACCATTTCTGTGTAGATAACCTTCTAGTATTCCTAACCTGGTTGTGTGTGTACACTGCTTTTGTGTGGAACATATGGGAGAAACCTGTTGGGTGTACCGATCAACTTGTGTACTCTCATGATTCCCAAGAGAAGTTGCTGGGATCAATGATCTCTATTCATAAAGTATTTGCTTTTGGCCTCTATTTTGCTTCACTCCTTTTTTCTAACAAAACTGATTCACTCTTTCACTGAAGTGAGTTATTCCTTTCCAATTTATCTCATCTGCTGTCCCCCTATCATTTTTAAATTAAGGAGCAAAGTTCCCATCTCCTTGGTTATATTGATATCAAGTAGTGGTATGCTGCTTAATTTTGGTGTACAAATTTCTTAGTGACTACTCTCAATGTTGCATTAGTTAATTTTCCTCTCACTTGAACTCCCTCTAAAATTTTCAGGCTCTTATTGTAGTTCATGTGCTATTGGAATGAGCTTTAGGGAGGTCAGATGATCTAGTTCATTATTTATGAAATCCTTAATGAAGTTGACCTGTTTGTATTTTCCTTATTCGAAAAACAGATCAAGGAGTTCAATGATGGTAGCAGCAAGTTTAGGATATTTCTTCTTAGCACTAGAGCTGGTGGCCTTGGTATCAATCTGACTGCTGCTGATACCTGTATTTTATATGACAGTGACTGGGTATGTTCTTAACGATCCCTTGGGCTTTCATTCACTTATTCCGATGTTTTTTTTTTCTTTGGCATGGTTTCACACATTTGAACAGTGCTGTAATTAAGTTTTAGTATGGAGTTTTTTCCCCTGACAAGTAGGCTTTTGAGTGCATCTTAAAGAGAATTGCATATTTTCCAGCCTAAAGAATTAGTAATTTTGTCTGCGATGGTACCTCTCTTTTCTTATAGAGTAGTTTCTCTAGTCAGATTCATCCTTGGCTGGTAATCTTCTCAACCAATGCATAACTAATACATGTATTAGTTGTATTCGTGGTAAACTATGACATTAACAACACGGTGTACTATTTACTATTCAAATAATCCCCATTCAACTAATACAACAAACCTAGCAGCCCATAGAAAATAATGCCAGCATAATTAATCCCAACATTACCAATACTCCCTATACATTTGCCTTTTTTGCTGTACTACTTTTCCTTGTTTGTGGCATTTGTGAATTGATGGCCCTTTTAGATTGATTAGTTATTTTACATTTTCTTTTCAGAATCCTCAAATGGATCTACAGGCAATGGATCGGTGTCATAGAATTGGTCAAACCAAACCTGTTCATGTTTACCGGCTTTCAACAGCTTTGTCTGTGGAGGTATGATTCAGGATATATCTGGAAGTATGTTTGCAGCTCTTTATTGCTCATTCTAATGAAGAAAATTCGTCCGTTTCAGGGTCGAATCCTCAAAAGAGCTTTTAGCAAGTTGGCGCTTGAGCATGTGGTCATTGGAAAAGGACAATTTAAGCAGGAGAGGAGCAAACCTTCCATGGATGCTAAGGATTTTACTGAGGTTTCTGCTTGTTCTCTCTCCAGTAAATTCTAAGAATATTTTTCATACTATCTTGCAAATTCTCTTTTCCTCTGTATAATCAGCGAGTTGCTATCTCTTCAACACTTTATGTAGTGCATCAGTGAGTTGCTATCGTCACACACTTCAGTAGTGTAACAACTATTTTTTTTAGTTGTTTTATGTGTTCTCAACTGATAGTATTATTTGTTTACTTTCTCGTTAAATGTTCAAATATATTCCTGTCTTACCCAGTTTGTTGTCCTTGAACCCTTTCTTTTCTGTTGTATGCAGCAACAATGAGACAGATTATATTTATTTTTTGGTAGAGGAAAATAATAGATGCATTTTGCTAATTATTGTTATATGGTGCAGGAGGAGGAGTTGTTGTCTCTCTTGAAAGATCAAGATAGTGAGGAGGACAAGTTGGTGCAGACAGATGTCAGCGATGAAGATCTGGAGAGGATTTTAGACCGTAGTGATCTGCTTAGCCATCCTTCAGGCAAAGATGAAAACACTGGATCATGTGTTAATGTCCTTCCTCTCAAAGGACCTGGCTGGGAAGTAGTTATTCCAACCGCAACTGGAGGAATGCTTTGTACCCTCAACAGCTGATGACAACTCTGTTTTAGAACTTATTGTTAGTCAATAGCTGATTAGGTGAACTTATATTAAGTATTGAATTATGTGTTGGTAACCCCAGCAAAATTTTGTAAATTTGGGCTGCTGACGTGGGTAGACTTGTTTAAGTATTGAAAGGTGTTTTTAGTAACAGCAGCAATTTTGTGAAGTTGTGCTAATGAAATGGATGAAGAATGGGGGAAGGTTAACTCTTTTTTGGTTAAGTTCTGAGATATTGACTAGCAGTTAATGTGATGTTATACAGAGAAATTATTTTGGAACTGTTATTCACTGCTTGGATGATTGCTAAATTAGCAGTGCTGCGGTTTTCATTTTTTTCTTTTATGATTTAATCTGTGGTGAATTGGATATATTGTTACTGGTCACTGAATTCTTAATGAACCAGAAGGCAAAATATATTCATGAATTTTCGTGCTTTCTATATACTGCAGTTAGGAGTGAATTTACTAAGCATGTGATTATGATTTGTCCAAAATAGCTTAACAAGAGAAATATTTTCGGGAAAAAACAAAGTTCCGTTACCGGGAATCGAACCCGGGTCTCTCCTGGGTGAAAGCCAGATATCCTAACCGCTGGACGATAACGGATGTGTTTATCAAGTGTTTCAAACATTTTAATATAAATCAATAATTGAACGACCTACCTCTATTTCATTTGACAGTGAACGATATTTTTACACTTCCTGGTGTACTTTAACCTATTAATTACTTGGTATAATCTATTGTATGGTATCAATGAACATATTAAATAGAGTTATATGCATTTACCTTTTAATTAATCAGATTATATGAATATCTTTTAGTATCTGTGCATAAAGCTCAATTCGATTTAAAATAATTTTCGATTTTCACACCCACTTAATAAAGGTAGCAGAGGAAAGATGAACGCAACTGAAAGTGGTAGACAAAAGATAATGGACCAAGCATTTTTCTTTATTGGTTTCATAAACGTAAAAATGTCCCATACTATTCTTAGATTATTTACGTGCTCCTCTATGACATAATATTGTACTTGTTCCCAACCAAAAATAAATATACTGCAAGTTGTTGAGAAGAAAGGATAAAAAATATGTCAAAGGCAGGCTCCTTGTTGCAATCTGTATATATATGAGTTGAGCTCAATTTCTAACAAGAGCTCATCTGACAAAATCTTGTTGTTTAGTGTTATTTTACAAAAGTCAGCTAACTGGACCAAAAGAACATCTAGATCAGAGTAGAAAGATTGTGCATATATTCTTGTAAGCACCTCTATCCGTGAATTATTAGTTCCATTTCTACGTCTATATGTCCAGTTTACACGTCGAGCAATATTTTCTGTGGTTACTTGTTCAAATGGTTGAGTAATCAAACTTGTGGAACTGCAAATTTTCCAACTCTTGGAGATAAAATAGATGGCACTTCCTGTATGTTCAGTACCTTTGGTACAGCCATGCCCCCGGATATAACAATTTCTACATAGTTTGAAATTTAAACGTAGTTAGAAGAGATGAAGATGAATTATTTTGTAAAAAAATTGAATTTAGACTCTTACCTATCCCCTCTCGAACAGATAGATTGGGCCTCATAACATCTTTAGAATTCACAAGAAATATATCTCCGAGGTAGAGGTGATTAGTCGGGACATAAACACAGCAGAGTTCCTCTGCACCTGTACTGTTGTGAAGTATGACAGTTGAAGTGATGAATCCAAATGCATACTCACCAAGCCGTGGATGCCTTATTATGGCCACCTCTTTGAAGGCATGTGAAGTCTTATCTGGAAAAAAATGCTGCATTCTGTTTAGTATTTGGAACGTTTAAACAGAAATTCAATATTTGGTAGGATACCTGGTGAAATTGCTAAACTAATTTGCTTGGAGGCAGCGTAGATGTAGCTCATGAGGGGCATTTTTTTGATGAACCACTCTCCTAAACTAAGAAGAGATGCACCTAACCATGAGGACATGAACACCCCAACGAAGAAGATGAAAGTCATGGAGGTAACAAATCCAAGTCCTGTGAATCCATATGAACACTAATGATAAATGCAGCACACATTCAATCACAACAATAGAGTTATTCATGCTCAATACAAGGACCAGATACTGAAAGTATTTTGACATAGACGATTTTCGTAGGAGCAACAACATACTTAAGTTAAATATACAAGTACAGAATAGAGGCTACCAAATTGAAGGACGTATGCATACATAAAATGAGAGGCGTGCACTTTTTTTTAATCAAAGAAAGAGAGGTGTCCACACACAATCACTGACCACTATAAACCATCTTAATCTTTGTCTCAATCCTTATATTTCATTTTTAGCGAAGGCTCAGCCTCAATTTATATATTTCATTATATTATTAAGTGCAAGTATAAAATGTGTCCATGGACACAAAGTATGAAAATAATGATGCCAATGATTTTGGAGTGGTGAAGTCGATGAACAATTATTTCTGCTGCAAGTAATGTCTATGAGCCAAGCTCAACATTATCCTCGAAGCCGATCTCTTTCCACCCCTTCCCTCCTAGACTCACGAAACAAAGAAAAAACAAGATGAACAAATAACAAATGCTTACAAGACTTAGGTGTCAGTTTTTCTACAGCCAAATAGACGAGTACATAAAGATCATGAGTACTAACCAAATACATTGATTCCAAGCTGATTATATATCGGAGAAAAGAAAGCATCCACAAAATGAATGAACCACCAGGTGACATAAAAAGTTATGGCTATGGGAAATAAGATGACACTGCAAAACAATTAGTATAAAACATTATTCATGCAAATGTGCAATTCAGCAAAGAGAAAAACACTGATGAACTTTACAAATTTCAGAGCAATAGAAAACTAACCATCCGCTGATGAACTTTTTCCAAGTCCAGCTACGAATAACTTTGCCAAATGCCTGCATAGAGGGAAAAATGGGAATGAAATTATTCATTCTGCAATTCATCATGCTATCCCAATTTAAGTTTTCACTGTCATTTCGCACAAGCTATTTTGGGAGAATTTACCCGAATCATACACACAAATTACATTCATTTGATACAAATTAGAAGTAAATCAAGGCAAAATGTAGGATTAATGTTATATATTCTGTATCACATTGATGATCACAAAATGCGGTGGCATATTGATGAATGAAACTGTGAGAGAGAGATGGAGAAACCTCTTTGCCAGAGGAGTGATGAGACCTAGAAGAAGAAGGAATATTTGGGGAATGAGAAGGAGAAGAATTTTTGGAGTGAGTGGCATTAATATTCTCAATGCCTCCCATTGGTATGAGAAGCTCTGATTCTCTATCTGCTCTTGGCGTCGCCATTATCGATATTAAATATGGATCTTCTCTTCCCCAGAACGAATGTGCTCAACAGACTCCCGACAGTTAATTTAATTCGCAATTGCTTTCTCCTGCTCAGACTAACCCTTTTCTCCCGAAAAAAGAAGAATCTCAAAATAAATATTTAAAAGTTGTGTCGTTAAATGCATTAAAAAAAATCTTCAATAAAGATAACTTTTGTAGTTTAGTTATCTTTAGTTTTCATATTCCTAGAATTTATTGTAATTCCATGTTTCCATAAAGTACATGGACTGATCAGAGAACATGTCTGAATGCAGGTGGGAACATGAATTTTCTGCCTGCTGGTAGAGTTAAAAAGGTACTACA
>JAABOM020000049.1:22349571-22361193 GCA_011800125.2 Solanum clarkiae | reverse complement strand
TGTGTAATTTATTTCCTAGAAAATATAAAAGTTCAATAAATGAAAGGGCAAATATGAAAAAAAATTTGAAATTTTCATCTTAAACTTTGAAAAATTCAATTATTTTGAACCCTGAAAAAAGCCTCAAAAATTCAATTAATTGGGGACGAAGAGAGTAACACATGAATTCTCGTAATTTAGATACTATCGTTAATAAATTAGTTCTTTGTCTCATCTCAAATGATATATTTTTATTTGATACGTTATTTAAGAAAAAAATAATAACTTTTGAAATTTATAATCTAAAATAATTTTTAGATAGTTATATGATTGAGATTTATTTCATAGGACAAAATGAGTATTATAAAGTTTAACTTTTTCTAATTATAATAAGGTACTAATATTCTTCTTAAGACTAAATAAAAAAGAAAAGGTGGCACATAAAATGAGATAGAGAAAGTAACAACAATAACATAGAGTCTACACAAATTTTATCATTACTTCACGGAGGCAGAGAGGATTTTAAAAACCCTCAGCTTAAGTGCAACAAATCCAAGCACAAAGAATAAGAAAATATAGCAAACAAATCCTTAAAAAAAAGAGAGAAATAGTACGATAATCAAAATATAATAAACAACAAAAGATGATAGAAATCAAAAGTAACAACTACATCAAAATAACTAGTACAACAATGAACACCAACAAATCTGAAATCTCACAGAGTAAGACAATACTCCACTGTCTACTAAACTTCTATCCTAATATGCATCTTTCACATGCTCTTACTAAGATTGTGTTATGTCCTGTTTAATTGCCCATTGTTAATACTTTTATTGTGTAGTCCATCTCTCTTTGTATATGTAATAATTAACCTCTCATAATTTCTCAAATGACATTTATACTTTTTTAAAAATATATCTAAATTATTTCAATTTCATTTTTCTCATCTTTTCATACCTAGTAGTGTATTAAAAATGCAAAAAGTAACACGATGTAACATTAATATATTTTATTATGCAAATGTACTTGTTTCTCTTAAATTTTGTTCTTACAAAAATAACATACTTTCATCTATTTAAAAGTCTTCATCTTATTTATTTTTCATCAATAAACAAAACGAAACATGGGCTCTTTTATATATATATATATATATATATATATATATCCCTCTCAGTTCAGCACTTTCTTCTTTCCCCTTGTTTTTTCTCCTGTTGAACCAGCGTTGCAGTTTATTCAGAGGGATCGTCTCTTCAACACCGAATCCACCATTACCTAGATGTAGTTCGCTGCTTCTGAGTTTGCATTGGAATTGAAGGCATAAATTCGGCTGAGATCGGATAAAAAGGTTTTCCGATCCTTTTTGGGAACATGATAACAAGGTCTAAACTGGTTGAACAGCTCAGAGATTACCAGATCCGATCTCAACACAAGTGCCCTCCTCTTACTTTCTTTTCCCCAAAGCTTCATCTCTCCAATTGGTACGTCTCTATTTTGTCTGTGTAAATATGTGTATCCTTCCATACTAACATCAAGTTAAACCAATTTAGCAGGAAGTGGTTTCTGCACAGACTTTTATGTTGATTTATTTAACTTATTAGGTTATCCATGAGCTATGTATACAAAATTATGATTTATGATATACCTAATATTTACGGATAATTTTGCCCATGTTTTTAGTCGGATAAGAAGAAATCACTGAGTTTTTTTCTTCATTGACAACTAAGCTACACTTCAGGGTGCATTATATTAAACTTGTGATATTTCTGATTTAATTTGGGAGATTACTTCAATTATAGATATTCAAGTAGTTCAACTAAAATGTCATAATTTAACTTCAATAATCGATAAATGATTCTAAAAGTTTCTGCTGAGGTGCAACGCCTACTAGCTTTGAATTGCGAAGGCAATGGGCATGGACCCACTAATTCCAAAAAGAATCATGATCTGAAAAAGATTTTGGCTAGATGAATGAACTGCTAAGGCACTCAAATAAGAACCTAAACAACAACAACAACATTACCCCAATGCTTCAAAGGCTCCCGCCCATTGTGGGGTAAGGGGAGGTCGGATGTATGCAGCCTGACCCCTATGTTTAAAAACATAGCGCGACTGCTTCCAGATGACCCATGATGAGCGTCGAAAGTTGCATTGACTAACTGCTACTTTACAATTGAAAGAAGCGCAGACAGTTTAAAGAGCCATTTTGCTTTATTCCATCATATCCCAAAGCCAAAAAATAGTTTCTTTTTTTTTTCCTGATAGTCGAGAAAAACCTGAGACCAGTGGCGCAAATTTCGCAATACAGTCAATAATGAGTTTGTCTTTTTACCATTCTCCAGTTATATATCAAGCTTTTGTTTGTGGAAGGGTTCAAACCTGTGACATGTGTCTAACCTACACGTGCATTAAACTAACCGCTAGTCCACTAGGTCAAAGCCCTGGGGAGCAATTCTTTCCAGATGTTTTTCCATCAGTTGAAGTGATTAAAAGGTCTTATTTTGTCTTTTCTTTTATCTTGCATTTATTTTATGGTGGATCGCAATTACATTTCTTACAAAAGACTTCCTATGTTATAGTCAGAACATATTCACTAAAAAGTAGAAAGATTAATTGAGAAAAAAGGGACATACTGCTTTCCGTCCATCATGTAAAGGTATTTTTTTCTTGAAACTGCCTTCATGTAAAAGTCAGGCATATAATTTAAACAATTCGATTCAAAACTCTTTGCACTTTTCTCTGCACTTCTGACCAGACAATAAAAATTTTATTTGCGACACAGCAGTACTCTTTTATAGGTTGATTTCCCATTGAAATGTGCTATTTACAGTGGGAACTTGGTTATCTATAAAAATAGTCCTTTAAACCTTCTTTTCCTCCTCCATTGATGCTCATGGTGGATTACTGGTTCCTCAAAATGTAATCCAGTGATTCCTTGCTTATGGTCTCCCCTTGCCAATCTTGGATATGTATATTTTTGGGCTCTATGGATATGTGTAATTCATTGAGTCTCTCTCTAAGATTGTCCCTGTAGTAAGATTCTCACTAGCCTTACGTCAGCTGTGATTACATTACCATTCCTAGGATGTCTGTTGTCAGTATCGATGTCCTGTTGCCTTTAGCAGTCAGACTTTAGAATCAAAGTCTAACTTAACAGGGGCAAGAGTGATTTTCTCCAATGAGCTTTCCATAAATACAGCAGAATTTTAAATTTGAAATAGGCTCCTTCTTTCTTTGCACTTCCTTCAGGCTGATGAAGGAGGGGATACCCACATTGCGTCTGGGGATATTGTCCAGGCTTAGTTCATTTTAAAGATATGGATCGTTCACAGCCAATATTTGAGTGGAACGTAGATTAAGAAAGGCCTGTCTTCTGATGGCTTTAGTTTTCCCTTTTTTTTTATGTCATGCTAATGGTAATATAGTAATAACAGTATTATTGGAAGTTAATATCAGTACTCACCCAGGAATGCATTATCTGCACATTCAGCATTCAACAATTTTAGCAGATTCTTTTGTGGATGGAACAGAATTTTTTGTAGCTTATAGGTGCATTGTCCCATGGAGGGGAGTGAGGACTTGGACACGTGCCAACAGCTTTTACTGCCTTAATAGACAAGCAAGTTGATATTTTGTACAGCATCATAGAGTGTTACTATGAGCTATGTTGATCTGCTAGGGACAGATATCAACATTACCGCACCTCTTAAACACTATGATCGTGGTCTTGAATTAACTTAAGCTTCTTGAGAAACTGAAGACCTTGGTAAATAATGATGAATGGTTTGTCTATTTCCTTCAGATTAATCCGTCATACATGTGAGGCTAGGCTTACGAATGACATCTTTTTGATAGGTTAATAATTAATTCAATGATTACTAAGGATGGATGTAATCTCTAGCCAAGGATACAAGACCTAAGGAGAATGCAGAAGAAGCGGTTCAAATAATTCTATTGCAATTATATGATTCTTTTAATCCTAAATATCTACTCTTAGCTAGTCTCATGAATCACGATTGCATTCTGCTCCTGACCCCTGTCAGTATTCTCTTTAGCTCTGTCTTGAAAGCTTTTCTCTGTCCTCGATATCCTCTTTCAATATTTTCTAATAGTTTCCTCAGTTCCTCATGTGTTAAAAGTTTCTCAAATGCTTTAAATTGTTGTGAATTCACTGATTATTGGTATTGATTGGTTATGTCTGTACTTGTGTTTATGCCTGTTCCATCACCTCTGGCAGCATATTATTAGATCTCTCTTTCTACTTCATCATGCTTTAGTGATTTTTTGGTCTTACAGTTCTAAACTAAAGTTCTCCCTATTATTGTGCAAAATTCTCTTCAGATATGGTCATTCAAATTCTGATCACCTTCCTAAATTATGTGCTACTTCTGCTATTCCATAATCTTCCTGATTACCAAGTAGCATCTGCTGCTCAGGTCCCTTTTTCAGCCATAAATCCTGAATGTAGTTAACTTAGTTGTCATCCTTTATGGATCTTTCCACATGATGAGTTTCGCCAATATGATTTCTCCCTATACAGAGTAAATGTTTTTCGCATGATCTGGTGCTCATGCTTTTGGATCCCGAACTTCTTTTGTCAGTTGAATTAAGTGGGTAAATCACCTGAAGTTCATGTCTCAAATCCATCTTATAATCTAATTTTTGTTGTTTTCTAGTCCATATAATTCACCTTGGTACATGGGATAAAGAGATATTGGTTTTTGGCGGAAAATGTGAAAACCTGTTAGTTTGTTGGGCGTCAATAGGAATGGTCACACTTATTACCATTTTAATATTGGAACCTTGAAATGGTTGCCGGTTCCCTTTCACACAGCTTTCGTTCATCTTCCCCCCATTTGCTTACATCTCTTCCATCCATCTTAATTCTGTTTGAACAGGCCAAGAAATACTCTTCTACTGATAATGCTCCACCCATCTCATTGATGTACCCCCTTGGAATATTTTCCTTGCTAGTTCTGGTTACTGCTCTCCTTCCTTACCTTGTCAGAATCCTTTTGCGTTGAGCCTACTCTGAGGGAGATCTCTTTTTCTTTATCAATATTGTTCTTAACGAGTCTCTTAATGTTTTATCCAATCCCCTTCCAGCTTGCATCCTAGCTTTTTTAGAATCTCAATTCTTCAGTACTTTCCTCCTCTGTCAGTATCAGTCAGGTTGAGACTCCTTTTTCATTTAAACCTTGACCCATCAACATCCCATCTCTCTCTGCAGTGTTTTATTGCCATAATTGTTTTTACAAATTTACTATTCCCCTAGCAATTTAAACTCATTCAGTTTTTTTTAAATTTTCTTTTTTAATTTTATGTATACATGTTTCTCAAATATCCATTACTTCTACTGAGAGAAGAAACTTCATCCTTGAATACAGGCCACCTTACCTAGATAGGTCTTCTTCTCTATCTGCTGAGATTCTCAAATTCCTCTTGCTTCTGAGAACCATGGCTTTGAAACTTCATTTTTTTTCTCACAGATATGCATGCTAGACCTATTGAGTAGAGTTGAAATGATACCTCTTTTTTCGTTTATGAATATCAACCACTCCACCTTCATCTTCTGATTGTCCAGAACTCTAGATTTTACCGTAAGTACATGAATATAGCATCATTTTCTTGTTGGTTTTTAATGTTAATTAGCTAGCATATCAAATACTTTATTTTGGCCTTTCCAAGTTCTTTATTTATATTATTTATATTTTGAGTTGGGGTTGGAGGGAAGCTGTAAGGCTATATCATCAGTCATTGATAATTTTGTGGTGTGTATTTGGTAGGGAAGCTGTAAGGCTATATCATCAGTCATTGGTAATTTTGTGGTGTATATTTGGTAATTTTGTGGTGTATATTTGGTAATTTTAGAATATCAAATGCCTACGTTTTCTTCAAAAAATTGTTACATCACGACACAAATCCCTTGTTAAATGTTGGAAAGGATCGGGTGTTGTATCTTAAACAGTATAATAGAATATGGTACAGTAATACACATTTTACAAATAATTGATTACTCTTTATAGATAACTCACCAACTATATGCTGGAAATTGCACCCAAGATTATGCCTAGTGGTCAATGTAGTGGGAGAACTATGAGGTTTGAGGTTCAAATTGACTTGGTGGTTTCTTCCTATTGGCCTAAACCTTTGCAGGCAAAGTTATCTATTACATGTGTTGGTGGGAGATAGTAGGTGCCCAATGGAATTATTAAGTAATTACTAAAAGAGTTGTTAACAATTTATTTTAGATAGATAAAAAATAGCTTTTTGAAATTTTTGAAAGTTGTATAGAATAATATTATTAGTGTAACTGTTCAAACATATCACGACATTGTGAAAGGGACTGATTTTCCACTTGGGACAAATGACAAAGTGGATGTCTTCAGTATCATCTCACCCTTTCTCTTTCTATACTTGATTATCATCCTAATATTGTCCAACATTTCGAACTTCTCCTGGTTGTTGGAAATTCCTTGACTCCTTGTTAATAGTATGTCTGGCAAGTGCACTTTAAATGGATGCGATGCTACTTGTAGTATATTAGCTCATCAATGTGTTATGTGTAACTTTTAAATTTCTTTGTTGTATTATGCTTCTCATAAATTACCATATGCTTTGCACCTTTATTTTTGCTTTGTCATTAGAATAATAGTCGCTTGATGTAACCTTCATTCCACAAGTTCATAGAATAATATTTGCATGATGTAACCTTTATTCCACAAGTTCAGATAACCTTCTAAACAGTTTTAGAGACCTGTGCATTTGTTAATAGATAGAATAATAGTGTATCAAATCTGTAATTGTCTCAATTTTTTTTGTAGGACTGATGTTGCAGTTGCTGTGTTCTGCGCCTTCTTATTTGGTGTGCTTATATTATCATCATACGTGGCCCTTCATTTAAAACATTACTGGAGTTCCTTTCTCATTATAAGCCTTGCCATTACTCTTCCAGTGCATTTGAGAATGCTACGACAGGCTCATGCAAGAAAGAAAGTAAGACAGTTACCTTTGTCTATGTGAATGTCCTCTACTTCTGCAATCACCGAGCAGCGGTTTTAAGTAAAAGGAATACCTCTTGCACAAAAGTGCTCTCGATTGTGCTTATACAAACTTTGATCTCCGTCACATAGGCTGACCAATCTTCTGCCCTTTGCGATACTCTTGATAGCCATTCATTAGGAAGCATGATTTGACGATCAATTAGTTCCCTGTGAAAAACCAGAATCTAGAGCTCAAGGATTCAGCAATCTAATAATTCTTTGTTGTAAACTAAACTTGGTGAGCAAAAGATGCTCAGTTCTGGATATTTTTCCTGCAGGCAAGCTGATTGTAGTAAACTTTGAAGTTTATGTAGAGAGATTAACACATAGTATCTGAATGATCAGATAATAGTCCTTGGACAGTTGAAATGACTTTGATTCAAGAATATTTTACTTAACCATGTAGAAAAGTTTAGTTCTGTAAGAGAAATAGTATTCATGCTTTCCATTAAGTAGTAATTTCTGTTTCAAATAGAAATATTCAAAATTTAGATGCTATGGAAGGAATTTGATTGCTGAACTACATGAGGTAAGACTAAGTGTTACGCACAGAACAAATAGGTTGACTAGCAACTTGAACATTGTAAGTTTGCTAGGCCGCACAGATCGTAGGCTTCAAAGTACGGTCTCGTGACACTAAGGGTCTTGTGTGCCCTACAAGAGATTACCACACACTAAACAAGATAATTGTGAAGAAGAAATACCCTATCCCCTTGATCGTTGACTTGTTCAATAGATTGGGGAAGGCCAAGTTTTTCAGCTATGGGAAGTTTGAAGATTGAAAGCAAAATCATTGATCTTAGGTACCTAGGCTCTCAGTTTAGGTGGCGGGGTCAAAGTCTCCTAAGTTTAGTCTTGTTGGAATGTCATTTTCCCTGATGCCGTTGTTATTGCTTCACTAGCATGCTTTGAAAGTTGTCATGCAAGAAACCAAAAAGAAGCTAAGCAAGGGAGGTCATGCAAACTCACATATGTGGTGAAATACGGGGATGGCTTGTGGCCGCGGGCGAAAGGCCAACCAAGGGCAAAAACTATTTTAGTAAAACACTTAATGGGCTAGGGTGGTCTTATTTTGCCTTACCAACCGTAGAAAAACTTGGAATATAGGCCTAGATCATTTATATAGCCTATACTACTGTTTTAGTGAAACAAATTCTTGAATTTTAGAATTATTAGTTCAGATATATAATCAATTGAAGTAATTCACTGGTAAATTAAGCTAACTTTGACCATGGAATTGACGTTTCCTAATCTGCATCCCCTAGTTTCTAGAGCCGCCTCTTACGACTTATGACAATTCACAATATTGATAAACCAGTTGTCCAATGTTACTTTGCCATTTGGATTTGGAGGTCATGTAGGAATTTCATCTTCTTGGTGTTTGGTGTAATCTTTGTGGAAAAAAAACTGGAAAATCCAAAAAACTCGAGGCCTTTTCAGTTGCTGTATTGAAGCGGACTGCGCAGAACTTGCGTTTCTTGTTTCTCCTTTTGTAGTTTTCTGAAAATTCTTCCAAAATCTTCACCCGACGTTATCTGTATGGAAAACATCTCAAATATGTGCTATACAATCTTTGGCAATAAACTTTTAATTTTTTTCCCTAAATTCATTGAAAAACAACTATTTTATTTCCAAGATAAATATCAAACTAATAGTTTTCCAGAATCTGGGTTTTGAGATGAGGGTTTTAGGAAACAGTCTCTCTACCTCTATGAGATAGCGGTAAGGTCTGCATACAATCTACTCTCTCCAGACTCCACCTGTGGAATTTCACTGAGTAGGTTGTTGTTGTAGTTTTCCAAAATCTAAAAAAAATAAAATAAAAATTTGACGTACTATGGCAACTAAATATGGCAATTAGTAGCTTGACCAGTGTAATCAGGTTTTTAACCTCTGAACTTTGACATTGTTAACAGAAAATATGAAAAGCCCGCTCAACTACACAACTATTCGGTTCAACAGAACCTAGTACTTTTGAAGTCGAATGTGTCTATGGTGAATTAACATTGTTCAAATGGAAAATCCATAATGTCATTATTTAAGGTTATTACAATTTGGACTTATCAAACTACAATTCAAATGATAATGAACTATTGACCATTATATACTTTTCACTTTTCTATAGAGATATGAATAGAAGTCTGCAATGTTGTTTATATTCATCACGTCATAATCAAGGCTATTACAATTTGAACTTATCAAACTACGATTCAAATAATTGTGATCGATAGTCCATTGTATACTTTTCATTTATCTATGGAGATTTGAATAGATGACCTCGATAGATATCTCAAATTCTAGATCCATCATATTACTAGTCAAGATTATTGCAATTTACAGCTTGTTGGATGGTGGTTTTTTGTGGTGTAGTATCTTATGTTATGGTATGGTTAGGAAGAGAATGATATTTGTTTTGATCGTTTCATTAATTATATGGTAAGATATAATTTGACTTCTTGGTTCTGTAATCATGAAATAAAACCACCAATTTGGTGGTATCCATGGGTTTTTTTTTCCAATTATATTCTTACTTAAGTTTAGATAATTCTACTCTATCATTTATTTCTTATTAAACTTTATCCTAATATATGTGTTGCTTTTTTATTATTTATTTTCCTTCGGATTAACTTTTGAAACTTCTCTTCCGCCTTCCGTCTTTTCTTTAACGTTTCAATCTAATTTTTGAGGTTTATTTTTAAAAAATTCTTACTTTCTTATTTTCTTGTATTCTTTGTATGGATTAGAGATATATTAGCTTGTATGTTTTCCTACTTGATACTATGTATTTATCAAAAAATAATTATTAAAAAATATTGATAAATTTAGTGTTTATAATAATTAAGGATATTTTTGTAAATTTATCGGTTACAATACGATACCATACAGTCAAATAAAATAACAAAATTATCATTAAACAATAGTAACCCACAATTAGGGGTGGCAGCAGACTGGTACTGACACCACCGGACCGGTATTTAGCGGGACCGGACCGATATCGATAAATACCACCCCAAAAAATCACCGGAACCGGTACTGGAAGTATCGGAAAAAATTGATGGTACCGCCCCGGACCGGTACCAATCGGCATTTTACCGGACCGGAACAGACCGGAGTTTTCATTTTTTTTTTAATTTTAAATTAATTTTATAAGTTTAAAATTATAAATTAAGTTTATTATTAGAAGTTTAAATTAAAGTTTATGTTATGAGTTTATATTATAATTTATAACTTATAATATAAATTTCAAATTTCAAAGTTAACTTTCAAACTATTAAATTTCAAAGTTTATATAAATGTTTTAACTTTGAAATTTATAATATTTTATATTTAATATAAATTTAAGTTTGAGAACTTTAAACTTTGAATTTTGAAATTTGAAGTTTCAACTTCAAGTTTAATTTATAAATCTTTAAAGTTTAATTATTTAATTAAAGATATAAACTTAAAGTTGTAAAATATAAATTCTAGGATCAAGATAATAAAATAATAATATAAAAAAATAAGGCGAATAGCCTATAAATTTATTACGTTACTAAAAAAGTTATAGTGTTGTACAGATATTAGAAGAAAACCTAATTTACGCAGCCATCTTCTAGGAAGGGTTCTGTTTCAATTAGACCTTGTTTATTACATATTTACAATTTTCAAACTAATATCTTATATCATCTTCAAAATCTTTCCTAAGTTGTTCTAACATTTCTTGTGTTACATTGTTTGCATCTCAACTTGACCTTGTTCTTCCGTGAAATCAATGCCGTCTTCACTTGATTTCGATAAAATATTATCTACGTCGTTTTAAAATTGAGACGGCAAATTTGGACGTTCAAAATTTCTCCGCTTCGCATTTATCCAGTCTCTAAATATTACTGATATTTTCAAGTTGTCTGTTGCCAGTGATTGTTAAAAAGTCCCCAAGTTGGAATCTTGTCACGCTAAAGGCGCCTTCCGAAGCCACGGACGATTCTTGAATAGCTAGAATATCACGAATCACCCGTTCAAGTCTTGGAAAAGATTTGCCTAGATTCTTCCATCAATCCAAAAATTACGGCTTCCCCTGTGCATCTTTAACACTTTCCTTAACCTGGTTAAGATATTCATCAAAATCATTATGATCGTTAGTAGTAAAACCAAGAGTATTCTATCAGGTTTTCAATATCATTGTCGTATATACACTTCTGTGGGTCGGGTTGCTGAAATTGTATATCATTAAAAGTAGAAACATATAAATCATATAATTTTTTAGCCTATTCTCTAACGCTACTTCTAACATAAAACATATTATGTGCAGGATGTTGTCCATCGTCTATAATTTCTAAATTTCTGTATATAGTTTCTATCATTCTACATATATAGGTTAAATAAATTTGAGGAATTGGAAAAAAATATTTTTTAAAATTTTCAATCATTTTTTTAACAGGTTGTTCAAATTTTGGATTATCTTTAAAGGTAGCAAATAAACAAGAAATAGCATAAATATTTGGTAAAACGGAACCAATAGTAAGATAAGAAAGACCCGAATTTTTTTGAGTAGCTAAGTAAAAAACTTTTAAAAAATCAACTAGTTCTTTAATATTTTTCCAATCATTATCATCAATTCGAAGAT
>JAABOM020000049.1:22315590-22326629 GCA_011800125.2 Solanum clarkiae | reverse complement strand
ATACATTGATTATAAATGAAGGGTAAAATGGTAAAATTTATTAATATATTAATGATTTCTTAATAACTGTGTAAAATAAAAAGTGCTCTTATAATATGGGACGGATGTAGTACTATTTTTGCAAGTGCAGTCCTGTCCATAAATTTTCTTACAGAAAGCTGTTTGAAGGTTTTCTTTAGAAAAAGCCACACACTTAAAGAAAAAAGTTGTCCTAAATCACACACACATATAGGGACTTGCTCGATGGTAAACGCAATTAATTCTTTAAAAGCTTCTTGACAAGTCTAGTATTTATACCGAACTGGTAGTATATAAACTTTAGCTATGTAAGCTGCATCAATGGTGGACATCTAAACAGAGGAATTTAGAGATAAGGGAGAAATCAGATGACCTTTTCTTTTATTCACTGTACGGAGGATGATACAATATTGATATTTATAGACCAATTGTTAAATCCTACGGTTGTATCCAGCTCATTTATTAGTCGGTATAGACTTAACTACTTTGATCGTCCACTTAATCAATCACGGCACTCTAACTAATTTTACTAACTAACTAATTCCCAATACTCCCCCTCAAGCTCAAGCTGGATGTTGTAACAAGTTGATAGCTTGGATAACAGATATTCATGTTGACTCCTTCCAAGAACTTTTGTAAGGATATCTGGCTGTTGATCTTTAGTTCCAATGTGATGAGTGCGCACCTTCCCTTCTCTAATCTTGTCCCTCACAAAATGGCAATCGATCTCTATGTACTTAGTGCGCTCATGAAAAATGGGATTAGCTGCTACCTGAAGAGCAGCTTTGCTGTCACAATACATATCAACTGGTGCTTTCACTTCAATTCCCAACTCATTGAACAACCCTGATAACCACCTCAGATGTAGCAATAGCTAGGCTTCTATATTCTGCTTCCGCAGAGCTTCTGGAAACAGTATGTTGGTTTTTTTGACTTCCAGGATATTAAGGATTTTCCAAACTTGATAACAGAGCCTGAAACTGATCTCCTGGTGTTTGGACGAGCAACCCAATCTGCATCACAAAAACAACTTAATGAATCAGTTGCATCACTGCTTAATAAGATCCCTAGACCTGGCTCTTGCTTCAGATACTTTACTACCCTTAAAGTAGCATCCTAATGTGATCTCTTAGGTGCCTGCATGAATTGACCAAGGGTCTATACAGAGAAACTTACGTCTGGTCTTGTTATTGTCAAATATAACAACTTTCCAATTAACCTTTGATAGCCTGTTACATTGGCCAGCAGAGCGTCACCTTAGTTTCCGGTGTGTTCATCATGCTCTGCTGAAGTGAACTTCTGATTTATATCTATGGGGGTATTCACTGGTTTCGTTCCTCCTAATCCCAAATCTGATATCAACTCCAGAGTATATTTTCTTTGATTTAACAGAATCCCTTCTTTGGACCTCAGAATTTCTATGCCAAGAAAGAACCTTAATTCTCCCTGATCCTTAACCTTGAACCTTTTGTGCAACACCTCTTTTGTCTCATGTATGATAACCTCACTGCTACATGTGATCAGCATGTCATCCACATAAACCAATACAATTACTATGTCATTGTCCTTTCTTTTGGTGAACATTGAGTAATCATATTTACTTTGACAATATCCAGCATCTATTAAGGCTTCTGTCAACTTGATATTCCACTGCCTTGATGCCTATTTTAACCCATATAGTGACTTATTTAGCTTGCAAACCTTGCTCTCCCCCTGTCTTTGAAAACCTTGTGGGAGTGCCATATAAACTTCTTTATCTAAATCTCTTTGCAAAAAAGCATTATATACATCCATCTGACATATGTTCCATCCTCTAGACGTTGCTAAAGCTATGATGGTCCTTACTGTAACCATTTTGGTCACAGGGGAAAATGTTTCATGATAGTCAAGTCCCTCTTTTTGACTATATCCTTTAGTAACTAACCGGGCTTTATATCTTTCTACATCTCCATTTGCCTGGTATTTTATCTTATATACCCACTTAGAACCAACGACATTTTTTGCTTTTGGTAGATTAACTATATCTCATGTATTGTTATCTTCCAAATCTTTGATTTCTTGTTTCATTGCTTCTACCCATTTAGCATCCTTCGAGGCCTCTTGGAAGTTGTGTGGTTCAACTGTTGCTGAGAAATTAGCTAATACTTTCCTATATCTTGCAGACAGTTTGTGATAAGACACATAGTTGGCTATTGGATAAGATGATTTGCACTTTCCTTTTGTAGTAACATAATACTCATGTCGCAGCGGTGGTTTACTGGTTCAGCCAGATCTTCTTGGAACTGATGTATCTATCATAGCTGCATCATGCTGAGGATCAAGATTGAAGTCGACTACATGATCGTTGTCCTTATTTGCTTCATTCTCAATAACATCATCTACACGTTCCATAGTATGGTCTCGGATCTCATTATCCATCACAGGACCAATAGGACTATGATCTTCTATCTCATGATCTACTTGTGGCATATCCCTCCCCCTCCCAGTATGAGATGAAGGAGAAACTAATAATCTGTCGGAAGGAAAGGTAAACAGAAACAAATGTTCTTTGAAGATAACATCCCTGCTCACAAAAAATTGATTAGTAGCACAATCAAGTAATTTATAACCCTTTTGGGTGGAAGAATACTCCATCAGAATAACAGGTCTAGCTCTGACATCAAACTTATCAGACTTTACCAAGTTGGTGGCATAACCAAGAGAATTAAAAACTCTCAAATGAGTAAGCGAGGGAACCTTATCATAAAGCAACTCATAAGAAGAATGACCCTGTAAAACCTCAGTAAGAAGTCTGTTAAAAAGATAAACTACACCTTGAATACATTCACCCCAGTATTTGGCAGGAATATCAGCCTACAACTTTAGTGCCTAGCTACATTCAAAATGTGATGTTTTCTTTCAACAATGTCATTTTGTTTAGGAGTATAAATGCAGCTACTTTGATGAATAATTTCATAAGCATAAAAAAGATCATGATACTGTTTGTTAAAGAATTCAGTGCCATTATCTGATCTAACAATTTTCAATACGGCATCAAACTGAGTCTTTATTAAGCATAAGAAAAACTTCAATACAGTGATCACTTCACTCTTCATCTGCAACATGTAAAACCCAAGTGTATCTAGTATAGCCATCAACAATGGTAAGAAAGAAATGTTTTCTGTCATGAGTGGGTGTCTTGTAAGGGCTCCAAACATCAAGATGAACCAATGCCAAGGTTCTGGTACTTCTGGAAACACTACAAGGAAATACTAATCTACTTTGTTTAGCTAAAGGGCATATAGGACAATCTTTAGTTGCAACAATATCTGACTGACTCCTTTTAACTACTCCAAACATGCGCATAGCCTGTAATGATGGATGTCCAAGTCTTTGATGCCATAGCTTAGTACTTATTGACTTCTCAGTTGATATTGTGGATTTCAATGCGCTATTAATGAAACAATCGCCCTTGAAACTTTGCTTGACAATGTATAGGCTTCCTTCCTCCCTACCAATCCCCCTCACCCTGCCACTGTAAAGATCCTGAAATATGCAGAAATCAGGAAAAAATGTGACAGAGCAAGATAGACTCTTGGTTAGTTTGGAGACGGAAAGCAAATTATACTTGAAATTTGGTACAAATAAAACATTGTCTACTGTCATATCCTCCAGGAAATCAGCAGATCCTATATGTGTAATGTTAGAATTTCCTCCATTTGGCAAATGAACTTGTGGATTGTTACAACATGCTAGCTTAATTATGTCCTTTAGCATGTTAATATAGGATGCGATATGATGTGTAGCACCTGAGTCAATGATCTATTCTTTTTGAGCCTAATTGAGCCAATGAAGAAGTGACAATACTTACTAAGTTGATGTGTTGATCAGTAGATTCTCTTTTCTTATTCATGAGGTCCTGAATTTGTCTATACTGTTCATCAGAGAACCTAGGGCCATTTCTCCCATACAGCTGTTCGAGCTGCCTGTATTGTTCATCAGTAAAGGCTTGTTTACTAGATCCAGTCTTCCTAGGACCAATAGGATCATCAAATGCAGTTTTTCTGTTGTCATTCGTAACATTATTTACTGCAAAATTTCTCTTCTTCTCAAAACGTGAATTAAATGGCTTCCTATCAAACTGTTGTCGATATGGTTTTCTCTCAGTACTTGTAGGATATTGTTTCTTCTTAATGTCATCATCATGAACCTTTGTAGTACCTTCAGATTGTCCAGGACGACCTATCAACCAGTAACAATCGTCTTGAACATGTCCACCCTTGCCGCACCAGTCACATTTGGTGAAGGGCTTCTTACCTTTGTATGGATTCCTACTAAACTGCATAGCCAGAGGATCTTCTTTGCTTGTCAAAGCTGGAAAGGGACTGGATCTTTGACTTTCACCATCGCTTAGCATAGCATATGCTTGATTCAACGAGGGTTCGACAGTTTTCAACAATAATTGGCAATGTACTTGTTCATATGACTCATTTAATCCACTGAGAAACAGAAGCAACCTTTACCTCTGTAAATGCTCCACCTACTCATTCGATTTTAAACAGTCACAACCAGGTGTAGGAACTAGGGCATCATTTTCAGCCCAAAGCTCTTTCAATTTAGTGAAGTATACAGCAATAGAATCTGTGTCCTGCGAGATTGTAGCAACTTCCCTAAGCAACTGGAAAATTCGAACTCTGTTCACCTTATCAAATCGCTCTTTGAGATTTTCCTACACCAGATGCGCACTGGATGAGTATACAATTCCACTAAGGAGAGGTGCAGAAACCGTATTTTATGATCCATGATAGCACGATTGCATTACAAGTCTCCCAGTCTTCATGTAATTCATCGTTAAATTAATCCTTCCGGTAAGTTCCTGTCACAAATCCCAATTTTCTTTTGGCTTGCAACGCAATCGTCATGGATCTACGCCACAGACCATAGTTTTCTGATCCCGTCAATTTCGTCAGAATGAGCACCGATCCTGGGGTATTAGATGGATGAACATACAGCGGATGAGTGTTGTTGCTTTTCTCAGCAATTGGTTGAGATTGTTGTTGACCGGTAACTATTTGTGTTTGCGGCTCCGTCGTCATTGGGATAATGTGATCAGGATTTGATGATTTACGTGGGAGCTTGTGTGATCCCGGTCACGATCGCTCCGATACCATGTAAACTTTAGCTATGTAAGCTGCATCAATGGTGGAAATCTAAACAGAGGAATTTAGAGAGAAGGGAGAAATCAGATGACCTTTTCGTTTATTCACTGTATAGAAGATGAATACAATATTGGTATTTACAGACCATTTGTTAAATCCTGCAGTATCCAGCTCATTTATTAGTTGGTTATGACTTAACTACTTTGATCGTCCACTTAATCAATCACGACACTCTAATTAATTTTACTAACTAACTAAGTCCACTTAATCAATCACGACACTCTAACTAATTTTACTAACTAACTAATTCCCAATATAGTAACATGATGAGATGCATTTTCTTCTTATACTATTTTCACTTAATCATGATTAATTAGCATTTTTTCACCTTATTTTTTAATTTAATTATGGTGAAATAATGTAATTTAGGTGTCATGTGTTACACGTAAGTTTTTCTTTTCTGGGCCTTGGTCATTGGCTAGATACGTGATTGGTTTGGTTTCTGCATGACAGCTTGTCATAATTGGACTTAAAATTGCATTGTCTTTGCAAAGGCCCACTTAAGAATGGACCAGATGATGGCTTTTTTGGGCTACAGAAACTTAGCCCATAACTCCACCAACCAAATTAAAATGGGTAGGGATTAACAGTGGAAGACCTTGATGAGTACATCCCAGTATAGTATCTTAGGCCTTTTTGCATGCCCAACTCCATCAAACTTATGATACGTATGATGCGTATTTACATTATACAATTATAGCTTGAAAAAATATAATTTATAGCTATAGTGAGGATTTTTTTACTATAATTAGGTTTTGTTGTTATTTTCTCTCTCCTCTCTTCCTCTCTCCTTTTGCAATTTATTGCCGGATATACAATCATATATGTATACTAGTTGTATACATACAATTATTTTGACAAATATACATAGTCAATTGGGCAGATATACATGTACAATTCACCTCCCTCCTCCCATCCAGGTCACATGACTGAGATTATGCTATGTAATATGTAAAATATTAACTATTTGACTATATCAAATTTCAAACTTATGTTATTTATGAAAATTCCCTTGTTACATGGAGGATGAAATATTTGAAAATATACCTAATGATGTAATTGTTGATTGTTTTCGATACATGACAAGTTGTTGAGTATAATTATAATGTTAATGTCTATCTTAATACTTTGCGTAAAGTGGTTAGGTACTTTTTTAAAATACACAAAAATTCAGTATTTATTTTTTATTTGATTATTATTAAATATTAATTTTATTTTATTGAAAATCAACTAATTTAAAATCTAATTTGCCTTTTGATCATCCAGCAAAGTTTGTTGGGAATATTATGTACTACTTTTATCCACAAGCATAAGGAAAGAATTAAGATGGCTAGTCTAAGAAGACTTTGTTAAGTTAGGAGTTAAGCGGCGGGGACATGGGCCACGCTGCTAGCTTTTCTCATTAATTTCCTTATGGCTTCCAAATCATCTGCGCGTCCATTCTCCCACCATTTATTATGGATACCTTTCTTTCAAATATTAATTTAAGGATTATTTGGCAAGCAGCAAGAGAAGATTTACGTAGCAAAAAAGGTGATTAGTTTACCTCAATAGAATAATTCTAATTATAATCACTGTTCTTAAGAAATCAAGATAATTATAAATTACATAAACAGATATCTGAATAAATCATCGAATTGAATTGAGATTAAAAAAATTATTCTCTCACTGAATTTCTATAATCTATTATAGACCAAACGTATATTCACTAATCAATGTTGGTACTTCACATTTTGTATTGGAGTTTAGTAATAGATATATTATATAGGTTGTCTAATTAACTTTAACATATCTATTTTGACTTTTACAAATAAAATATAATATTATAAAAAAAAATTTATATTCCATACTTAAACGTATGGAAATTGAACACTCAACTACAATTCAAATATTGTGTGAAATTTGCATTGTAGTGTCTATATAACTTTTATTCTATTTATTAGAAATAATACAATATGATGAATAATTATTTTTAATACTATAAAACTATTACAAGAAATACTTTCACTTAGTTTTGTGATTGAAATCGATAATTCAACAAGTGGTGATAATTTTATGAGAGTAACAATGTTAACATTGATCCTCAAGCCACCAAATGATTTTATTATTGTTTTTTATTTAGAATTTTAAAGAAATGATATTTTCATATTTAAAAGGATTCATATTTATGTGATAAACTTTTCTTTTAGAAATATATATATCCTTTGATTTAGAAATAAATTAAAATATTTTGTAATTATATTTAAAAATTTAGATTTTATTTAATTAAAAATATCAATAATTATAAAATAAATTTATACCTTAAATTTGATACTCCGTGTGATAAAAATAAATTAATTTTGAGATCATCACCAGAATTTCAACGATAGCAAAAAAGGTCTTCCAAGAAAAAAAAAAGAGAGAAATTACTGGTGCATCCTAACGGAACGTAATGGTGGCTGTTTGGTAATATTGGTTAACATTAGGGGTAGTTCCAGCCTAGTGGAAATATAATTGTGAGTAGCCCCAAACTCCATTACGCATCCCGGTATCCCAAAAAAAGAGCATCCCATTTTCACATCCATTTCATTGCTATTACTCCATTCAATCTCCGAACACTACCAACAGCGGCATATTGGTGACTGGTACCTTTGAGAATGTGGCGCTGTGTGTCACGTGGTCTTCGCGCTACCTCCAACAGATCTATCTCCGGCGGCGGCCGTTATCGCCGTCTCTTTTCCTCACAGACTGTATGGTTCCTCTCTCCTCTTCTCAGTCCATTGATTCGATCATATAATAATAAGAACCTGATTCTCCCGATTTATTGAATCGTAATGATTTTCAATTGATACATTTATTATTGAAGCTTATATTTATCATTGTCAGTGACCTAGCTGTTAGCGAATCTTAGGAATTTTGATTGATGGAGTTTTAGTTTTGACGTCTCATTAGGTTGGTGACCTAGCTGTTATTGCATTTGATCTTCTTCTTTGAAGGACTTTGTGTTCTATTGCGGAGCTTATGATTTCTCAGTTTTGCATTAAAGCTTTTTTTGTAAATCATTTTTAATTTTTTTTAACCTCTATAAGCTGCGATTTCGCTTGTGCATTTTTTTTTAAAAATAATTATATTATACGCTTCAGATGATAATTTTTTGATGGTTGAATATTGTGAACGGCCTAGCAGAACGTAGGAGGCTCGTCCTACACGGTAGTGGATCACACATACGATGCGGTGGTGGTTGGTGCAGGTGGTGCTGGGCTTCGAGCAGCAATAGGGTTGTCTGAGCATGGGTTCAATACTGCTTGCATAACCAAGCTATTTCCTACTCGATCTCACACTGTTGCAGCTCAGGTACCTTGATTCTAACTCTTTGCCATTTTCAAAAAAATTTCTTGGAGTAGAGATTTTATTTTTGTATAGTAGGAAGGAGAAGGCTGAATTTAAGAAGAAAATATGTTGTACAAAGAACTCTTTGCTCGTTGTCGTCGGTATGCATGTTTATTAGTGGGCTGGGCCAACTAGACAATAGTTGTTTTTGATAATGAATTTTCTTGGAGATGATTAGAAACCTGAAAAAGGTTCGCTGGATTTTCTTAAAAATTTGAACACACGACAGTGCCAGTTGAAGTTGATTTGTGTTATAGTTCGTACAGAACTGTTAACAACTGTATGCGTGAAGTATATTTTAATCAAACGGGGAAACTTAGTTTTGATTGTTCCCGTGAACATTGTTTTGATTATTTCCTTATTAGTAGTATCTCATGGGTCTCCTCCACTTAAAATTTTCTTTTTGTCTTGTTATCTGTTGAGAACATCATAATGACACAATCTTGACGATACCAGTTGAGGTAGATTTGTGTCTAGAGTCTATTAAAACAACAACAACAACAACATACCCAGTCGAAATCCCACAAGTGGGGTCTGGGGAGGGTATAATGTACGCAGACCTTACTGCTACCTCAGAGAAGTGGAGAGGTTGTTTCCTGGGACTCTCATCTCAAAACATCTAGAGTCTATTAGAACTGTGGATTTCATTTATCAGCTCATTTATGTGTTGTCCTGGCTTGAAATTTTTAGTTGTTGTATTCCCTTCACGATGATTGTGTGGAACTTGCTTAAAATTCACATTGCCAGCCTTCTTATGCATGTGTTATTATACTTGGCTCTTCTCTTTTGTTTTTTTCCATTTTTTTCGTTGGTTAAAGATATTATTCTTGCCATTCTTAAATCCTTTTGTTCATGTTTTCTATCTGAAAGTAACTGAGAGACTACTTAAATCCTTATTATTCTTGCATGTGTTGATCTTGCTAACTTAGAGAGATTGGGGAGAAAGCTGGTTTGCTATGCAGCTTGATGGTTCTAATTTGAAGCTTGATTGACCTTAAAAATAACTTCTCTTATCGGATATAATAGGATTATACATGTGATTGCTCAAGTTTTTGTTTGTGAGTTTCCTTTGTAGGGCGGTATAAATGCTGCATTAGGCAATATGACAGAAGACGATTGGAGGTGGCACATGTATGATACAGTCAAAGGAAGTGATTGGTTAGGTAAGTTTTGTCTTGAAGTTGGATTTTCTCTGTGTCTGTTGGCATTAACTCAATGCTTCTTTTGTATGAATGAACCATGTAAAGCCCAAAAGTTCCGATTAGAAATTTGCAGCTTGACAGTTGCACTTAGTACCTCTTACTTAGACATGTGCTACTTCAGAACAGAATCAATTTCTTTCAATGGGCCAAGTTACACGATTTTTACCACATTGAAGTACAGAGCTATGACTAAAAGGATTGTTGTTCCTTTTTTTCAAAACCAAATAAATTTTTTTGGAGAAAGGTATGAAGTGGTGAAAGGGTAGTGGGTTCCAATTTATGGACCTTCAATACAAGTGTGTTGATGATTTTCCAGGTGATCAGGATGCTATCCAATACATGTGTAGAGAAGCACCAAAAGCAGTTATAGAGCTTGAGAATTATGGTTTGCCTTTTTCTAGAACAGAAGATGGTAAAATATATCAACGTGCATTTGGTGGTCAAAGCCTAGACTTTGGAAAAGGTAAGAAGTTGAGCACTTTGTCTAGTTGTATCATCAACTCAATCTGACTCTTGTGTTCTCTTGGACAGGAGGACAAGCATATCGTTGTGCATGTGCTGCCGATCGGACTGGGCATGCTCTATTGCATACTCTTTATGGCCAGGCCATGAAGCATAATACACAGTTTTTTGTGGAATATTTCGCTTTGGATTTACTAATGAACAGTGACGGTATTGTCTTCTGCTTATGAACTCAGTTTTATATCATATGATCATAAGTATTAGCCTATTGTGGTAACACTTTGGATTGTGCTGGATTCTTTGGAACTTCAGGGTAGTAATCTATAGCACGTGTTATTACTAAAAGATCCTGTATTTCTTTTGATTGTTTAACATATTCCTGGTATGAAAATTGATAAGTATACTTCCAGTAAAAGTTATACGGAGATTCATAGGACCTCTTGCTCATTTTTAGTTGTTTCATTCTTCTAATCAAACTCTTCGCTGTGCTTAAAACATGCATCAACATTAGGGAGCTGCCAAGGTGTAATAGCGCTAAATATGGAGGATGGAACCTTGCATCGATTCCGTTCTGCCAATACAATTTTGGCCACAGGGGTACTTACTGGTTAACATTAACCTCTACTTAGACTTCTGGAAGTAGCATTGATTTTGTAAGCCTTCTCTTTTGTAATTGCTTGAATTAGGGTTATGGCCGAGCTTACTTCTCGGCAACATCTGCTCATACTTGCACCGGAGATGGTAATGCTATGGTTGCACGTGCTGGGCTTCCTCTTCAGGTCACTATATT
>JAABOM020000049.1:22290518-22315525 GCA_011800125.2 Solanum clarkiae | reverse complement strand
GGTGATTGAAGTGAATCCAAATTTGTGATTTGTGCAGTTTCATCCAACTGGTATATATGGAGCTGGTTGCCTCATTACTGAAGGTTTGTTTCTTATTTACTGCTATTATTGAGGGCAATAATTATATTGCTTGTCCATTCTTCTGTCAGCTGTTCTTCCATTCGCATTTCCTGATTTATTGAGTACATTGTTCTTCTTCTCTTTTGGCAAGTGATTTCTTGAGTATAGTATTTAAATTTTCTGTTGACATATTCTTGAAATTTCTGTGTAACAAGTGCCTCATTGCATGCTTAGGATCTCGTGGTGAAGGTGGTATCCTGAGGAATAGTGAGGGTGAGCGATTTATGGAAAGGTATGCCCCAACTGCCAAGGATCTTGCGTCAAGAGATGTCGTTTCCAGGTCTATGACTATGGAAATTCGGGAAGGGCGTGGCGTAGGTATGATGTTATTTTTAGCTGAATTAAGAAGTTTATTCTTGAGCACTCTTGTAAGAGCCCTTGTTATTAAACTTAAAGCACTGTGGTGGTGTATAGATTCTCCTTAAATGCACTTGATAGATATTGATCACAGTACTAGAATTTCAGGAGTTATTGCTATTCTTATACTGGTTTTACTCAATAGCAGTTCGAATCGCTTGCTTTCCCTTTAGTTTATCTGAATGATTTGTGATGAAGTTCATGATCTGTCTGTTTGAAGTGGTTATGTTACGACCGTCATAGTGAAAGTCTGAAATGCCAAATATTATTTACTGGAAGTATTCTATCCAAATCATCTCTAGCTGCTGTCTGACTTTGACATCATCATTATTTCTTATTTGTTTTTGAGCATCATCATATAGGCACGAGTATACAAACCTAAGCGTTCCTCCAATTAAGAAGCTTGTAAACTTTATCTCTAGACTGTATATTTGATGGTAAGCCACCTAAATCTGAAGGTAATATTGCTATAATGTCAACTGCATTTGAAATACAACACAATCTCAAATGAATAAATAGCAAACAACTTTAACTTTGTATTGAGATATAGTAGTTCATGAGGACTACTCATGGACCAATTTCAATTATCAGTGACAAGTCAAGCTTGTTTATATTGAAAATTTTAAGTATCATAACTTCATAAGCGTGTGTGTGTATCAAGATGCCTTTCTATTGTTGGCATTATCAGTTATCAAAAACATCTAGTGTAATCACTTGTTTCATGAAGGTTTAAGTGCTACGATTATGAAAGGCCCACCACGGATCTGGCTGTTTATCTGTCCTCTTGATAACCGCCACGTGCAATTTCAGAAAAAGATTGAGCTTGTATAAACTTTTGTGGTTTTCTTTGTTTGAGGTGTGCTATTATTCCTCTTGAAATCTTAGGATACAACCGGGCTAGTGTTTGTTGATGGTGAATTTGTACATGTCAAACTTTTCTGGGGACTGCAAATGTAGGTACAGTACTTATTCTGAGCATAGTGGATGGTCGTGGCATGTGTTCAGGATGAACCCCTGCCCTGTTTCCTCTCCTTTTTCCTTCCTCCTCTAAAGAAGTTTCCAAACTTCTGATATTGTTGTCAAACTGTCAATAGGGCCATTGAAGGACCATATCTATCTTCACCTCAACCACTTACCTCCAGAGGTTCTTAAGGAGAGACTTCCAGGTATCTCTGAAACAGCTGCCATTTTCGCTGGTGTTGATGTAACTAAGGAGCCAATTCCTGTTTTACCTACCGTGCATTATAATATGGGAGGAATTCCAACTAATCACCATGGAGAGGTATTAAAAATTAGTTAACATCTTCTCTCTCCATTTCGAGGTGAAACACATTTTGGTATGTTATTGTTTGGCAGGTGGTCACTATAAAGGGGGATGATCCAGATGCTGTGATCCCTGGACTGATGGCTGCTGGTGAAGCAGCATGTGCATCTGTTCATGGTGCCAATCGCCTTGGTGCAAATTCTCTTCTGGATATTGTTGTTTTTGGACGTGCATGTGCTAATAGGGTTGCAGAGATTCAAAAACCAGGTTGGAGAATTTGTTTGTATATTGCCACTAACCTTCAAGTATGCATGACTTGTTTAAGATTTCTGACCTGAGCTTTCATTCCTGCAGGTGAGAAACAGAAGCCACTTGAAAAGGATGCTGGAGAGAGGACCATTGCATGGTTGGACAAGATTAGGAATTCAAACGGTTCATTGCCCACCTCAAAGATAAGGCTGAACATGCAAAGAGTTATGCAAAACAATGCTGCTGTCTTCCGCACACAAGAGACATTAGAGGAAGGTAGGAAAGAGGGGGTTTCATATTTTTTAGAATTTATTTGTATCATTTCTTTTGTAATAAGTGTCTTGGGAAGGTTATGATCTGAACCCACTATTTTCTCTGCACCTTTTTTCCTCTGTTGTGGTTGCAGGTTGCCAGCTCATTGACAAAGCATGGGAGAGTTTCCATGATGTTCAGTTGAAGGATAGAAGTTTAATATGGTATATTATTTTGTGGAGAAGATCATGAATCGTTATCAAGTATTATTAGGTCTTCCTTTTCCTCTTGCTGTGTTCCTGAATTTTCCTCTATTTCAAACTCATAGGAACTCAGATCTTATAGAGACTCTTGAACTGGAAAACCTTTTAATTAATGCATCCATCACCATGCACTCGGCCGAGGCAAGAAAAGAAAGCAGAGGAGCTCATGCTCGTGAAGATTTTACGGTCAGTTTCAATTTCTTATGAATCAGATACTAGTGCCCTTTTTTGTCTTGTTTGTTCCTAATAATTTGAACTTTTGATGGTTTTGCAGACGAGAGATGATGAGAAGTGGATGAAACATACCCTAGGGTATGTATTTTCCTTATTTATTTCTGTGGCTTATCCTAGTCATCTTTGCTTTAGTCTCTGTAATTGATGAAAGGTTTGCTTGATAATCCATCAAATTACTTTTCCATGAACCTTGTATGCATGTTTTGGGGAGGGAGGGTGGGAGCAGGAATGTTGCAACATTTTTCGAAAATCAGTATCACAACAACATATACCCAGTGTGATCTCACAAGGTGAGGTTTGGCTAGCATGGGTGTGTACCTTACCCCAACCTTGTTGAGGTAAAAGAGGTTTCTGATAGGCCCGGATTCAGAATAGTACTACCCTTGTTGCTCTTTCTTACTTTCTTTCGCTCACCTAATATCAGTTCCTGTCATGAAGTGGGGATGCAGTATTTGATGATGAAGAAGAAGAACCGTGCTCTTTTGCAAAACTAGAGAGGTGGTAGAGGACCTAATCGTCTGACTGAAACATAAAATTCATACTGAAAATGTTGTTTGCTCTAATTTTGGACCATCCATAGTGCGCTTTGATCACTAGCTCTCTGAATTGCTAAGGAATTCGTCTAGTACAAGTTGCACAATGGGCCATGAAATTGTTACTAGTAGAAAATTGGAAGACTAATGAAAGGCATATATAGCTACTACCAAGAGTCAATGGATACTTCATTTTAAAAAAAAAAAAAGTAATGGTCAAGCTCAAAAGTGTGGTCTAGTAAAACAATGAAATTAGAGAAAATGATTGAAGATAGGTTGAAATGCTAGCAAAAATAATAAAATTAGGTGATTCTTGTCCGTCTAAATTTAGATGCACTATATGATGTTGGAGTTGGTCAAGTACTCTGTAGAATAATTGGAGGTGTGGGTGTACAACAAATTAGCTCTGACACTAGATGATAACGGTAAATATCTCAATTTTGTTCATTAATGTATGTTCGAAGAGGCACTACTACTGTGGTATTTACTTTAGGTTGTTTACTTGTGATTGCTTCTAAGGATTATTTGATTTGCGAATTCAATTATCTCGAATTTATATTTTGAACTTAATTTATTTCAAATTGATGGTACAATTCTAAACATAATATAATTTTATTACAAATTTAGTCTTAAAATATTTTACCTTATCCTTACTGCTGCCAAAGTCGAGGGTCGTTTCGATCATAAAACCGCTAAAAAGCAACCGCTCGGGGTCCCAAATTTTTTAGGGCTCCACTAAAAAGCCTCTCTACCTCTACGGGGTAGTAGTAAAGTCTGCATACATTTTGGTGGAAGGGTTTGACTGTCAAGTGTTGGAACATTATTTGCGGAATTACAGAAGCATCGGAATGTTGCCTCTTATTAGCCAGAAGCCAATGTATTGATACCAGTCAGCAGTTAGATGCCCCCGTCCTCCTCTATAAAAAACTGCTCAGTGTTCATGAGAATCAAACTTGTCTTGCATGTCTTTGACTGGATGGATATAGACACACGACTTGTATATTTGGTTTTTTCATTAGTTTTGTTTCCCTTGTAGATTATCTGCAGTTCACTTAGACGTTGAGTCTTTGATATTGCTGTGGTTGTATTTGGCCACAATTCAGTATGGACTTGGCTAGTAGCTTTATCGTCACCTGTTGTAGAACCACCTATAGAAACTACCATCATCGAATTGCAAGCCACCCAGGTGGTCTTGATTCCAGTAACTTGGTTTTACCTTTATTTGTGCAGCACTAAAGTTTTCTATTTTCTGTTTTCCTGGCTGGTCCCCTCGGAATATGCTCTTGTAGTAGTGACTTTTATTATTCTCCGGTACTCTTATCATGGTAGATGTACTCTACCACAAGTGTTCAGCTTAATAAAGTTCATTTATATGCAGATACTGGGAGAACGAGAAAGTTCGGCTAGATTACAGACCAGTGCATATGAACACTCTAGATGACGAAGTTGAGTCGTTCCCACCAAAGGCACGTGTCTACTGATCTACTTATTTATAGAGTGATTTGGGTGGTGTAGAAGTTGGTAATAAGGAAGGTTGCAATAAATCTCCCAAATTGTGAAATTTTGATAATAACTGTTGATTCATTTGTGTGATGATTTGTAAGCAGCCTGTGAAAGTGTTCATAAATATTAGAAGCACACTATTTTTCTTGTAATCACGAAGCAAGGCTTTTTCTGACTTTCCGATCTTGTAGAATATGGTGAAATCATTTGTTTATGCTCTTGGATACTCGTCATGATTTCACATGATTGGAGATGTTATTATCTCTTCTAACCCTGATGTTTCTTTTATCCAAAAAGCTTGGTAAGCCAGCACGTTTGGTTTATATCATCTAACAAGATGTTAATGCTGTACTTTTTGTTGTTGTTTGAGCTTTTTCGGACTTGCAGAAGGTACTTCTCATAGTTTACAATCTATAGCTGGCCTTTCTAATAAATGTTTATTCCGACTAGGTGAACTTTTTATTGATCATTTTACTGTGAATGGTGTGTAGAGAATTGATAACAGGGTCACCAGTTTTTGTTACTATTTTATTAGCGTTAGAAAAGTGTCGTATGCTTATGAAATCAGTTGACGTTTGTGTGTTGGCTCGTTTTGATGCATAAAGAAATGAAAGATTTTTAAATTGTGTTTTAACCTTAGTTGTGCGGACTCTTCACTTTCAATGTTGTATTTATGTCAGATTCTCTGTAAATACAAAGTGAATCCGACACACATACTGACACTTTTGAAGAGTCTAAGCAACATAAGTTTTAATTGACTTGATGTTTCACAAAACTAGGGTCTCACGAGATTTAGCTGCCGCATGCTATGACACTCTTTACCTTAGTTCAAATTTGCATTGATCTGTGGTAGACCAAGTGGGGGGCAATGCACTTCCTAGGAGTGAATATTTCAGCATAACATTTTCTTTTGTCCTAATTTTACTGGACGCATTCACGTTGAAAAATAACTCATTTTGAGTTTTTGACTATTTGTCTAATGCAATGAAATAACATATGACTTTTATTCTCTTTTATCCATAATAATGGGTTTCACCATTCTGTCTTAATATTACAGTTTCAGCACCCTGATACTTCATTAACTTAGCAGACATAAAATAGTAATTTCTCAATTCTGTATCTTGGTACAGCTAGAACTGTTGTGTTGTCACGACGATAGTCTTTCTATTGAGCAAGACCCTAAACCAACAGTGTTATATCAGTTAAGTTCTTACTTAAGATGAAATTGTCTAAATCTAAAAGCATATTTTAATAAAAAATTCGAGGAAGATCCCTTGTCCATTTATAAAATAAATAGAAGAAAATTGTTTGTTCAGATTTTTTACGTGTAAAAATGAAGTTCTCTGGTGAATAAATTTTGTAAGTGACACAAAACCAAGTCTCCCATAGGTCATACAGCCTCTTTATCTGGACAGTAGTAATGAAATTCTTGACTAAACTATTAAAGAGATGTATTATCCAGCTTCACTCAAAAAAAAAGATGAATTTTGTATTGACTAAACTAAAAAATTATTTTCATCTTTTTTAAAAAATAATGTACGATATGTTTCTAAAATAAAATAGAAAAAAGAAGTTTTGTTCCGCCTCTTTTTGGTAGAAGAACTATTATAAATTTATAAGCCATCGTAACTGCAATTCCCTTGAATTGGGTACTACTTTTATCAAATCTATTTCTGTTTTCTCATAGATAAAAAGGGCAACAAAAGATAGGACAATAGCACAAAGATATATACATAATATACTTTTTTTTATTGCCTATCCGGTATCTGATGTCTGCATTAGAGTCCGACTACTTTTAATTCACACCGCGTAAGATCCATTCAGGAGAATCGCTCATTACCAAGAATTTTTTTATACCCAAACTCAAACTCGAGACCTCTGGTTAAAGGAAACAGTAAAGAATCCACAGGTTGTTTTTTCCAGTCAAAAAGTGCGGTGCAATTCCACTCAATTGGCAACGTCTTCATTTTTCAACCTCCCAAAAAGTCCACTAAGAGACGTCCAAAAAGCTACTAAATGTGTCTTTGCTTTGTTCCTAAAACTCACTACAAAGTAGTAAGTAGAAGATTATCCACTAAATTAGTTCCCTCTTGGATTTGGATCAATAAACCCACTCTATTACAACCTTTGACCAACAACCTTTTTTGTCATTAGTCATAATATCTTGTAATTAACTAAACATTTTACTAATTTTTTCTCTCCACCAGCTAAATGTGTTTGTATTCTGTACTACCATCATGTGCAAGAAGGTAGGTCTGGTGGACAATACAGCTCAACCATAATAAAAAGGATTAAGAAATTTTTAAAGATATGGATCCAAAATATCAAAGTTAATTTCTCCATCAATATTCATCAATGTGAAAAAAAAGAAAGGAATAGTTACAGTCCTATTGCTCCGGCGGTCCTGATTTACTTGACTCTGATAAAATTTTAAGAATCAATCGAAGTTTTTATATGTCTTTTAAATATTTGAAATTGTTAATTATTGTGATTTACAATTCTTTTAAGTAATTTTATTTAATATATGTTAATCCGCTAACAGAATTTCGAAAATCAATCAAATTTTTTATGTCTTTCAAATATTTTAAGTTGTTAGAGATTTACAATATTTTTTTACATTTCCAAATACATGTTACTTTCTTTGTCTATATAATGTATATGTTTTGTATGTTTCAACTATCGTAAACAAATTCGACCGAACTGTAAATATTAATAAGTTTATGGATAAGAAAATAGTGAATTAGCAATAGTGTGATGTTGCATTTTCTCTGTTGAAGCCATTTTTAGGTTCCATCGAAGGGGCATTTGTCACATACATTTTGAAGTTCGATACCAAAAAATATTTAATGAAACAAGGAAAGGCCATCAACTAATTAAGGCAAATAAAACAACATTTTTGGGGCCGGGAGTGAGGAGTGACCGAGTGAGTGATACTTATAATTCATTGATACGATAGAATTTATTTTATTTCTTTTTGTTGATAGAATTGCTACTTGGACAAATGTGATAGGTGCAACATTATCAATTCTGTCATTTCCTTTTTTTCCATCACAAAAAAACTAATATTCCCTCTCTTCCATTTCATGTTGTATCCTTTGATTATCATGGTATTAAAAAAATACTTTTGAAATTTGTTATCTAAAATAAATTTTAAATATTTGTTTAATTTCATTAAAAATAAAAAAGAAATTTTAAAATTAAACTATTTATACATTTTTTAGGGAACTGACTAGAGTAGTAATAAAGAGTTTAATCTTTGCGATAAGGTTCTCTAAGTGGGTATTGTCTGTTTTAAAAGCAGTTAAAGTCAAGATAAGTGAAGCTAAGACTCACTTTACCATTTACCTTTTACTTTTTACCTCCGTGCAATAATATTTTTTGATAAAACTTCACAAGTGAAATTTGAAAAGAACAGTTGTACATAAAGTGATAGAGATAAAAATATTGTGCCCACACAATCCTCGACTCGGATACATCAAAATCAACCTTTTTCCTTCTTACCATTTCATTATTTCAAAGATGCATGAGTAGTTTCCATTTTTTGGCAAAAGAAACAAATATTCATTGCACGCATACCAATTAACCCACCAAATCTAACGAGCACATGAGACCAGGTCAAAAATATTAAGATGCTACCAATGAAGAATTTAGGGCACATAAGTCATTATACTAAATTTAGCGGCAAGATTAAATATAATGGTAATCACTAAAGGCTTCAGTGACTCTCAAATATAATAACATTAACTCAAATGTTACTAACTATTTTTGCACAATAAACATTATCACCTAAAGAAAAATCTATTATAACTAAGTGTCTCTTTCATTTCGTTAGAGTAATAGCGAGTAGTTTTAATATTGAACTACTTTTCTAAATGTTAGCTGCTTAAGTCATAGGTTAGACGCCTTTACAATTGATGTATGACTAAATTTTTTAAAATTGCTGTTCTTGTTGCTTTTTAAATTTTAAAAAGATGTGCAATATTACTATTAGGAAAAAAAAATAGCAAGTCATTGGAAAGAAACAGGCCACAACTTGTCTATCCTAGCAAAGTTTTGATTAGAAACAAATACAGTATTTTTCTTAAATGTTGTTGGGCACGATGGGTTCGATATGGGTATGGATTTAGAGGTCAGATTCTTCATGATCTAATACGAGTATGGAGATTCGCTTAAAAATAATTAAAATATCTAAAAATAGAGATATAAAACCTAAATTATGAGATAGTATGTGAAAAATCCTGGAAGGATATTAAAGAAAAAGGAGTGACATAAAAATTTCTAGATAAAAGATATTTCGTTTTCTTCAATTTCACCGTAGGTTTTGTATTGATTACAAAAATTATTAAAACTATCTAGACTTTATCCATTGATTTTGATCAAAGTATCCAAAATCGATTGATCAAATCAGACACGGATCCTATAGTCATATCGTGTTGACATGAGTGGGATACCAAAAATAATGAGTCCGAGCAACTTAGGGCGGATATACAGTTGAAGGTGACCTTACATGCATTCTTAACTTGTCTTGCAAGACTTAAATTTTCTAGAAAAAATCTTGGATCAATCATGATATTCTTCTCATATTTTAGAAATTAAAAATTACTTCATATTTTATGTCTTATTATTATTATGTACAGTCTCTACCTTGCGTGCCTTATATAACCTTATCAGAGATCAGCCAGAGACAGGCTCTTAGATTTAGCTTTCAAGCCAGCTCTTGCCAGAGATTTCGGTCCAAAAAAAAATGTACTACAAATTGGGGTCAATTTCTCGAACAATTATCAAATTATAGTGATAGAATAAGTTATCCCAGGATTATTATTCCTAATCAAACGATCCCTAAGTGATTAAACTTAAAAGACAAACCCTTTTCTTTGGTGCCTCTAGAAATTAAAAAGGCAAGTCTAGTGCATAAAAGTTCTCGCTAAGCGCAGGATCCAGAACAGAGTCTGACTACAAAGGTCTATTGTACACAACTTTACCTTGAACTTCTGCTAAATGTTGTTTCCAAATATTGATCCTTTCGAAATTGGTACGACGAAATATATCATGCAAATACTTGTAAATTGTTCTAAGATATTGGTCCTGAAAATATTGATGGACGCTACCCACGGCCCCTCTTGACATTTGTAGCTAAATGAATATTTGTCTTTTCTTTCCTAACTTTGGAAATGCATTAACTCCGATAAATTGCGCTACATACAAAAAGGGAAAACGTAAAAATTAATACTAAGATGAAATTGAGTACCTACCTACCCTCTGATCATTTATACATATAATTCAAAACACATAGATACATCACTATCAAATACATGAAATTCCATAAGATCAAGTCATTTTCGTTTGTTATATAACGAGTAATTTTTCTTCAAAATAAGTATATATAATTTTTCATGTGATGGTTAACGTTTGATCCTAATAACATTTTCGGATAGGTTTGGCTGTTATTATCACTAGGGCCCCTAGGCTTTGTAATCTCCCCGTCAGAAATATGACGTATCGTTACTTTCTCCGTCAAAATGGTCCCCTTTCTTTCTAATTTTCCCTTTTAGTCTTGCGGCGAAAGGGCCCAGAAACCGCCCAAAATGAACGTAACCCAATTTAACGTTATCAGATTATCTTCCTTTCCATACCACTTTTTTCCTTTTTCTTTTTTCAAATCACTTTCCTTTTTTCGCTTTTAATTCTCCTTTCGTCCCATTTTATATGATATTTTTTTCTTTTTTTCAACCTGTAATCACTGTTTGACCAGTGGAGGTACAACTCCAGCTCAGAGCTGACTCATTTGATGACGTGTCCACATGTTGTACTACTTTCTTGCTTTGTTGGTCAAAAATCTACTGAAATTTCACACAGCAGGCAAATCCAGTATGAATATTGAAATATCTACACTAGCTCCAATTAGGAAACTGCACTCTCTTATGCTATAAAACTGAAAACAAGCTAAAGGTGTTATACGAAGGGGTGGATTTAGGAGGGGGATTGAGAACCATGAGATTGTTTATCGACTTTTTTTATGAAAATTACTCCGTACTATATTATATATATATAAGATATTTTTTTTATTTATTACTGTAAGAGACTTTGGTTTAATTTTCTAGGGGACTCAAAATTTACCTTAAATGTTTAGTTCAAATCTCATGCACTAAATTCTTATATATTTTGCTTACCTCATTAGTGAAAAACTGATGAAATTCATCATGGTTAATACAAACACTACTATATGGTTTTCTGGAATATTGTCAATTCATTAACCATTGAAGGGGAGTCCGGAATATAGGAGTCAAGTGGTTTTTTACTCTGCATCCCATTTTGTAGTCAGATTATATTTGAATTCGTGATAAAAATTTTGATATTCAAAAAAAGTAAAATATTCTCTGTGATTTGTTCTCAGCTCAGCTAAATTATATTTGAATCTATTTTGAATATTTTTTTCCTTGGTGTTTTCTTAATCTATGTTCTCAAGATTTCAAGTGATCTGGAGTTGTGGAGGAAATTTCACATTAGAGGAGGTTAAGATTTTGAAACTTTGAAGAAGTTTTAACTTTTAACTATGTCTTGTTAAGTTAGATTGAGTTAGAACTCAAAAGATGTTGAGTTTTGGTATCTAGCTCGAAAGGATATTACTCGTGAAATTTGACACAATTTCATGAAAAGTTGACAAAGTGAAAAATTTGAGTTTTGGTGTTCTTCATATGTTCTTGAGGAAGAAGGAGCAAAAAGAGTATATTTGATCCAAAATTCTAATTCAAAAGTGTTAAAAATTATATCGGATGATTTTACAAAATTAAGACTAAAAATAATGACATAAATGAGTTTTTTTCTCAAATATTAATGATATGAATGAGCCAAATATTTAATAATTAAATAAATAATTTTTTTAGAAAAATTCGATAACATATTTGCGTCATTTTCTTGTTAGTACGAAAGTATATAAAACTTAGGCTTTCGTTTTCCTTGTGTACTAATCAGTCGTCAAATTTTCCTACGGTGTGAATGGAAAATTACAAAGGTACGTTATCTTTTCATTTATTCAATAAAAGGTAAGTACTTCATACTTTTATTGTTTAATAAAGTTTAAATATAGTTTTTAAAATTAATGTTCTTTCCAGGGTTTATTTACTCGTCAGCAAATATACAAGTCTATTTCCTCCTATAAAAGGGGTTGTCCAAATAGCAAATATCTTTACTTTTAATTTTTAAAATTGGTTCGAATTACCAAAAAAACACAAAGAAAAAACTTTCGGAGAGGGTTGAGAAAAAATGCTAGTCCGTCTCCTACAATACATTGCAGGGGAGCTAGAATGATTGGCTTTAAATAAAATTCAATTTATGATTCAAATATTATATGTAAGTGTGTTAAAAATTGTGTACAGGTAAATAATTTAATTTTAAAATTGTGTACAGAATTTAAAAAGAAAAAAGAAAAAAAAATTTTGAGTTGTAATTTTAATATATTAAAAAAACTTTTTTTTTAATTGTAATGTTAACAACAGAAGTAGAGAATATCACAGCGAAATTAAGTGAAATGATTAAAGGTATAACATATAAATATACTTTTAAATTTTATTTTAATTGATATTATGTCCATTAATTTTAAACATGTATAAAAATAGACATTTCAATTTATACATCATTAAAAAAGTAAACTTATACATCTTATGTGGTATAGTATACATGTAACACCACATAAAATGTTGCATTTAATGTGAATTATTATGGCAAATAGTATGTAGAATATATGTAACTACTTATTTAACTTTGAATAAATTTAGAAGTGAGAGTTTTAAAATTGAAAGAACACAAATTTTAGTTAAAGAATATATTTATCCATTATATCAAAATTAAAACACGAGGGTGATCAAGAAGATATAGTTTCCTGCCGTTGATTTGAGAATGGACGGTAAAGATGAGATAATAAATGGAGGTCACGAGGATGGCGCCGTATATCGCCGTGTCGTATATCATTCCAATAGTAGTAGGACCCACACAAAGTTCCCCGAACAGTGCGGGAGGAAAGCTGCGTACACGTGGACGTTAATGACATGGCGTTGTCATATCAACAAGAACATGGGACCCACTCTATACTGAAGCCACGTCATTCACGACTCAGCTACTACGGACCTCTATAGGCTTTACATCATTGCATTTCCACTAGGAGTATTAGATTTTGTGAATGACCCTTTTCAATGAAAATTTTATTCACTATTTTGACTCCCACCCCCTCGTATTTACTTTTTAAAATTGTCTGCAATGTTATGGTATACGATCCGGAGCGGAGCCAAAAAAGACTAGTGCTTATATTAACATTATTTTTTTGACAAATTTTTATATATAGGTATTCAAAAATATGTTAATTATATCTCATAATTATAGTTTAGATAATTGTATTTTGTAACTGTAGTTAGAACAACATTTGTATAATTTGCTATAAAATTTATAGTTTTGTATAGAATTTTATACTTCGCTGTAGAATTTGTGTACAATATTTGCATAATTCACTATACAATTTGATTCGCGCACAATATTTGTATAATCGCACACAATATTTAGATAAATTACGCAAATTATACAAAACTCAAACTATAATTAGAACTAGATATTTGCCGCGAGCTATAATTAATTCATACTATAGTTATTTTAGCTAATTAACTAGTATACATTTGCTTATTCGGGTAATTTTTCCTAAAATTTTATGTAAAATAATTTTTTTTATATGGTATATATTAATAAATATCGATTTTTTAAATTTTTTATATTTTCAATTAAAAACTCTGACTCTCTTATTAATTAGATTGTATCAAATAGAATGATTGAGTTGAATCTATGCGAGTTAAAACTAAATCATCAAATTATTAAGACTAAAATAACTTGAACTAGAATACAAGTCATAACTTACGCGGTAAATTCTTCGTAAATTTTACTTATTTTATTTATTTTTTTCATAGTTTTTTATACTTATTGAATTGATCTTTTTCTTTATTATAACTAAATACGATACATCGAATAATAAGAATATTTTTTTAAAAAAAAAATTGATGAAATTTTTTATGAAATAATTTTGATCGCATATTAGTTTAATTTTTGATAAATTGAGATGAATCTAATAAAAAATTATTGAGCTATTGTATGAGTTGATTAATAATCTGCTCAAAATTTAAGTAAGTTATGTATTGATTAGGCTAATTTTTTCAGTTCGATTGAACAAATTTATTATTTTGTTATAATGAGTCTAAAATAGAGTATAATTTTAACAATTTGATATAGACATCACGTGTCTCATTTCGTTGAAGTGTTTCTTTCTTTGCTAAAAATTAAAAAAAATCAGAGGCAAGTTAGTGGATTAGGGACTTCATATCTCAAATATTGACATGTGCTCCTCCTTTCTTTTTTAACATGCAAGTTTCATAATGTGATTAGTTGACACAGTAAAGGTTCCTATTTTTGTCAAATATTAATTTGTTATGTTTGTTTCTGAAATAAAAGCAGGGTAAAGTAATAGTGCTGCCAATCTCGCTCTTTTTTTAAATATAATATTTATATTAGTGTTCGACTAATTTAAATTTGTGATAGAAATTTTTATTTTTCTTTATACACTTGAGTCTCCATAACCACAATTGAAAACAAATATGATGTGTTCCTTAAAGTTTAGTTTCGAATTTTGTTCTTTTTATCCTATTACCTTCTTCCTTTTTTGTTTATTCCATTCGGTCCTTTTTTATATACCGTCCTTAATATAAATAAATGATCCTAAATATATGTCATTTCACAAAATCAATGCATAAGTAGCATTGTTCTTCTTATTTAGCCTTAATAGTTAATGAGTAAAAAAATATATTTGACCAACTAAAAGAACTAAAAAAATTACATTAAATAAGGGTAAAATAGTAAAGTTATTTTTTTATTAATATAAATACAAATACAGTTACAAAAGGTAACATATAAAAATAATTCGCCGAGTAACTATTAAATCTTTCCACTTTCTCTAAGGGGAAGTCCATCCCAATTCCCACAGTTAAAAGTCTATTTTGACGCCCCGTGTGTTTTGAGCTCCTCCAAATTTTAATCATTTGATAGTTGAGACTTGGCTAGCAATATAGTTTTTTGGTTAAAATTCCGTCTTATATTTAAAAATTAAAATGTTAAGATTGAGTTAGAGTTAGGATCAGAAATTAGGTACTTAATATTTGTTTTATTATGCATGACTTGATTTCGAGCAGGAAATAAATAATCAAGAATTAAGAATGCGGAGGGAATTTGACAAAATAAAATACTCAAAATTTATCCTAAAATGTGGTGTAACATGAGGTGCCATATCATTTTTTGGCAGACACATGTCCAGGTAGGGGTCACCAGGTTCACGTGAATATATATTTTTCTTCCTAATTCATATATATTAGTGTTATAAATATAGATTTTTTTTTAAAAAAATACTTAAATATAGATATGTGAAGTGATACTCCTAGTATCACATGAAAAGAACCTAAAGATCAAATCGACCAAATTTATATTTAAATTCATCAGTGCACCCATTCTCTGTTTACGTCTTGAGTTATTTAGAAAAATTCTTAATTAGGGTCCAAAAGACAATAACACCTTCAATTGTCAACTGAGGCTTAAAATGATCTTATCTCGGTTATAATTCTTTTTAATTATTATTTATTACATACATATTTTTATATGGATATTTGAAACTCAAATAATTTATGTAATTTGTATTTAGTCCTATCTATAATATCTGTTTGATATTAATAAGTTTAATTTACAATAGTCCAATAGATAAATGCCCTACCCATATCATATCTGTTGTTATTATCGTGCATTTTTTTTCCCTGGAAGTTGTGATTACTAATTTGACAAAATGTAAAATTGTTTCATGGATAAGTAAAGTCTAATACATGCAATAGACTGCAGGATGATTCCATATCTTTTTAATAAATAATAGAATGGTATGAATTTAAGAAACAAATCATTAGGTGAATTAAAATTATTAATGATTATTATAATTTGTATTAAAGCACAGAAATTAAAATTTTCCAAAAAATTGAAATCAATTTAGAAGTGATTGAGAATTCAATTTAGTATGACAATATTTAGATTGAATTTGTATTTTAGTTTCTTTAATAAAAAAACGAATATGCAAATTAAATTCTCATATCCAATTCATAAATTTTCAAGCATGTTTTGTTGAATTAGGTTGAATTCGAGCTAAAAAAAAATATTAAGTTTTTGAATTTAGCTCCGAGGAACGCTACTTTTGAAATTTGGGATAACTTCGTGAATACTTGAAAAAGTTGAAAATTTGAAAGTTATTGGTGTTCTTCATGCATTTTTGACATTCTTGAACAAGAATGACTAAAAAGACTATATTTGATCCAAAACTCTAATTTAAATTTGTTTAAAGTTGTTTAAGTGATTTTGCAAAGTCGGAGTTAAAAAATATGACATAGATGAGCTTTTTCTCAAACGATAATGACATAAATGAGCTAAACTTTAACAGATGACATAAATGAATCTTTTCTCAAAATTCGATGGTATATTTGAGCCATTCCCCTTGCTTTAAATATGTAAATAAAAATAAAAAATTTCAAAGGTGATTTTTTTTAAAAAAAAAAATGAAATGAAAAAATTTTAAACAATAAGGCACCTGATATGAGATTAATTATTTGAGTTTGATGTTATTCTTTGCTAAGTGTTTGTTAAGGTGAAATTCATTTGTCTATGTGAAATATCACATGACAATACTTTTTAATTAAAAAGACGTTGTATTACACATGACACTTATTAGCTAAAGTATCTTTATCAAACTAATAAATGATAATTTAAATATAATTATATTCTGGAATTTTCATAAATAACTAATTTATTAAACATAATAAAACCTACTTAGCTACATTTTGGTTAATTACGTTCTATACTAGCTAGCATATTTTTATTTGTACATCTCGTTACGTTTTAATAATTTATACGAGTTGAATTTTTAAAAGAAATGTATATGTAAATATAGATCTGTTTTACAAATTAGTATATGAGCCTCTAAATTTTCTTTATATAAATTAAGCTTTCAAATAAATTGTATATATAAAATCAAATTTATTTTAGAGATTTGTTTATAAGCCTTTAAATTCGCTCTGTATACAAATATAGACCTATAAAGATTTGTGTATGAGTCTCACATTTGCTAAATGCATATAAGCCTCCAAATTAGGATGATCACTTAAAATTAAAGATTTGTATGTGAACTCTGAATATACAAACAAAAAATAAATTAGCTATTTCATCAAAACCCTAGTTATGAACAATAATTACTTTTTAATATCAAATACACGTTAGGATTATCATTGAATGTTTTTACTCCGTGTGAGTTTTTTATTTATATTTTTAATAATTTAGATATGATTTTTTTTTTTTAAAAAAAAAAATTGTTAATTTTCTTTTTTCTTTTTGACATTTACTCTAGAATATAGTGTGAGAGATGGAGGGACTTTAAGCAAAACTTTGTCCTCGTTGTAAGGCTGAGCTTTCCTCAATTAAAGCCAAGCACTTCTCACATCACACTGTGTATCCCCTTTTCAACTCTCTCTTCCTCCCTCCCTCCCTCTTCTTGGGGCCACTGTGTTAGTCCACTCAAAACTTGCTCACCAATTTCTTCCTATCACTGTTGTTATCGAAGGTAATGCGTGATTAGTGTAGCTTAGCAAGATTTGTTGTGGAGAATGGCCTATATGTGTACGGACAGTGGAAATCTAATGGCAATCGCTCAGCAAGTCATAAAGCAAAAGCAGCAGCAGGAGCAGCTCCAACAGCAGGAACAACAGCAGCAACAGCAGCAGCAGCAGCAGCAATTCTTCGGTGTTAATCCCTTGTGTCTTAGTCCATGGACTTCCAATCACCAGACCTTAACTACTAGTCCCACTTTAGGATATGGACTTACCGGCTCGGGTTTTGCAGACCCATTTCAGGTCGCCGGAGGAACAGACGGAGGCGAACCGGGATTTCAGTTCCCCAACTTGGAACACCATTCGACCGGGTTTAGGTTTGCTGATTTCGGCGGTGGACCGGGTGGTGAGTTTGACTCGGACGAGTGGATGGAGAGTTTGATAGGCGGCGGAGATTCCACCGGAAGCTCTAATCTTCATTCTGGTTGCGACGCGTGGCAGACGAGTTCCGAATTCACTACCCTTTACGGAGATCCGTTCTCGAGTTGTCCGAATCGACTCAGTATCGGTTCTTCTCCTCCGCCGCCACCGCCTCCGCCTCCGCCTCCTTCCGATTTCAATGGGGTCATTTTTTCCGAAACCCAGAAAAATCTGAACTCACTACAACCACAGACATCTCCATGGGTCCCACCATCTTCTTCTCCCCCGGTTGTTCAACTATCGTGTAAAGAACCCAAGGTGGTATCAGTTGATGTGCCCTGTAGTTCCCCTGAAATTTTCTCCTCAAAACCATTGTTGAAATCCTTGGTGGAATGTGCAAGTCTCGCTGAATCAGACCCTGAAAATGTTGTGAAATCTTTGATTAGACTCAAGGAAACAGTTTCCCAACAAGGAGATCCAACGGAGCGAGTTGGGTTCTATTTCTTGGAAGCTCTTTACAATAGGCTGTCGTCGTGTCAAGCAGAGAGAACTCCGACAATCTTTGCTACTACGCCGGAGGAGCTCACTTTGTCTTACAAATCCTTTAATGATGCATGTCCCTACTCGAAATTTGCTCATTTAACGGCTAATCAAGCCATTCTCGAAGCAACTGAAAAAGCAATGAGGATTCACATTGTAGATTTTGGAATTGTTCATGGTATACAATGGGCTGCTTTTCTACAAGCTTTAGCAACTAGATCAGCTGGGAAACCAGTTAGTGTTAGAATCTCCGGCATTCCGTCAGTGGTACTGGGCAACTCTCCGGCAGCTTCACTTTTAGCTACAGGGAATCGTCTTCGCGACTTCGCGAAGCTTCTGGATCTTAACTTCGAATTTGAACCCATATTGACACCAGTTCAGGAGCTAAACGGGTCTAGTTTTCGAATTGAACCAGATGAAATCTTGGCTGTGAACTTCATGTTGCAGCTGTACAATTTACTGGACGAAACAAATGTTGGTGTAAAAACTGCACTCGATCTTGCCAAATCGTTGAATCCAAGCATAGTCACATTGGGTGAGTATGAGGTGAATTTGAACGATGTTGGATTTCTTCAGCGGTTTAAGAATGCACTGAAATACTACTCAACAGTTTTCGAGTCCTTGGATCCGAGCTTGACCCGAGACTCACCGGAGAGAGTACAAGTGGAAAGACTGATACTTGGCCGGAGAATTGCCGGAGCCGTGGGGCTAGACGACGGCAGAATTAGAAGAGAATGTATGGAAGATAAAGAACATTGGAGAGAATTAATGGAAGGGGCTGGTTTTAAGCCAGTGGCACTCAGCCATTATGCAATAAGTCAAGCAAAAATTCTTCTTTGGAACTATAATTATAGTTCATCATTTGGATTAATTGATTCTGAACCTGGGTTTCTCTCCTTGGCTTGGAAAGATAATCCCCTTTTGACTGTTTCTTCATGGCACTAATTCTTCTACATCAGTTATGTGGCCTGTTTCCTTTAGGTACTTACTTCTAAGTGCTTAATTTCAGTTTCATTGCTCTCTGTAGATTGAAGAGTTAGTATAGAAAGATGATATTTTTGAGCAAGTAAACTTTTGCAGCTTGAATTTCAAGATTAAGCTTTCTCTGTTTATAAGTACAGTGTCTTTTCTCTAGTTCTCATCTTTAGTTTTCTAGGTTTTGCAGCTTGAATATCAACTGTAATTGTGCATATTTTTGTGAATTATTGATGTATAATTAGGTTCCAACTGGCAATTCAAGTGAATTAGAATGAAATTGGTCTATTATTGATAGCATTTTGTTGCTTGCACGACTAGTGAAAGTTTGATGGAGTGATTAAACGATTAAATGATTACATGAGGTTTTAGTCCAAAAGGAAGAAGGTCCTTTTCTCTCAGGTTCTGTAATGGAAGTTCCATTGACAATGACTTGAATAAAAAACCTGTGGGCTAGCTAGTGAAATAAAAACAGCTTCTTGAGCTGCTGCTCCTGCTGGTGGTCTTTTTGTTACTGATTTGCCATGTCCTTCATTCAGGAAGCCTTACACCCTAGTAAAGTCTATTCCTTTTTAGCAAGTCTTGTACCAAACTTGATTTATGGCAATGCATTAATGGCAGTCCCTTTCACTCTGAAATGGATTCAGAATAGTACTACTACCCTTGTTGCTCTATCTTTCTTTCACTCACTCACCTAATATCAGTTCCTGTCATGAAGTGGGGATGCAGTATTTGATGATGATGATGAAGAAGAGCCGTGCTCTTTTGCAAAACTAGAGAGGTGGTAGGGGGCCTAATTGTTTGACTGAAACATAAAATTCATACTGAAAATGTTGTTTCCTCTAAGTTTGGACCATCCATAGTGCTCTCTGAAGTGCTAAGGAATTCGTCTAGTACAAGTTGCAATAATGGGCCATGGATTTGTTGCTAGCAGAAAATTGGAACACTAATACAATAACCAGTGGAATCCCACAAGTGGAGTTTGAAGAGGATAAAATGTATGTAGACTTTACCACTACCTCATACAAATAGAGAGACTGTTTTTGAAACATCTCGGCAGAAAAATATCAAGCCCTAGAGCAAAAGAATATATAAAACAATTGGAGCACTAATGAAAGGCATATATAGCTACTACTACCAAGAGTCAATGGATACTTCATTTGAAAAAGAAAAAAGTAATGGTCAAAAGTACTCAAAAGTGTGGTTAGTAAAACAATGAATTAGAGAAAATGATTGAAGTATTAGGTTGAATGCTAGAAAAAATAATAAAATTTGGTGATTCTTGTCCGTCTAAATTTGGATGTACTATATGTTGTTGGAGTTGGTTAAGTACTCTGTAGAATAATTGAGGGTGTGGGTGTAGAACAGAAATTAGTTCTGACACTTAGATGATAACGGTAAATATCTCAAAATTGTTCATTAATGTATGATCCAGAGGCATGGTCTACTTGTGATTGCTTCTAAGGGATTATTTGATTTGCGAATTAAATCATCTCAAAATTATATTTTGAACTTAATTTATTTCAAATTGATGGTACAATTCTAAATACTATCTTTATTGTAAATTTAGTCTTAAAATATTTTACCTTATCCTCACCAATGTCTCAATCATAAAGTCACTAAAAAGCAAGCCGCTCAAAGCTTCAAACTTATAAAAATTTATAAAGATAATATTATTTTAATATCATTAATTCAATTTATAAAAATGTCAACTTTATTTTTTAGAGTATCCTTTAAATTTCAAGCATCGCAACAAATTAATATTATTTTAATATCATTAAATCAATTTATCAAAATTCAACGCAACTACTTCAATGTCATTATATATACTTTTTAAAGTTTTTAATCTGATTTGATTTCTTTAACTTTATAATTAAGTTTTTTGTTGAAGATTTTCACTGTTTGTATTTTTATTTATGGTAGCGATAAACTTTGCATATATTTTATCCTCTTCAAATATTATTTGTAAAATTTTATGGAGTATATTGTTATTGTTGTTGCATTCTTTCTTCATAAAGTGTACATGCATCTTACCTTCTCGATTATAGATTTATATTGAGTATGTTATAATAATTTAATTTATATGTAATAAGTTAAAAAGAAATTGCTTCAACTTTCAAAATTTATCAAAACGGCACCGTGTTAAATGACGTCTTTGGACATCTCAAGACTCATAATTGTTAATCCGACGCAGAGGTAATTAATCAGATTAGATTAGATTATGGGAAACTCTGCACTTTACTGGCAATAAGACCCAGAGAAATAGATTAGATTATAAGGTACTGTGTGCATCGCCACTTTAAAAAGTTGTTCTGACAATTAAAAAACAATGACAATGATGATGACGATCCACCCAGCTTCGATTAAAGTGCCTCTCTTTAATATTGAACCTAAATCTGTTCTCTTCTGCAATTTTTATCAATTTCGGGCTGCTCTTACTTCGAGAACTGCTCACTGTGGGTGTGCTACTCAAAATATTTAAAACAGAAGTCAGTATTGAGAAGACTTGTGGCTGCACATTCTTGCTTAAACATTTGGCAACCTAAAGCTTCACCTACATTTGATAGGTGGTGTGTTTTATTTATGAATTTGATTTGGCACCTCGTGTGAAACGTCATATATAGGAATAGAACACAATATACACATTTTTTATTTCTATCGTAAAAAAGTTATTTTACAAAATCTCAGCTAAAATATCACATTTCAGGACATTTTTACTTGAATAAAGAAGACGTCAATTTTAATTTGGGACAGAAATAACATATCTTAGAGCTGTTAAAATAAAAAGTAAAATAAAAAAACTGGAGGGGTCTGTTGAGTCTGATCCAACGGTCGAATGGTCTTGACAGCTCAAGACACCTTCTGCATTTTTCTCTCTTACCTTCCTTTTTTTTTTTCCCTCTTTTCTTTGGCAGGGAAATCATAGATTTCTATCGGAAATTAAGGAGAAAATTACTAAAAATATTATCGAACTTGATGCGAATTATTAGTTTCATTCTTAAATTATTGATAGACTTAAAAATACTTTCAACTTGGTGAACTAAGCTTAAATACACCATCGAACTTGACACGAATTATTAATTTTATTCATAAACTATTATAGGCTTAAAAACACCCCTCAACTTGACGACATAAGCTTAAATACACCCTCAAACTTAGCACGAGTTATTATTTTTGTTCCTAATCCCAAAATCTTCTTACGAGATCATCATCCGATAATGAATTTTTTAACGTTGCCAAAAGTCTACCTTTACAAAAAATAATCATAAACAAAATAGGAATAGAAAGAGAATCAAACAATTAAAAATGAGAATGAAAAAAATAGATTTTGCTTTGAGGTCGTCATTAATGAAGGAAAGGTTAAATAGGAATAAAAAGAGTATTCTAGTAGTTGGTAATTAAAAATTGCATGGAATTTCTTTTCTTTTTTTAAAAGGAAAGTTGAGGTTAATGTGTTTTTTTTTAATCTTTACACACTTTAAATAAATTATACTCACTTGTTATGTCATGTGGCATGGGAGGGGCGTATCTAATCCTAGCTAGTTCGCCAAGATGAGAGGTGTTTTTAAGCCTATCAATAGTTTAGGGACGAAAGTAATAATTTGTGACAAGTTCGAGAGTGTCTTTAAGCTTAGTTCGCCAAGTTAAAGGGTGTTTTTAAGCCTATCAATAGTTTAGGAACGAAACTAATAATTCATGACAAATTTAAACATATTTTTAATACTTCTCTCAAAACAAAATGCAACCATATTGCAATTCAAAAGACTATAAGGTTAACAAATGTAGTCATGTAGAATGTACTCAAATTTTGAAAATTCGAAAAAGGGAAAAAATGAAGCAAAATAAAGAAATTTATCAACTCATAAAGCTCATGATCTCAAATATATTTGTACGTCTAGAATTTATCTCCTCAACAATTCAAGGAGCTCCTGGACAGTGGTGGGCTTCATCGAAATTTTCTTGGACAAATATATGATTTGTATATGGTAAAAATAATTTTTTATGTATATACACTCTCCGTTTTTAAAAAAATGATTATTTTACTTTGTGATGTGTTTAAAAAAATGACCAATTTTTTGTTTTGGCAAAATTTTAATTTTAAATTTTCACATGGTATGTTTAAAACTATAAGATTAATGTGCATTTTGGTACATTTAATACCATACGACTAAAGTGCACTTTGGTACATTTAACCTAACTTTAATTTAGAATCTCAAGATTGAAAGCTCTTCTTTGTTCTCTTAAACTCTGTGCCAAGTCAAACTAGATTATTATTTTTTAAACGGAGGGAGTATAATAGATGTTAAGCCTCTTAAATAGCGAAGCCACATAATAATTAAAAATTTATGTCTCTGCTTCTTAAAATTTTAAATCTCCTTGAAAATATATCCTCATTGAATAATAACAAATGGGTGTTTTAATAAACTCCATCCTTACTCATCAACCACGAGTTTGGACTTTGGAACATATATTTGAGAAATGTTTCAGAACTATTTATTTTATCAATAAATCTTTGTGACTAATGAGTTTCATTAGTACATGAACTTGAATTAATGGAATTAATAATTCCTGACTATTGAATGATTAAAAATAAAGTAAACAAAGTATTTACTTCGATGCAAGGGAAATTATTTAAATTGGGCTTTATTAGTTTCCTGTGGGTTCATAGTAAACAATCTCTCTACTTCTATGGTAATGGTAAGGTCTACGTATACTCTACTCTTCTCAGATTTCACTTATGAAATTTTATTGAATATGTTATTGTTGTTATCGTCGGATTCTAATGAGTTTAATTTGGTTTCAACATATTTTATGTCCAAAGAGGTTTCAAGGCCTTTTCTTCCCAACACCTCTCAGAGCAGCACTTACTACTTTTCTACAAAAAGACAAAATAATATTCTTCATACCAAATATAGTTAACCTTTTAATTCGACATCCATCATTAAGAAAGCAAATTCAATGCTTTTGGTAATTTGAATTGTTTATAACGGTTGGAAGTACTACAACGACTTTATTTTGAACTTTTCGCAAGTATAATTATAGTTGACGTTGGAATAATAATTAGAAGATAACTAATACCAATTTAAGACACTAATTTCGAATTTGCCCATAATAACTACAAAGGATTTCATTGGGCCTACTAATGTTAGTCAGGCTCTTTCAAGTGATGAATGGCCCAGTTTGGTATTTCCATTTGGTGCAAACCACTGGAACCAACAAATTGAGCAATTCCAAGTAATTTTGAAGTCGATTATCGCTGGTACTTTACCTGAAATATTTCTTAAATTAGGTTTAGAACACTTAATATTTTCCCACGTTGAAAATGAAATAACAACACTTAGTATTTTCCCACGTTAAAATTGAAACAACAACTAAATGACCAGAGGTGACTGCTCGAATGACAAGTGCCCGTCATCTCTAATCTTGAGAATCTCCTAGGGAGAGATTAAAAAAATTAAAGTAAATACTCCATATATTTTATTTTATATGATTTACTTTTTTTTTAATTAAGCTAAAAAATGATTATAGTTTTATATTAGTAACAATTTAAATTGAAAAATTCATTTTATTCTTAATGAAATAATTTCTACTAGTCATACAAATATTTGAGACTTACTTTTTAGATCACAAACTTTAA
>JAABOM020000049.1:22261176-22287904 GCA_011800125.2 Solanum clarkiae | reverse complement strand
TCCATATCAACAACAACAACAACAACAACAACAAATAAAATAATTTATATAAATTGGGATGGAGAAACTACATAATAACAAATGAAATCTTAAAACAAACACTTGTCCATATATTTTTTTTTTCAAAAATATAAAAAATATTATTTATGGGCATGCATCTACATATGAACCGAATATGATACAACTTCCCTTAGCTATAGTTTGATATTGTTAGGTTTTCTTCTCATTATTTTTTTTATTGTAAATAAATGATGTGTTAGTTAATTTATGCGATGTTTTTGAATTAGAATCATACAAAAAAATAAGTTTTTTATCCAAAAACTTTTTATTTGTATAAATATATTAATTATTGAAGAGAGTTATTTTACTCAAATCGATTTCGAAAGTGCGAAGAGTCTAAACGTGTCAAGCATACACAAAAGCCAATACATGTGTCATGTGTGGCGAAAACTAGTGTGAATTTACTGTCAGAAAAAAGACCATACGTGTGAAGCAACGAGGAACATAAGATTTCATCATTTTCATTTCTTTGTCGTGTCTATACATCCACACCTAAATTGTTCTAAATTACCAACTACTATAAATTGATCATTTAATCAATCAAACAGCAAATATGTTGAATGCCCTCAGATTAGCTACTAGAGAACCACCACTTTCTGCCTTGTCAAATCCTTCAAATTACTTCATTTGTTCAAAGTCTTCTCATATAAGATTGCGGTCTCTTTGCACAAAATCAGGGAAACAGGACGATATCAAAATGGACCAGACAGAGAATCCTGGAACAGAGACCAAAACCAGGTAAGTACTAGTATTTGGTTATACACTGCGGATCTACTGAACCGAATTTACTTCCTCGAGCACGCGATTTGATATGATATTTTAAGAAAAAAAAGTCTTTTAAAATGTCATTTATTAATTTTAGTAAAGTAACATTCTTAAAAGTTTCTAATTTAAAATAATTCATAGATATTTATTGGATTGAAACTCATTTTATTAAAGTTAAAGAAATTTTATGAACATTAAAATGTCACTAATTTTAGTAAAATGGCATTTTTTGGGACGGACGAGATGTAAAAATTGAGTTTCTCTCTTTCGTTGATGAGGGATGAGTACTTGGTCTTACTCGGTCCAAAATAGAAAACAATCTTTCTGAGCGTTAAATAGTTTGTTAAATAGTTTGTATCCACAAAACATCTGGCGTGACATTGATAAGGCGGTGATAATGAATAAATAGGAGTTACAATTTTTGACATCAATTTCTATTAAAAATATTTAGTAAATTTATTAAGTTTAAGTAAATTCTAAAATTTGATTTGCTAGAACAACTAGGTGTGATAGGGGGTGTGACAATTAATAATGTGATTAATATTAATTTGTTTGATTAAAGGGACACAATGTCGAGCTTTGGGGAGGGATATGCAACTAGGTCAGATGAAGAAGGTTTTGGAGGGATCTATGGAGGAAACCAAGAAGATGAGGAAAAGATCGTCCATGGAAATACCCCCGGTGATTAAGAATGCACTGATCACTTCACGTTTATTGCTTTATATATGTCAATACATTGTTTCCCGATCCTCAAGCCTCGCAGATTACGTCTGCGTTTCTTGTGAAGATATTTATTATGATAAACATAAAGATTTAATTACAACTAAGGGTATTTAATATAATTTATTCATCGTACTTAGTCGGTAGTCCAGGTATATTCTTCAATTTGCAATGGTGTTCTGCAGACAGGTTCGATCCTTGTGGTCAAAACTTCTCTCGGTCCTTTCCCCGAATCCCGCTATGTGCACTGGGATTGCCCCTTTTTTATGCTTCCCTTTTCCTCTTCTCTGGTCTTTTACGTAATTAATACCAATTTTATTTGATGATTCATGCAGTGTTTCGTTTGTTATGTGTAGAGTATGATAACAAACAAGGAAGTGAAGTGAAGGAAAAGGAGAAGGCTCGTAACCAACCTCAAGCAGCTTGAAGAAAAATAGACTCCCCTACTGGTGACTTGACACCACAGAGATCAGCTTTTATTTTTCTTTTCCTTTATGTTTGAGGTAGTGCTTAACGCCTACCCAACTCATGGAATAAAATCGAGGGGTTACTATGGCATTTCACATTTTTTAGTTTACAAGTTTTTTGCTCTTTTGAGGGTCGTTTGGTAGGCGGGATAAGCAAAGATATTCTAGGGATTATTTATTCCACCCCGATCCTGGGGCGCTTCTATGCCAGTTAATAATCCTATCATTTTAATACAAATGATGGAATAAAATAATTCAAATATGAGATAAAGTTAAATTTTAAATTTTACTCGAGATTATTATTGTTAGAACTGTCTCTTCTGGCTCTAATCTCTAATATAGAAAATACATATTTGTAGTCACTTTGTTGGAAAATATAATCACTCCCCCAAAAAACTCTAGAATAAAGTTTTCAAAATTCAATGTTTATCTTGGAAGACACACTATTGATAAAAAAGTTGATCACTACCACTGTTCGATCATTTATTTAGAAAATGGTCATTGTCATGGTTTGTATAAGTCTTTTTATTTTATTAATTATTACTATTTCAGATACGTTATGATACGGCTATTGATAAAAAAGTTGATCACTACGACTGTTCGATCATTTATTTAGAAAATGGTCATTGTCATAAAGTTCCCTTCACATGGAAAATTCCAACTGAATAAAAAACTGTAATTAAAAAAATAACCACTGTTACATGATTTCAAATTCCTTCCCGCAATGTGCAATTCTTTTCCTAGAAAAATGGCTACATTTGTTACTATTTTGGAAAAATTACATTGACAAATTTTAAAGTTACCTTAATTACGAATAATTGCTATAATTTAGCAAAATTTATCATTAATCATGGACTTACTATTTTAATTTGTAATTGATATAATTTAGCAAAATTATCATTAATTATCAGACTTACTATTTTAATTTGTATAAGAATCGGAAGAAACATTTTTATATATATCCGACTCTTTAGAGAGTTATACAAATTCATTTTCATCTTTCTTTTTTAAATTTAAAAATTTTGTACGTTAATTATTTTAGTTTTATCAGTTTTAACTTATGCATTTTTAATTTTTTTCCTCATAATCGTAGCTTCGGCATTTTAATCGTGCAATTCATTTTTGATGATTGTTAGGAGTTTAATGAAATAGGACATCGTGTGTTATATATAAATTCAATTTATATAATTTCTATTTTATATATAATTGTATTTATGTACTAATAATGTATTTGTATATAATTGATTGTATAATTTTATTATTTTTAGGTTATTGTCAAAATTTGTATAGACTTCATTTTTGTTGAGTATTAAAATTGAATTATATATATAAATATTTAAAATATATATTATGCTTATTTAATAATAAAAAGATTAACATAATATATACGTATTAAGATACATACTGACATACATTATTCATCAATAAAACTTACTTAATATCTTTTTTAGAAATAAATCTCTTAATATATAGTTAAATTATATTATAAATAATATGTTACATGTTTTTAGCTAAAGAAATTTTATTATTATTATAAATAATGAATATTAATATATCCATGTAAATTTTTTTTGCTTGCGGTTAAGCCCTCAATTTTTGCCAGCTGTCACGGAGTAATTGGTCAAACATATCCAAGATTGTTCTCAATTGTCTCAACCGCCATTGTACATTTTCTCTTTAAGAGTCGGTTATATTTTTCTACTAGGATTCTGTCCACCGCCTTGCAAAGAGTCGGTTAACTATCTTATATATATAGAGCCTTCAAGAGAACTCTCCCTCAAGTCTAGCCTTCTTTCCCTCGGGTAAGTATCTAGCGTTTTTATCAGTAATAATTTTGATCACCCATAAATAGTGTAATTTCTTGATGGCAGAGTTGCAATTCTCTGTCCCCGGGAGAAACGATTTCTTATTCCTCCATCTGTTTCGTCCTTGCAGGAAATCTTGGCTCCAGATGGTTTGGGTGCTGGTAAATTCGAATTGTTAGCGTTGTTGGCTGGATTCCCCGTCTCTGAAGATGTATCAGAAGTGTGGAGAGCAATCTCTATAGGATTTTGGTGTTGTATGAAGAAAATGTAATAGGTATAATCGGGACATAAGAAGGCCTAATATCAGGGGGTCATGTCCCGTTTAAATTTCTTTGTTACTGCTCTGGCCTTTGCCATGTCGGGTGCGCTTGCATGGCAGGTCCCTATCATTAATGAAAATTGAAATTTTCGGGTTTGGAGGGGGGAGATCGCACGGGATTTTACTTTTTTGCCCGGGATCTCTCCCCTCTTGTGTGTGTGTGTGTTTGATGCTTCTCAGATTCTTATTTACCCGGCACGCTCTGCTTCGATATGCTTAAATCGATCGTCAGATGAGCAATCTCCCAACGAACCGACCTCATTTGGCCGCCCACATCAGGTACAGAGTTGATTAGCATCGTTGTTGCTCGGAACTATACGATTAATTGTGATGCGCGCAAGAGAGCAAAAAAATCGAGAGCGCTAGTTTTCTGATATCGGCGCAGAATTTGTCTAGATACATTTTCAGCACAAGCAATTTAGTTTGGATTAACACGTATGTTGATAGTTTGTGCAGTTAGCGCCATAAGATGATGAATGCAATCTTTGAAGTTTCGAACATGAATTTCCATAGGTGGTAACTCCAAGGGAATCAGTATGTGTTTCTGTATAATCTGCTTGCGGTGAGATTCATATGAATTCCGTCTAATTAGTAAAGCAACCTTGCGGAGGTGTGCCGTAATGATGATTTTATGCTTGGATTCACACAAATAGACCTAATCCATGCATCATAGACTCGAAATAATTTTGCTTCGCGTTATTCATAAATGAATAATGATGTATGACATTTTGTTGCCATGGATATTGATTTCAACTATTTACTTGGCTGGATTAAAAATAAATTTTGATGCATGTATACTGCTTATGTTTGTTCCAACTTACCTGAACTGATATCGTGTCAGCTGTATCATATCTGTCATATTTGGCCTTTCTGCAGATTCCAATTGTTTCTCTCTCGATGAGAGTCAATAGAGATGTCGCTCATTATCTTTGCAGACCATGAGTGTTTGGTGAATTTGGAGTAAGAATTTTCAATTTTTTAGCTGAAGGGGAACGTTTAAATTTGGACACCAACTGAAATCACTTTCACAAATCTGATGCTGAAGTGATGGGATATTGTTTATTCAACTTGAAACAAAACTGTTACAACAGGTGCATGTGGATGTCTTTTGCATAGCTGTGGTATCCAATTCTTCATCTATGGTGATGGATGTGATGGATGGGAGAAATTACTCATCCAAGAACTGAGAGGTTATGAATTCAAAATTAAATTAGTTCGTGGTCCAGGTTTTTTGCGTTATTATTGCAGATGTGCCGCAGAATCAGATGACGATTTTAGAGGATGAATGATGCTCTGGCTGCTTCTTACGGTTGTAAATTATGAACACATTCGTGTTATAGGCATTGATCAATGATAGGACTACGTGGATTTTATTTTGTGTCCATTGGTGATGAGTAGTCTGTCGATCATTGTCATGTGGACTTAATAAGAGTGGAAATACTCTTTTCGTGTAGCTGGAACTTATCTTTATGCTGGACCTTCTAAAGGAGAACTGTGTGCAAAAGCAGGGTGAACGTCGGTCAAGTTAGGTTATTCGAGCTTTGCTCAGGCCGATACACATTGTTCAGGTGATTTGGTATATATATCTTGAAGCTTATAGTTTGGCTGCAAAGGCCCTTTGCATGCTTTTACGGTATATGCATTTTGCCACTGATTTGGCTTATTCCTCGTCAATTTGTTAGCGTTCAGTTGTGACATTTAGGTGTACTAATTTGATATGAAGTGATCTCACATTTCCAGTTGGGTTTTCTGCCTCCATATGTTCATGTGAATTGTAGTTTTGGTAAATGATGTATGATGTCTAGAAGATTCATGACTGCAAAGACCCTCTGTATTCTTCTTCAGGTATATGCTTTATCTTCAGCGCAAGAGTGCTCGATCAGTGAGCTATTACGCACTCTTTCAAGGGTGGCTGCTAGGTATTCCAGAAATGTCTGCGATCGAGTAAATACTTCATTTTTCATTTTTTTCTCGAACAAAAAAAAAATATTTGGTCTAGAATGATCTTGGTTAACCTTTTCCAAGGGCCTCCTGACCACCTCTAGCGTCGGACCAAAACCTCACCCCAATCCTCTCTCAAGTGCTATCTCCTTTTAATTTCAAAGGGTCTCTCCCTTAGGTTGTTCACATTGGTTGGTATTGAGCTTGTAATTTGCGTGTACAGATTTGGACAACTCTTCCCTCGTGAGCTGACTTTTTAGGTTGAGTTAGGCTGTTGTTGCACATCTTGATGAACATGATCATTTTCCACTTTACTTCATTTCAACTCATCCTCTTCATTACGTCCGGCACTGTTGATGTACTTTCTCCTCTTTGATGATTTTGTGAACATCCAGCTGTGAGATGATAGTGTCTGATGATACAAGTTGAGGCAAGGTAAGCTCAACTGAATGGAAGAGAACTAGTACAAGTTAGAGCTAGGGCAGGCTGGATGGAAGTAGCTGACTCCTTTTCAATTGGAAAAAATAGCCAAAGCAACCATTCAAGCCTGTTCCTTTGTGGCCGGCCTCCGAGGAGCCGGATGACATTTTTAGTCAACACCGAAAGTGTAAATGAGTTCATCCCTTTCTTCCTCTTCGCTGCATCTTCAACTCTTCTGTGTGGACTTCTCATCTAATATGACATGTTGGACCAGAGAATCAAAGGAAAAACCGTTTAAAATAGTCGAAGAAAATCTCTACGCTGGACCTTCTAAAAGAGAACTGTGTGCAAAAGCACATCGGTGGGGTTTGGTTATTGGAGCTTTGTTCAAGCCGATACACACTGTTCATGCAATTGAACTTTAGTACATGATGTATGTCTTGAAGCTTAAAATTTGGCTGCAAAGGCCCTTTGTACGATCTTCCGGTAAAATGCATCTTGCCATTGATCTGGTTTTCTCCTCGTCTTCGCTGGTTAAATTTGTAAGCATCCTGTTGTGAGACATTTAGGTGTGCTTCTATGACATGAAATGATCTTACATTTCCAATTGGGTTTTTTGCTTGCACTTGTTCATGTAATTCTAGTTTTGGTGAATGATGTATGATGTTTTGGAAGTTTGAAATTCTGACTGCAAAGACCCTTCGTACTCCCTCAGTTATATGCTTTTGCGTCTGTTACTGTTGATGTATTTTCTCCTCATTCTTCTTTGGTCGTTTTGTGAACATGCAATTGTGAAGATGCATGCAATTGTGAAGATGTTAGTGCCCTTCCATGATACAAGCTATCTGCATCTTCAATTGACTGTTCTGTCTGCACTTTTCAGCTCATATGACATGTTGGATCAGAGAATCGAATGAAAAATGTTAAGAACTGTCTGAGAATTGAGAATATTTACAGGGAAGAGGGAATAGTACTTTTTGATGTCGATGTAGACTTTTATGTCTATAGGGTTTTAGTATTAACATGGGTGGTTACAATCAATTAAATTGAGAGGATGGCATTTCAAAACTGATCGAACAGCAATTCACTTCAATATGTATAGCGAGTTGATGTAAACAGGATTTTAGGTTTTCCAGCAAGGTAGTCTGGTCTGGTTCTCACCCAAATTGTTCCAGCAGCTGAGGCAGACAGCTCCAAGTCGCCAACACCAACGCAAATAACCTTTAAGGTAATGAGAGGCCACTTTCAATAAGGCCCGTCATGTAATGGAATAGCGAAAATAGTCGATTTAACAGATGATTATCGACCAACATATTAGACACCCATTATAGAGGATTCTGGCCTGGAACTGAACCATAAAATGTTGACTTGTGAAGGAGACAGGCCTGGAGTGATGTCAGCATTCAGCCTCTTGGTACTTCACAAAGACTGACAGAAAGTGCAGTCGATCTGGCAAAAGGCAACAAAGAAACAGATCATTGATCTCAAAGGTTGAGGGCTGTATTTCAGCAGTATTACTACCAACTTCCAATTATGTAAAAGATCGAAGAGAGGAGAAAGATCATTGGCCAATAAAGGATTTGGTGAGGAGTTTATTCGGCACATTGTCGTCCAGAGAGGTGATCAACAATAGCCCAAAGGCAAGTCGAAAGAGTATGGGCGCAACCATGCATCATTTCTAGGAAGGTTAGTTGGCAATTGTAAATTTAACATCTGACATATTTGTGTAAGCATTTTGTGTTAGTCTGTGGAAGTATCAGCCGGACAAATTTGTATGTTCCTCCAGTGTTCGTGTATTAAATCTTTGATTTGTAGCATTTGACACATATTATACTGATAAAGATTCGCTTCAATTGACAGTGTCATTGTAATCATCTTCAATTGACATCGGCACAATACAACCAGTGGCTGTGTGGTTCTGGTTTTCTTTAAAGAGGACGCTCTTAGGATTCACCTGTGTTGTTTGCTGATCAAATTTAATATTAACGGTCTATACAATATTGGACCAGGAAAGATGTTTGTGGTCGTTGTATTGACTTAACGCACGATACCCGGGACATTTCCACTGTAATTCTAGAAAGCAGTTGAACGAAAAAAGGGAAGGACAGAGAGGAAAACTCTACCTGTCAAATCACACGTCTTTAAGCCAGTAAGAATTGGTAATTCTTTACCTAAATTGAGAGGGCAAGATGTAGGAAAAATAACTGAACTCTCCAACAGTTGGTCAAACAGTTTGTTTTCACTGTCAATGTGTTAGTTACGTCCCAGCCAAATTTGTACACATTTTCTTTGAATAGTGATATAGTTGGGTATTATTACATTAGTTGGTGTCCAAAAAAGAGACTCCAAGCGTGTGAAAATTCCATTTTCCGTCTGTTCCTGTTTTATTAATGTTAGTTAAAGTGAACGATCACGAACTTTGTGTGATTTCTTTACAACTATGAGTGGTGTTGTCTACTTTTACTTTCTATGCTACAAGAATTAATTGCTACTTTGTGCATAGAGAGAAATCGAGGAAATCACATGTTTCTCCGTGTATTCCTTTCTTTTTAAAAATAGCTTTCAAGTCCAATCTTGCTGCCGTCTTCCTAATTCCATTACAATAAAGGTAGCCCTTTCATTCTTGAAGTCATTCTCAACTCTTCTTGTTTTTTCCTCTTTCATAATTGACTTAATCCAGCTTACCTTGCTGCATCATTTTCTCAATTAACAGAAACCATGTTTCGGAGAAAGCTGTCTCACACGAATCCAGCCGATGATTCTGCTAACCGTGATGCAAAGGTAACTGAGTTCGATCAAGTTTTATTCTCACAAAATATGCAGTTAGGCTTGCCTATGACACATTTTTATCTGGCTTGATGCTTCATCAAATTCATTTGTTGATCATGTTACTGCCTCAATTATCCCTAAAAAAATCCATGTAATGTTTACGTGGAAATGCCTTAAACCTTAACTAGACTGTTCAAGTTGAACTATCAGGAGTCGGGACTAGTTGAACTCATTAAACTAGATTACCAGTAGTTAAAACCATATATAACATCATAGAACAGGAACTAAGTTTTTTTTGTCAAACCAGGTTAGTGAGTTATGGATGGCTCTCGGACCTCTATCTGGGCGAAGCTTAAAGTTTTGTACTGATGTGTGTGTGAGGCGATATTTAGAAGCTCGAAATTGGAACCTTGACAAGGCAAAGAAAATGCTCGAAGAGACTCTCAAGTGGAGATCCACCTATAAGCCTGAAGAGATTCGTTGGGTGATTATTCTTTTGACCTTTTTCCATTTATGCTCTCCACTTTGTCATTCAAGCAAGTTAGTTCTTTCCATCTTCGCTCTACAGTATACACATCATAATGTTGATTTATCATTAGTGCAAACCATAGTGCAGCTTAAAGGTTATATATGGTTGGTACTGCACAATGTTGTTAGAGCAACTTTTATTGTATATGTCACCTGGTATATAATGTTGGAAGATTGACGATTCTAAATTAGTGCTCTTGGAATGTATCAGCATGAAGTGGCACATGAAAGTGAAACTGGCAAAGTTTTTAAGGCTAATTTTCATGATCGACTAGGCAGGACCGTACTTATAATGAGGCCTGGGAAACAGGTTAGTCTTTATATCAGTATATCTTATCTTTAAATTTGTACCTAATCCATATTTTAAGTTGACGGGTATCCAAATTGTTCTGTTTCGTGTATGACAGAACACATCATGTCCGGAAGGTAATATCCGTCATCTAGTCTATCTGATGGAGAATGCGATCCTTAACCTGCCAGAAGGCCAAGAACGAATGTCTTGGTTGATAGACTTCAGTGGATGGTCATTAAACACCAACATTTCCATTAGAACTGCAAGGGATATCATCTACATTTTGCAGAATCACTATCCGGAGAGGCTTGCTATAGTTGTTCTTTATAGTCCACCTAGATTTTTCGAGGCATTTTGGAAGGTAAGAATTCTTCCTCCGGGAGGATCCCCTTTTTGAACTTGTGAATCACAATTTGTTCATTCATTGTTGTGCAGGTAGTGAAATATTTTATAGATGCAAAAACATTTGAGAAGATCAAGTTTGTATATCCAAATAACAAAGATAGTGTGGAGTTTATGAAGACTTTTTTCGATGCTGAGAATCTTCCTAGTGAGTTTGGCGGAAAAGCCACACTGAATTACGATCATGAAGAATTTTCCAGATTGATGGCTCAAGAAGATGTTAAGACTGCTAATTTTTGGGGCTTTGACGATGTGACCTCCCATACTAACGATGATGGATACCCTAAAGCAAAAGTAACGCCTGCGCCAGTGAGTGTTGCATCAGCTGCAACATAAGCAAGTGCAAAAGTCTACAAGGATTAACAGTGTATTATGAAATTTGTGCATTGTCAAGTCTTATTTTTTATCACACTTCCTTATGTTACTCTGCATTAAAAATGTATTGTTGTGTTTATAAGTCTCTTACTGCAACAGTGATATATGTCCATAATTAGATGCATCAATTTTGAGTATAAATAAGTGCAATTCAAGCACTTATTGCATATATGTAGTTCTCTCCTACACTAATGTTAGAAGTAGAAGTACATGAAGTTTCCAAAGCAACTGCATCAATCAATTTTCACGGTGAACATTAGTTGAACTAGTAATTGTGTAGAGAGAAGAGCATTTTGGACAAGTAGACGCCATTCGAGATCGACCTAAAGGGAACTAAATAATAATCAACAATAATAATATATCTGGTGTAATTCTATTTGTGGTTTTGAAGAATAGTAGATTCGAAGAGGATAGGATTTACATAAATTTTAGTCCTATCTTTGTGAAGTAGTGAGATTGTTTGCGATATATACTTTTGATGTGACAGATAATTGTCCCACTGAGAATGCGACTACATTGGGCTAGTCACTGACCTCCTAATTATTGATCTCCTCGTATTTTCTAAGAAGTCCTTAGTAAGCTAAGGGTTATGTTCACATTTTAAAAATTTTATGGCTAAATATTTATGGAGTTGAACTTTGAAGACATAGTAAACACAAATTCATGATCAAAACCTCCTAAACTATTTTGCGCCATGGCACTGGTGCTTTTACAGTTTTTTCTTATTTTGTCTTGCCGTACGCAAAAAAAAAAAAAAAAAATTGCTTAGACATCCCCGCCAATCTTTAAAAACCACTCGTTTTCTTTCCCTTGAGAGAATTCTCTTTTGCTTATCTCCAAAGCTAACCGCTGCTCTCTCAAGCACCGCCAAATAAATGGCTCCGAAGAACTTGTCGTTCAAGGTTTGTTTCTTTCTCAAATCTTTTGATGATTAACACAACACTCTGCTCTCTCCTTATCTGAAAAAAATGTTTTCTTTTCTACATTCTTTAATATACGAAATGGAGATGTAAACTACTCATGGTTCCATATGTTGAAAGATGATCTTGGGTTCGTCCTCCATGGCACGTCGCAAAATTCTAGAGGACATGGGTTACGAATTTACAGTTATGGTACGTTCAATTTTGTTCGAGCAGGTTCTGTACTCTCTAGAACTCGCATTTTCTGTCCACTGTAGGTTTTTGATCCGGTTTTAGTTTTCTTCTCCGCGAAGTAATGTTTTCTTTTCTAGTTGATTTTGACTTATTTTTGAATTGTTCTGTGGATTAGACTGCTGACATTGATGAAAAGAGTATTAGGAAAGATAATGCAGAGGAATTGGTGGTAGCTCTAGCTGAGGCAAAGGTATACTACCTCTTTTCTATTACGGGTGTGTTTGGTATGGATGACCAAAAAATATTTGATAAAAATATTTTGGAAAATATCTTTTCTAGGAAAATAATTTCCTTGACTTCCCCCCTATGGAAGTATGAAAAACAAGTGAAATTACAAGTTTATTGTCTCGTCCCCATCCACCTAACCCCTCAATCTCCACCACCCAGAACCCCCACTCCATACACCATCTTAACTTCACAGTGTTTTGGTTACTTACCAAACACTAGAAATAAGTTTTAAAAAAAAAAAACACTCATTTTCCAAGAAAATATTATCTAGGAACACCTTTTCCTTCGTAACAAACACACCTTAGGCATTGACGCCTTTCACGTCTTGCATTTGAGTCTAGTTCAGGAAAAATGCTCGGTACCTGCTGTCTTTCACGATTTTCCTGAAGACATTTTTCATGTATTCTCAGTTAATTTCACTAGTGAAGTTGGTCTAGGTTCGCCAAAACCAACATCTTTAGCTAGAATTAGATTGAAGATTCAATCAGTTTTTTTAATCCAAGTTGCTTGAAACAAAGATCCTCGCTGTGTATCTGTCTGGATAGTGTTCTTCTAAGCAAAACAAATCACCCTATAAAGGCTAGGAGCAATCCTAGTGTAGTTATGTGACGAGTTCTGTTGATAATTTTATAGCATATGATATCAATAAGTTAGTCAAAATCCATGATTTTTGTGATTAGACAAGATTTATTACGTAGCGTTCGCTGGACATCTCTTGTGTCCCAAATAACTTTCAATCATTTTGCCCATCAGTGCTTGTGTTATGAAATTTTCATTTGATGGTTAGGGACTATCTATAAATGGGTACTTCTCTTCTGTTGATATTTGAGTGATTCTGAATAGCTTGGTCTCACTATAATCAACCATTTGCTTTCCTTCCATTCTCATTGCACTCTAATCGTACTGTATAAATTAAGACAGAGTAACATGTAATACAGTGATATCATGCTCCAACGAAGTGAGGGCAAATCTTATGTGTGCTTACTCGTTCTGTTCTTCTTAGGCAGATGCTATTATGTCAAAGCTCAAAACAACTGATCAGATGGAAGAAAATACTCATCCCACGCTGTTAATTACTGCTGACACAGTATGTTTACTTCTTCCCATTAGAATATTTTAAGTGCTATGGACTTGTTAAAGATATGTTGTTCAATACTAAGCTATACTAGTTGTTGATATAGGCACATTTTGCAATAACTGACAAACAGCAGTACAAAATTTTAATTAGTGACTTTGCTCAGAGAAGTCTGTAGGAAGTGTTGAGATTAGCTTGATGTAAATTCTTTTGTTGTGCTGTTATCTCATTTCTACTATATTTTTTATCTCTAGATTCATTTGAAATTTGACGCTCCAGACTTGCTCCATGATTTGGCAATCTTAATTTAATATTACTGTTAAACAGCATATTGCAAAAATTAGAGTACTTGAGCCTTCTAATGATTTTTCTCTTGGATGAAGAATAGATCTTTTTGGCTATATCTTACCTACATCTATTGCTATCGAGGTGGCGGTGTACCAAGGAATTATCAGAGAAAAGCCATCAAGTAAGGAAGAAGCGCGTCAGTTCATCAAATGTATGTTTATATTTTGCAGTCTGCAAGTTCTCTACAGTATCTCAACTAATCAGGTTGTTCTTTTTCTTTACTACCAATATTACTATTCTTGTTATTATGAATTGCAGGCTATTCTGGTGGTCAAGCAACGGTTGTAGGATCTGTCATTGTGACCAACCTCACAAAGGGGATAAGAAAAGGAGCTTGGGAAAGGTCAGAGGTATTTCTTTTACTCCATGTGAAGTAATTCCTACATTCTGGAGACTATTGAAATACAACTATGCATTTCTATAGTACAATTCTTGCTTAAGTTGATATGTTCCAAACATAGCTTAACTGCATCTCAAGCATAAGAGTATGTGATGTGCGAAAGAGATTAAGGTAATGTGACATTTTGAAGATATATCAGGAATCTATTATAGATTTTTGAATAAGTATATGCTTATCCTGGCCTGTGACTTTGAGCTTATTTGAACCCCATCCAGATAAATGAAATTTTCTTCTAGAAACTAGAAGAACTGTATTCTAGTTATATCCACAGTGTGTGAGACTTTAAATAATGAGGGCGTACTTTCTTTGCTAAACTAAACTGCTGCAAGGAAGAGCTCAATTGCCTGGATTTACCAAGTTTCCTTATGCCAATATAAACAACTATAGTTTACAAGTGGAATTCTTGCAGAGCAATTCCATTGCATGAAGTTGTGACATCAATTTCATGCTTGAAATTCACCGGCTAGGTCTTTTGAGTGTTGGGATCATAAGAATGAACTACTGGGTCTCTGGCTATGATATCGGATCCAGAAAATTTCCGGTAATTGCTGTGACTATTGTAGATTTATAGCTAGTTCAAATAGCATTTCCCAGCTGGAAGCTGTATGTAGAGTAGGAGATGGTTCATCAGTCTATGAGTGGAAAGAGACCTAAACCTTGACTTCTGTACCTAAACAGACAGGCACAAGTTGAGTTAATAATGGAGAGATTATGAATAGGTTGATTTCTATTCAATACCCATGAAAATTTAGTCTTCAAGACAAATTGGATGAAAACATGAGAACATCCATCTTAGAATTTGTAGAGTTTGAAGCCAGACAAGTATGCTAGGTTTTTTTGGATGCATAAAATAAGCAAGCTGCCTTATGACCTCAATTGATTGTCCAATCTGTCATCTGCATCTTCATTTTTCACGTCCTACAAATTTTTTATCTTATAGTTCTTCCTTCCTTAGGATTGGTAGATGAAGCTACTGTATTTTGTTGGAATAAGAGATAAGGGCTGCTCTAAGAAGAGTAAGTATCAGATATTATTTTAAGATTTTACAGCATGTATTAACTGTAGAAAGCTTGAAAGATACTGAAGTAGACATCAACATTGTGCCAAGTCTTTCTCAGGTTTATTAACTGTTGACGCAACAGCTAGGGAATCACTTTCCCCACAGACATATTTACAAACCAGGTCTCTAATTAAGGGAGTACTTTTGAAAATTGCCTAGGTTTCTAAATTTCCACCTCCTCTAGGCTTTGGCATAGAGACCTGTATCTGTTGTCACCTCACTATCAGGATCTTTGAACCATCTTAATGCTGTCGACTGTAATCAGAATGGTTGTTTTACAGTTGTACTGCTCAATCACTGTCAGACTGGGGGTGCAGAAATCCGTTGTTTTGGACTACAAAGGCAGGAAACAGTGTGCTGATGAAAACTGGTGCATTAGAGCTTTATGTGAAGGGCGGAAAGAGGGTGAATGTGGATGGAATCTGGTTTATTACAGCCCATCAACATTACTCTCCTTGATCTCCACCCATGAATTTGTTTCCCAAGACTTCCTTTTACTGACCTTTCCAGTATGTAAGGATGCCCAGAATACTACTTTTTTTAATCTGCTTATTGGAACACCAATACAATCGCCTCCATAGCTCCGGGCTTATCAGTTAGCTAGTTTCATCTTCTACAAGCCCTCCTTTTGTTACTGTTATGAATTGGTTCTTTCTTGATAATGTGGTGCTACATGATTTTGCTGGTGGGAACCTTCTTGTTGATTTAACTATTAGTGCAATCGTGTAATATTACACAATTATACAACTGTGATTGTTTAACATGGAGTATACTGTTTCTGCCAAATTGCAGGTATATTTCCATGAGATACCTGATGAGATCATTGATAGCCTGGTAAATATGAGTGTTCTTAAATAAGGGATGTTCTTTACCTGCAACATTAATTATTAATGCAATTGTATAGATTGAGGAAGGAATAATACTTAATGTTGCTGGTGGCTTAATGCTTGAACATCCACTGACATTGCCCTTCGTTGACACTCTGGTTCGTCTCTATCTCTTTGCAACTTGGAACTGCCGATTACTGATCTGTTGTTTATACAGTTGTTACTTGCCAATGCTTTGCAGATTGGAACTGCTGACAGTGTCATGGGACTCCCAAGAAGTCTCACTGAAAAGCTTATCGAAGAAGCACTCTAGCTGCTGGAATTCCACAAATGAATATCACCTCTCCTAAAATGCACTTGATTACTCTCGTCTTTCTGAAGTGAACATTTGGAACATTCGAAAGGAATATTGGCTGAAACTCATTTTTCTTTGCAAATATCAATGATGCATACTCTCTGTGCTTTTACATCAAGTCAGTGAATTCAAGACATGTTTTGAACACACATATTTATCTCATAATCACAAGCAAGCAATATGTATTGGAAATTTTAATGTTCAACTGTTAAGGTTAATTATTTGATTTGATGTAGACATCACGATCAACAATTGTTTGATACTCATACAACTTAGAATATCCCATGATTCAATAAGGTAAATATTCTGCATAAAAAGCAATTTTTTTGAGAGATAACAATTCTCTTTGCGCGGAATGTACGGAGTGTTTGTTACCGCTGAAGTTTTTCTTAATGAAATTATTTTCAATATTTGTTTATTTTGAACTTTGAAATATTTTCCTCTAAGAAAAATATCCTCTATCAAAGTGGAATCGACTTTATTTCACTTGCACTATTTTTTTTTCTTTGTTTTAGTATCCAAACTTTAATCTCATATTAAATGAGAAATTTTCTTCAACTTTTTTTTTTGTATATGTTAAATAAGTCATTTTGTTATTCTTGAGTCAAAGATGTTTTGAAAATAACCTTTATCTTCACGAAGTAGGAACAAGTTCTATTGTAATTGTTGTTAAATGAGTCATGCTGAAATGTTTATTAATTAAAAGAAACCAATATCAAATATGTTAAATCGTATTTTATTTATATTTAATTAATATAAAAAGGCTTATTATTTTTTTAGAAAAAAGGTAGATGTAGTACCGTAAATCTTAAAGAGAGATCAAATTATCACTGAGACAAAATACTTGGAGACCTTTTGGTGAATTCCTTTTTTTTCTTGGTAACATTATTTGTAGCCCGATAGATAATACTTGGTACTATTCTCTCTGTTTTAATTTCTTCAATCTATTTTGATTTGATATAATATTTTAAAAAAATAAAAAACCTTTTTAAATTTTATACAATTACATTTTTAATCTTAAACATATTAGGTATAAATTAAAAATTAAATAAGTGTAATAGACTAAAAAAATGAATAAGTTGAAACAAAGGGTTCATTATTTGTTTCTAAGTGGGCTGGTCTCGTAATATCCTTGTAGGCCCAAAAATTTTCATTTCTGGTGTTCACGGACAGAGCCGTCGGAGCCTCCACTGACCGGTGAACTGCAAATCTGCGGTCTTTAGGTTTAGCGTTTTAGAGAAACCCTGGTATGCTCCTTTTTCTCATCGAAGGAAATTGCTCCTCTAACTCCTTTTCATTTTATAGCTTATGTTTTCCTCTTTGCTGAGGTTTTGTCGATGAAATTCCTATGTGGATGTATATGATACACACTAGGTTCGTTTTCTAGTGTTGTGGCGGATACAATTTGGTTCTAGAAATGATTCTTCAGTTTGTAGTCTTCAGTTATTACTGACTGTTTTGGTGAGTGATAATAGTATTCAGATTGTCATGCTTTCATGCTGCTCGAAGAAATTCCTTGATGAATTTATTTGAATGTTATGCTTGTGAGAGAATGGTATAACACCCTACTCGTAGTGGTTGAAGAAGTCGTTGCTCATGACTGCTCCTGGGGTTGTTAAATATTATATCTACTGATTTTAACAAGTTTTTGAAATCCAAAATACCTATTGAGAATCCACATAATCTGTAATACTTGAAGATCACCAACCAATTCCTCTTAGACTATCATATTTCTCTAGCTAGCCTTTGCATCTTGAGAAGGTTTAGGAATGTTTGTTGTTGCTCATTGTTTGAGCTTGTTAATCAGTCGTATATCTAATTTTACCCTTGTATTGTATTACTTATCTACATCGGAAGAAACCTCTGCTTGTTCCCACTTCCCTGAAGTCTGAACTACATAAAATCTAATGATCAGAGCTTGTAATTTAACCGCTTGTGAAACTCAACGAATGATGGGAAATAATTTGATTAACCAGTAGTTGGGAAATCGAACAAGTTGACATGCTATTCCATGTTAATAAAGGATAAAAACGTGGATACAGTTCCTATGGATGACCATATGGAGGACAAGCTCCTGCTAGAGTATCACAAGGCATATCCATAGGTTGGTTATATGCCCATGCATTAATTATTAATCTTTCCTTTTAAATTAGCCATCAGCCAATTTTCAATGATTATCTCAGGACATTTCAAAAGTTGTCCAGTTCTTTTCATTTAGAAGTTGAATTGAAAGATCTGCTTCACCTTTTGGTATTAATGAATTTCGAAACGATTTTCTTGCTAAAAATTGATATTGACAAATTCTTATGGAGCATATGTTGCTAGTGAAACAGTTTGAGTTTAGGGTCTATTGGAAACAATCTCACTATCCTCCCTAGGCCAAACCCCACTTATGGGATTCACTAAGTATGTTGTTGTTGGTGGTGGTGGTGGCCGGTGTCTTTGGTTCTTCTTTTGCCATCTCTACATCAGACAGGAAAACTTAAATGAGTTCCTGGAGCTACTGACAGCAAAAGTATGCTGAAGAAGAGTTTAAAAGTGCTTAGACAAACTGATTCAGAATATAAAAACAAACCGTCTGAATTGATTTTATTTCGTTGCAAACAAAATCTTCCCCTTTCTTTGGATCAAAAAGGAAGATCACTTTGCAAACTCAATGGTGTGGCCTAGTGGTCAACAAAATGGACCATAAGCTCTCAGATTCAAATCCTTACCCAGCAGGGACAAAACCACTAGGTGAATTCTTCTCATTTGTTCTTAGCCTTGGTGGACATAGTTACTTGTATCTATTGCTGATGGGAGGTGACATGTATCCCATGGAATTACTTGAAGTGCGGGCAAGTTGGCCCGGACACCATGATTATCAAAAAATAAAAATCACTTTAGTTGTATACCCTTCCACTGGTCATGTTGTTGTTTGTTTTAGTTGTATTCCTTCCTTGAGAAATTTTCCTTTGTGCAGCTAGAGACTAATCAGATTTTCAGTCACAAAGTGGCATTGCATTTCCTACTCAACTGTTGTGATTGTTTTGCCTGAGTATTAGTCACAAACCATTATGTTAGATGTCCTAATTCTCGAATTAATACTTGGCATGTTCGTCTCCCATAGTGCAAAAAGAATGTTGCTGTTGTATTATTGTCTGGGTCTTTTTCTTATTTAGCATGTTTTGGTTGTATTATTGTCAAGGTCTTTTTCTTGTTTAGCTTACTGATGTAGCTTTTGTCATGTCATCTCCTATTTCATCTGATTGATCAAAGTCATCCAATGGAAGCTAAATTCTTCCGCTTTCTCAAGATTGTTGGAGTCGGTTTCAAGGCTAGGGCAGAATCTGAAGGTCGTCTCTTGTACCTTAAACTGGGTTACAGCCATGAGGTTGAGCTAACTGTGCCCCCTGCAGTTCGTGTCTTCTGTTTCAAACCCAATGTGGTTTGCTGCACTGGGATTGACAAGTATAGGGTACATCAATTTGCTGCTTCTGTAAGGAGCTGCAAGCCTCCTGAAGTTTACAAGGGCAAAGGTATTATGTACATTGATGAAGTGATAAAAAAGAAGCAGGGAAAGAAATCAAAATGAGAACCATTATTCATGGTTCTTTCTTGGGCTTGGGCTTTGTTCTTTTTGTGATGCTAGACTATTTTCTTTTATCATCTTTCCTATTGTAATTTTGCTCTCTAGCTGCTTGAGTACTTTGAAAAGTTAAAAGAGTGGTTGAAGGTCTTCTACCACTGTCACAGAAGTTGCTAAACATCTCAAAGACAGCTTCTGTATCAATTTTTTCATCCTTTCAATTACTACAGATAAGTGATGGACGGCGATGACGAATTTATGCTCCGCAGACTGTTCTCTGCTTCTAAATATTTTGTTAAATTTCATCGAAGTTTTCATGAATAAAAGCGTGTTATTGTGGTCACAGAACAATTCGAATACACAAGTGTCAAACTGCGGTGTACGAAAATAGAGAAGTATTCTTTTTCTCCAAGTTTCCCTAAAGTAATCTTTTTGTTAATATGATCAGAAACTCTCCCAGCATACTAAATTACTAATTGGTATACCTTTCAATCGTGCATTGAAATACATGTATCTTGAAGCTGTATTCTGTAGAAGAATAGAAATTGTTGGGTGCCAAGACCCTATTATTAAGTTCAACAACCCGAATCTTTTGCCACAAGCGATGATATATTTTTGACAAGATTTATCTTAAATATATTTTACAAGAAAGAGATCACTTTCTATGTTGACTCCGGTAATGGCAGCTTGTAACAACATAGAGGACAACTTGGGTTTTTAAGAAGCCAAGTCTCAATGCAGTCGTAATGAAAACTGTGGTTGCAAGGCATGTTGTATGTGTCTTGTTCGGCTAAGCAACTCCCCATGCATATTGAACACTCATCAGTTGATTCGTTTTGTGAAAGATGCACTCTTTGCAAAAACTGCATTCTTGATCTTACTACAGGTAGGAACCTGAATTTCTTCCGAACTTGCTCATTCAAAGTCTCTATTAGTGGCCTTTTGTAGTTCTCATTCAAACATATTCTCCAATAACTTGACTTCCTCACTGCCCTTTTGACGGATGTAATAGTGTAAGTTATGTACACACAATGAAATATTCCTATTTACAAAACAAAACAAAAAAGGATTTTTCTTGAAAAGTTATGACTTTACAGAACTCTTCAAATTTAAGAACATTAATTAATAATTAATAAGTATTCAAGCGAATGAACAAAGTAGGAGTTACAGCAGAATTTAAAACAATGCTTACATTCCATACGAGTGAAGCAAAAGAGAAAGCTAGCTTTATCAAAAAAAGAGAGCTAGATTTTGTCTGCAAAATTATATTGTGAAATGTTAATAACGTTAGGTTTATGCTTTAATTCTATTTCAGTTTTTGGAGCTAAGTATATATAATGCTTTTCCTTGGGGAAAAGAGAAAGTGTTGGCAGGTGCTCAGACAAATCAATATCTTGCATAAACACTTATTTATATTCATACTCGAATTACAATTGAGAATTGAAATAACAAGGTAAAAAAAAATAACAATGAAATCTTCAAATGTCCAAAAAGGAACGAACGCTTCTACTTTTACTCAGTTGGTGGCAACTTGAGCTGACACATAGGACAGCTTCAATTTTTTAGAAGCCAAGTCTCAATGCAGCCATAATGAAAAATATGGCTGCAAGGCAACTAGTATGCTTCTGAACCAGGTAAGTACCCATTCATACATATCGAACAATCGTCTGTCGTTTTGTTTTCTGAAAAATTTATTATTTGTAAGTACTGCATTCTTGATTTTACCGCAGGCAGTAACATGAATCCTCTCGTAGCTGTCTTAGTTAAAGACTATTAATACCCTTGCATAATTTTCATCAAAATACATTGTTCTCCAATTAGGTGTCTCTCTAACAACTTTTTCAACGTAACCATCTAGGTATTGAAATTCTTCATACAATAATTCACGTCCTAGACTATTGATTTCTTCGTGAATTTGTCCCCAGAGAATTTTTGCAATACTTTCATAATACTCAAATAGAATTTTCGCTTTGGTAAGTTCAAATTCTTGAGAAGAAACAAATATTTTCTTAACAAATGTCAAACTCGCATATATTATATCATCATCTTGAAATGGAGGCGTAACGTTCTACATGGTACAAGCAAACTCCAAGATTTGTTAGATCGCATCATCTTTGCTCTTCAAAATTTTGTCACCGCCATCCCACTTAACTTTTTTCAATGAATAAGGAAAATCGAATGTCAAAAGCTCTCTGTCAACAAAATCCCATGATAATGACTTGTACTTAAAACCCCACCTAGTACCAAAGTGGCATTCTTCAATAATGTTGTCACGCAAGTGTAAGAATACATGGCAAGTATATGAAACTCCAAGTTAAAATTATTACCTACTGAAATGGCTAAGTCCGAAGGGCTTCTTACCGCATTGCAAAATTGAGAAAATACAAAAATTTCATTGTCAATGAATGAAGCCATTTGATGTAACTTAAATTTTGTGTATGTACGATTAGGATTGGAATCACTCCTTTTATCCTTTTCTATTTCAGGTTCTTAAAATGCTTAAACTTTCAAATATGATATTTTATTTATTACCACGAGTCAACATATCAAGATCCATTACAGAATATATGTACACATTACATTTTGGTAGGTCATAGTTGTATTATTAGGCTCCATTTATTTATATATACATTATGGTAAGAATATAAAGATTTTTAAGAATATGTTAAGTTTTTTGACCTTCATTTAAAATATTCTATAATAGATCAAATTGTTGTTAAATAGTTTTCTTAAATAATTATAATTTATTCTCCAATTATATAGGATTTTGCAATTAATAGAAGATAAAGTTATTATATCTTTACCATATATAAATTGTTTATTTATTTAAACTATGTAACATGATTAAAATATGTTTAATATTTATTTTTTGTACTTTGAAATCATCATCATAAAAAAAATACTTGTAATTCTAGATTTCTAATGTGTCATGGTCTTATTTATTAAAAGTTACTACATATCATTGTTTAAAAGCAATTAAATTTTGCATGAAATGTTTTCTTATTTGATTTAACATAAATAGAAAAATTTAATGCTTAACACATTAGATGAAAAGCTTAACTTAGAAATTTAATTTGAACCAACGAATCTTAGAAATTTAATTTGAACCAACGAACCATAATAATTAAGAGTTTATCTTTATTTAAACTGTCATATTTTTATTTAAAATTAGAGCTTTTACGAAATTATTCTTGTTTATTAAATTTCATCCAATCATGAAGCCAATGGACAGAATAAGAAGTATCACTAAGGTCGGTCACATTTTGGATCGGGCTTCAAGCTTTTTTTTATGTTTATGTATTATTTCGACCCACATGTTTTTGACCTTTTTTAAACTCACTTTTTATTTAACTATCAATATAATTGGACCAAGGGTCCAAGTTTAATTAAAAAAAAGTTCAATCATGAAGTACTAGATTAATGATTTCGTTAATGTGCTTAGAATCTATCCTGGTATACAAATTAAATTAAATTGGCATATTAAAGTATAAAAAGCAAGTGATATTGTACAAGAGTATTAAATTTCTCCTAGTATCTCTACTTTCAATCAATCATTGCAAACATAAGTTTTTTGAAGCTAAATATAAATTTTTTTCATAGTGTACATAAAAAGTTTAAGAGTTCGATAGAATTCAAAAAATTTGGCTCACACTCTATATTTATAGCAATAAGGTACCATAAGCTATATCTTTTATAGAATAATTCAAAACTCATAAATTTAAGCTTCTAGCTCTGACTCCAAAGTCTCCATTGTTGGCAACTTGCAACGACACATAGGGCAACTTGGAGTTTTAAGGATCCAAGTCTCAATACAATTAAAATGAAAATTATGGTTGCAAGGCATGCAATATGCTTCTGAATTAGGTAAATAATTTTCCATGCATATGGAACATATGTCTTCAGTCGGTGCATCATTTTGGTTTGACAAATTTACTTTTTGTAAGAATTGAAGTATTAATCTTACTTTCGGCAGTGACCTAAACTCCTTCCTAGCGCGCTCAATAAAAGACTCTTTTAATTCTCTTTCGGAATTCACATCATAAGAGCTGCTCCAAAGACATATGCCATCCACAATGGCTTCTATGTGATATTCAATATATTTAAATTCTTGGTACAAAGATGATCCTCGTTGTTTCACTTTCATGATCTTAGTATAAATTGATTTCCAAAGTAATTCCTCGATATATTCTCTATCTGCTGCAAGAATTCTTGCTTTCGTAAGTTCATATTCTTGAGGATTTACAGACATTTTCTTGACAAATACCAGATTCACCGAAATTGCATCTGAATAATCGTGTGGAGGACGTGTAGCAATTTTTTGATGAATATACTCCAAAATTTGTTTGATTAAATCATCCTTGTTCTCTAATTTTTTCTTGGTAGGTTTCCACTTAACCCCTTCTAATGGATAAGCAAAATCAATTCTCAAAAGCAAGTCATCGATTTTATCCCACGATAATGACTTGTACTTACAAGAACATCTAGCATCACAATTGAACTCTTCCACAGTGCTGCCACCACAACTATAGGCATATTTGACAATTACATTAATGTCCAAGTTAAGATCGTTACTTGGACGATCTCCTAAACCATAAACGATTTCAGGGGACACATGGATTTCACTATATGTGGATGGCTCCATTTTAATGAAATTAAACTAATGAAAACTTTAATATGGATTATGAAAAAGTTAAATTTTACCAGCTTCATATTTATAGACAACAAAGGCTAGGGGTGATTTTTTTACATTGTTTTTTGTGTTGGATTGGGATTTTTTCATTTTTTTTCCTTTTCAACTTTGGTTTCCCATTCCCTAATTACTTGTGAATTTAATTTACAACTATGTTAAGTTAATAATTTCCACGAGTTTACAGATTAGAATGTATTTAAATAGCCGGGCCTTCGTTATATTTAGATTTTAGGGGCCTAAATCAGTCTTTATAATACTCCTCCCGCTCCATAATATTTGTCCCATTATTAAAATTTGTTGTCTCAAATTATTTATTAATTTACAAATATCAGGGACCTATTTTGTACTTTTAATATTGGAACTTAAACTTATAAAAAACGAGTAAAATAAAATCACATTACTTGGGAAAAAACAATATTCCATATATTTTTTTTCTACTCGAATTAGAATAGCCTGACTTCCTTCTCAAGCTTTTGGTCATCTTTTCTTGTTAAACAAGTCGAGTTAATTTCCTGTCCAATATTTGATTACCTATAAATATAAGTCATTAAACAAGCAAATTTCACCAGTAACCATTCATTGCATTGCTTTTCTCTAACCAAATTATATAGTTATCAGTGTTACTTCGGTAACGCTACATCATTAGTTTGTATTTTGCAATAGGTATTTAAGAAAACGACGCAATGGAAATAGAAAAAGAATCTGCTACAACTCCACGTGTAACTTTTTGTGGATGGAAGAGGTCCAATGATGGTAGCTTTATGAGCAATTTGAAGGTGCAATTTCACAATTTTGTGAATACCTCTATGGCTGATCACAAGGTTTGCTTCAAAAATACTATCGACGAGGTAAATATATTATACATCCCAGATATTGGCTTCAAAAATAGTACCTAGTACCTATTACATATCACCTAACATATAATAAGGCAAAAAATAATTATAGTTTACTAAATTATGATTCATAACTATATATTATATGAGAGAGGAGAGTGATATCGAGAGACGCAGGAGAAAAGGCAGGCGAGAGAGCGCAGAGATGGGAGACAGGTGAATTGCACATGTATATCTGTTAATTTGTATTTGTATATCTGTCAAATAATGGTATATGTGTTATATGTATGTGTGTGTATGTATTTATATATTTGGCCAGTGAAATTAGAAATTAGGAGAGGGAGGAGAGAGGCGAACGAGATCGAGAGAGGGAGGGGAGAGGCAGAGAGTGAAGACAGATGAATTGTATATATATATCTATCGAATTGAATTTATACCTATAAATTGTAATTGTTTCAAACTATAGTAGTATAATGTGAATACTTATGTTATGTTTGCCTAGTTACGTAATCTATCCTTTTTTTTAAAAGAAAATCTCCTCTTTTCTTTCTAATAAAGGGGGAAAACATATATTGGATCAGAGGGTCAAAACAGAAGTTTGTTTGTATTAAATTGGCATCGTGTTATTGTTATTTTGTAACAGATTGTTCAACGTTTTCGAGAGGAAGTTCATGGGCTTAAAGGTGGAGAAAGTTCTGCGACCATCCATTCACCGTCCAATAAGAATAGATTTGACATGACACGTCTAGCATATACAACTTTTGATCATTTTAGTTAGCATTCCAGTTCCCTTTATTTTCTTTTATGGAATTGCTTGTGCTAAGTTACCTGAAAAGTTTTGCAAATTTAGCATAGCTAAAGAGATTTTGTGTTCATCACTTACTTTGAATTGAATTTTTATCAGAAAGTAGCACTTTGTTAATTTAATCTCAAGTCTAAAACCAAATTTGATACCCTGCTATTAATGAATTTAATTTATAAATTAACAGTGACAAAAATACTTACGCTATTCTCCTTATATATAAACGGCAATTGACCAGCTTTTTGTCAACATGTTTACTTCATTATAACTGTTACTTTGGTCATTTGAAGTATTTGACTACTTTAATAAATATGTAAAAAAGATTTAATTATAATAATTAATAAGTTAATATATTAAAAAGACAAAATTATCCATAACATATTAAAAATATGAATATCCTTAATAATGATGCTTGAACTTTTTCCCTTCATTAAAGACTCCTCTTTAGACAAAATCGTCTTTTCACTTTTTACTTTTTTCAGAATTATTATTTTAATCATATCATATTAAATATTAAATATAATG
>JAABOM020000049.1:22241099-22259793 GCA_011800125.2 Solanum clarkiae | reverse complement strand
TTAAAATGTTAAAAATTAAAGAGTTCTAAAATATATGATAAAAGAAAATATCTTTTAAAAAATTAAGAAGTCTCAAATATATGAGAAGAGGAAAATATAAAGTAAAAGGTATTACGGAATTAATAATTAAAAAATTTTAAAATATATTTTAAAAATAAGGAGTCGTAACTATATGGTAAGAGAAAGTTATTTATGGTAAGAGGTATTAGAAAAATTAATAATTAAAGAATTCTAAAATATATGGTAATAGGAAAAAAATTAAAATCATCCCATTTACTTAGAATTGTGTAGGTTATATATGAAAAAAATATCTTGTAGAAAGTGTTATTTCCAAATTAGGTTTGATAAGTCTAAATTTAAATTAGTTGGATTTTCATATTGAATAAATAATTTAAAAAATATTTTTTAAATATTTATAATATTAATGTTACACGCACGTATGCTAGACTAGTATAAATAAAGTAATGTACATCATAATAATTAATATGTTTGCTTCATCATAAAGGTTAATTTGGTCATTTATGTATTTGATTAATTTAAAATTATGTTGAAAATAATGTGTAAGATAGCAATAATTATAAAAATTAAATAAAAATACTATAAATTATAATAATTAATAATTTTAAATATTTAAATGACATATGAAAAATATTGTCAAAAATTCTATCAGTGCAACGTTAAAATTTAAATGGAGTATATTAATAATTGAATAGAGGAGGGAAAGGCCAAGCATCTTTCACAAGCTCCAATAAACTAGCAGAGTTACCAGTGTTAAAGTTCGGGATAGATTCCTTCTGCCTGTTCAAACAGTTACAATTGGGAAAATCGGAGATTAGGCCCAAAAATGTGGAGACAGTTCCGAAAATTTAGCAGCAGCACCACTGCTAAAGAGAAGAAATGGGATGCTCTGATCATCGGCGGTGGCCATAACGGCCTTACAGCTGCCGCATATCTCGCTCGCTCCGGTCTATCTGTTGCCGTTCTCGAGAGGCGCCACATCATAGGCGGTGCTGCTATCACGGAAGAACTCGTTCCCGGCTTCAAGTTTTCTCGTTGTAGCTACCTGCAAAGCCTCCTTAGACCCTGCGTTGTAAAGTAAGACCTAATTATTACAATCATTTATCATAGAATCTGTTGTGTTAGTATTGATTTTTTTCCGTCTATTAATTGGGAACGCGTTATGATTAAAGAGAATTGGAGCTGAAGAGACATGGATTGAAGCTACTGAAGAGGAATCCTTCATCATTCACGCCTTGTCGTGATGGACGCTATCTTCTGCTTGGTGCAGACGAGGAGCTAAACTATGCCGAAATTTCAAAGTTTTCTAAATCTGATGCTGATGCTTTCTCAAGGTTCAGTATTTTTTATACTGATTGTTACTTCAACTTCAATGTCAATTTGTGGAAACTTTGTTTGTTGCAATTTTTTCTAAGGACAATGAGGAACTTGTTAAATAACAATATTTACTACACCAGAGTTAAACCTTGAGCAATTCATTTTGTCGAAAGAACATTTAATTTTGTTAAGGTGATTTAAATGTAGCAATGCTGATGTGAACTAGAATATAAGACGAAGGAGATACATTGATGTACAACCATTTATGGTGGATTAACTCATATACATCATTGAGGATACTTTGGTGAAGCTCAGATGACTATAATAGGGAAATAGATATAGCATGTGGTGTCCAAATCACTGGATCAGGTTCACGATTCTTTTATACTGAATTTTATGTGTCCATTGTTTTGACACTATCAAGATTGACATACTCAAGAAGGAGAATCCAAGAGTGCTTCACATGCTAACTTAAAGGCCAGAAAAAGACAAGTTCCCTGCCAAACTTTCCAGGCATGGGACTTGATGATGATTTAGGAATTTGATGATTGAGTTTGCTTGGTGCTCTAAAGTCTAAATCAGAATTCATATATTAGTTCTCTCTGCTCATCATTTTATCTATTATCATCATATGCTATATTAGTTCTTTCTGCTCATCATTTTATCTATTATCACCATGTGCTAGATTTTTGATTTACTAAGTTTCACCTAATTATAGGTATAAGAGTCAACTAGACAAGTTCTGTGAGTTTATGGACCCACTTCTGGATTCGTCTACACCAGAAACTCTACAAGGCTCTTCACATCTCAATACTCGTATGAGGCACAAATTGCAAAATTCAACGTTTTGGGCTAATTGTCTCCGCCGAGCACTCCACTTGGGACAAAAGGACCTAGTGTAAGATGTTCTAGATGGTTGTGTTTGCATAATTTCGCCAAACTTATTGTTATAGTTGGGCAAACTAGGGCAACATCTACTTCAAAATAATATGAAGTCTCGACTTCAACTGTCATAGTCCATCCTTATTTACTAGTTTTCACTGAACTTTTCAGGGACTTGATGGACCTTTTGCTCGCCCCAGCTTCGAAGGTTTTGAATAACTGGTTTGAGGTTGCTAATTTATTACCATTACTTTTCTTTTACTTGCTCTATCAGTCTGCTTAAAATAATTCTGTTTGATATATGAAGTTATCTCAAGCTTCAAGATTGTGAACCAGTCAATGCTTTCTATCATCAATTTTGCGTTGAGTATGCTTTTTCTTTAGAAATTGTTGGAAACCTAAGATGAGTGAGTTCTATAAGCTTCTAATTTTGAAGGCTAATTATCATTGTAGTATAATGTTTTCTCTTGGTTTATATGTTTCCAGATTTTTCATTCCAATTGTTCCTTTTTTATCGTTTCTGTCTTTTGTTTGTCACAACTTGTCTTAACTAGATCAGAGGTAGCTTCATCTGTCCTTGCCGGGGTGGAGGAGGATGTTTTGTTATTTTGTCTTGTTTACCACTGATATTTAATTATTCTTTCCTCAATCAATTATAAATTTCTTCTTCAATCAGGTGAAAAATGTGTTGTGGGGGGCTGGGTCAGAGAAGCATAAATGGTATGTCTCATTAAAGCTCGAAATAAAATTCTCCAAATACAACATAAACAGAATCTTTGAAATGAACAAGAATGTCAATGGATAGAAATCACTTTCTTTCTGGTGTATGTAGTTATTAATCATGTTGATGTTCTGGAAACTGCTACATGTTCTTATACTGTGTAATTCTTGTCATGGAGTGTGCTCTTCTAAAGAGTTAACAATGTTATTACTTCCTCAAATTACATTTCGAAGAATTCTCTCACATCTTAATCATCTTCCCTTCTGGTGTCACTAGCTTATTAATTCTGTGTGCTTGACTGAAATATCACAGACAGATGCTCTGAAAGTAACTCTTGCAACTGATGCAGTGATAGGGACCACGGTAAGCTTTTTTCATGTGTGTTGTTCCCAGAATGTGTTGAATGATTCATGGAGAAGCAGTCAATTTCTGTGTACATTATTTGCATCTATAAAGAGTTGTAACGTATATCTAGGATCCACATATATATGATTCGGTATTGCTGAAAAGTCAAAATTTTGCTACTCTGCATTACCATCTATTTAGTGAAAATGTTTGGATGTTTTAAGTGAAATCTGTGTTTAGTCATGGGATCATGTAAAAATCATTTCTTTGGAGCAAATATTGGACATTTTACATGGGCTCACTTTAAAAATTTCTTTTCAGTTATCTGCATATATCCACCATATCTTTATTGGCAGCTTTCCATCTGCATGAAGTAGCAGCTCGAGTACCTCTTGGACCAGTCTGAAATTTTTACTGAGAACATGTAAGAACAGGAATTGTTTGAGTATGTAGTCATGGAGGAAAGAAAAACAGGTCCTTTTAGTGTTCCTTGGGTTTTGTCGTTCTTCACACTCTTATCAACTTAGTGTATCCTTGTTGTGTCATGGCCAAATGCCAAATCAATGAAACTTTTTGATTAATGTTCTTTTTGATTAATGTTCTTTATCATGTCAGTTTCGATCTGCTTCATACTTACCCCTCTCCTCCCTCTTTTTCCTGTTCATCTGTTAACTAATTTATAAATTCATAGGCAAGCGTTCATACGCCTGGAAGTGGATATGTGTTGCTACATCATGTCATGGGGGAATCTGATGGTGATCGTGGTATTTGGTCGTACGTATACAACATAGATGCAGGATTGGCGTTCTGCAAATTTTTAACTATTTCCCCATTTTTGTGGAATCATTTGTTTCATTTATCTGAAGGATTCTGCTTTGGATTAGTTGCTCTAAATTTCCAATTATTTGATGAAATACACATTGAATTAACAAAGAATTCTATTTCATTTTCCTTCTTGGAAGAAGGGATGTTTGCTTTGTTTTCAATCTTTTTAAATATAAGAGCCTTTACTAACTTTCAACTTATATGAAGAAAAAAGACCCTTGACTAACTTTTGGACTTTTTAGATTCTGCTTTAGTCATACTAACAAATAATTACATCTAATGAATTTAGCTGCTTATTGTAGCTTAAGTGAAAGAAGTAAACAGTTCTTTCTTTTCTCTTTTATGCGGTGCCCACTTACAGCACTATGCTTGGTCTCCCTCGTATCCATCTTCCTTAATCCCCAAATGAAGGCTTTGTGTGAGCCCACATATTTGAATTATCGCTCCTTATATTTTGACTATTTAGAGAGATGGGACATATTTGCTTCTTCTTTGAAAATCTTTATTAAATTTACGCATTCAAAATATTTAAGGTGATGTTGTTTACGCACTCAAAATATTTAAGGTGATGTTTTTGTTTCAAATCCAAAGTTACCTTTCAAAATTTGAATGGGTGATTTTATCATGTTGTCCTCTCTTAGTAAGTAAAATAAATTCTTGACAGCTGTTTTTACATGTAGGTATGTTGAAGGGGGAATGGGCTCCGTGTCATTGGCTATAGCTGCTGCTGCAAAGGAGGCTGGTGCAACCATATTGACAAATGCCGAAGTATGCTGATGCCCCGTTATGCGCCTCTTCACTGTAAAGAGAATGAGTGTTTCAGCATTATTTGCTTTTGAGTATCTAACATACATCTAGAGATTTAAATGCTTTTTGGGTAAATTTGCTTTTTTTTTGTTTGGGGGAGGAGGGGTCATTATCTTCACTTGCACCTTGGAAAGTTATGTGTGAATAATCCACCTACTGAAAGACTGCCCTTGTTCACCTGCCCTCTTTGTTAATATATTGGTGAAAACTCAGTATGACTGAAGGCTTATGGCAAATTGTGTAAAACATTATGACTACTTCTTTCTTCTGTCTCGTTTTAAAATAAAAACTAAGATAATCATCAAATTATATTTCACTTGATGTTCCTAAAATTTCCTCACCCTTCACTTCTTTCAGAAAAATTGCATTTAGTCCACTTCCGTGTAATTTACCATAACATGTGAAGTAAATACTATGGAAGTGAAAAATATACTTGAAAAAAGGAATCTTGCAGCTTCTTAAGGACATCATATCTTCGCATCAGTGGAAGTCTTTTATATGGAACTCGTGCTTCCTAGGTTCTCAACACGCAGCTTTCAATGAACCTTCAACAACCCACTTTTTTTGTGAATCCTACTTCTGCTAGCTAATTTTTTCCCGGTGCTGTAACTTTGCATCTATCTTTAAATGGTTGCACCCATACCAGTATACTTTTTTCTATCAATCTTTACTTTGGTGTTAGTTTCTGTTCGTAATTCATCGGATTTTAAAAGGTAGAGTCTCCTAAATATTTATTTTTATCTTCTAAATAGCCTTAGAAAGATTTAGTCGATGCTTATACATTAACTACTTAACGTTCAGTAATATTGATTTTTTGTCTTGATTATTAAGAGAATATGTATCTAGATAACTTGAGTCTAGATTTAGTGAACTTGAGTGAGTCACATATTATAGAATATTCTATAAGAGATGGTAGGGAGGTTTGTATATTGTTGTCAAATATTTACCTAATCCATTAGTATGGGGAATGATTACCTACAATCTTTTACATAGCGCAGGACTCTGCACGACTCATAATTATTATTAATCAAGCTAATAATTTTCTCTTATATTTTCACAACTTTCAAAAAATATAATTTCTTTCCTTGATTAAGTTTGAAGTAGTGCCTTTTGAAGGAAAATTTTCCTTTGTCGATGTAGGTCTCGAAATTGATGATCGAAGACACAGGCAGAGTGCATGGGGTTAGTTTCACTAAGTTGTCTTTAAATAGTTTACTTTTTTTTATAGTCAAAGTTGATCTCGATGTCATAAATTGGATGGAATTTCTTAGGTATTGCTGGCTGACGGAACCATATTGCATTCTTCTGTTGTTTTATCGAATGCAACACCATTCAAAACTTTCATGGTAAATATATCTTTTAGTTGAACAAATTTAGGCTAGCAGTGGCACAATCAGAGAAAAGTAATCTTGTTTTAACAGTGTCCTCTGACTATGCTGCTCCTACAACCCAGGATCTTGTCCCAGATGATGTGCTTCCTCATGATTTCCGTAATGCTATCAAGTGCTCTGATTATCGCTCTGTAAGCTTGCATATAAAGTATTATTTTCCTGGATTATTTTAAGATTCGGTTGTAATGTTCTGGTTCATCTCGTGCCAATTTTCTTGTTAAATACCCTTATTTATCAAAAAAATCTCGCAAGTACATATTTGAATTCAGCATAGATCTCTATGGTGGTGTAGATAAGAGTGTCACTATACCGTGCTTATGTGTTCAAATGATGGTGCTTGTCCAGTGCCAGAACATGAGATGTCAAACCATTCTTCTTTCCTGTTCTTTCTTCTTTTCATTTATATTGGCTTTATAACTGCTTCATCTAAGGATCCCTGATTGAAGGATCTCAGAGTTGGCAGTTTGGGCTGCATCTCACGTTTCTTCTTTCATTATTCATTTCTTTCTCTTGCAAGCTCTTGGTAATGAATCCTCAATAGTGCTCAGAAATTTAATTCACAGGCATGAGATCCTTTGCACATCTTTTTTTCTTATTTTAGGAAATTAACCTTTGGTTTCTTATATTTTTTTGACACTGCAAGGACCAGTCTTAACTGTTCTTTATAGTAGTTAGTCCTACTACAACAATACAACATTTTGTACTGGCACATCTTAAACTTCAGCTTTCACTTGCACTCTAAGTTTATGTTGCTCGGACTCTTCAAAAATGTCAACGGATACATGTCGGATCCTCCAAAAATAGTGTATTTTTTAAGGATCCGACATGGGTGCGGCAACATTTTGGGAGAGTCCAAACAACTTAGCTCTAAATTGATAGAACCTTAGCGTTGCATTCCTTTTATGATTTTGAGGGACCAAATAAGATTTTGTTTTTATTTTTAGGCTGCCATAACATGAATATATGACCTTTCCAGTTTGACATGACCTTAAGCGAAACATTCTTAGAGGATCGTCTGTCAGGTCATATACATATTGTAGAAGTTACTAACGTAAAACTCAATTTCCTCATAAGGTTCATGTCGGAGTCTTTTTACACCTTTGCATATAAATGGCTCAATCGTGGAAGGCTTAGGATTATTTCATTTGTAACATCCTGCTTGCGCTACAAAAGTTTTATATCGATTAATCATTTAGGCCCTAAACATTCTGTGATGAAATCTCATCTCTTGTTGAGGTATTATATTGATAGGGTTTGGTTGTAATATTTGGTACCTGAAATTTTAGGGGATTGCTGATTCTGGGAAAGACTACCACTAAAAATTAAATTGACGGCCAACATATTACCATATTTCAGTGCTGCAGTTCAGGCTAAACATTTCATATTTGGTTGTTAATCTTTTGTACCTGAAATTGTAAGGATTCATTTTGTTTACTGGAACAGGCTACTACAAAAATCAATTTGGCCGTTGACAGATTGCCGCAGTTCCAATGCTGCAATTTAAGTCATCCAGATGCTGGTCCACAGCATGGTGGTTCAATTCACTTAGGGCCAGAGAGGTATTCACTTAGAGTTATCCATTTCAGATTCATTTTCTTCTGATCTGCAAGAGTTGATTCATCTATGTAACCCAAGTATGAATACACAAGGATACGAGTTAGTCTCCTAGCCTCTCATAAATCCATGAACTATCTGAAAATGTGTAGATGGCATGACACTATGATGATACACGAATAATTCATTTATCCTGGATGTAGGTCTTTTTTGTCTTAAAGACAAGTTGTTTACCATTGAATAGAAAATGCCAGAATTGAGTGGAATGGACTTAGAAGATTGATGTTGTATTGAGGCTTAGTTGATTGATTGTGTATCTTGTTTGGCTCAAACCTATACAGTATCTTGTATGCCCAAACCAGCTCATGAGACTCTCAATACACAAGGGCTAAGATACATTGTTACACCCTTAGAAAAACTCTTCTTGGTTTACTAGTTTATTTTTATCATGGTGTGAAATCATGCCGAAGCGCCTCAGATAGCATGTGAAAAGTCTATTGGTGGGGGTTTGGAGAAGAAAGAAATTCATATTAAATATTTGAGTGACAAAGGATATGTATGATGAAGCTCTATAGTAGTAGTAGGTACAAAAAAGTTTTCCCATTACCATTGGTCCACACTTAAGGATCAACATTGAGCCCCTACTTGCTTACCCTAATTATGGATGAGCTGACTAATACTATATAGAATGAGCTCCTGTGGTGTATGGTTTTGCAGATGCTGTTGTACTAATTAACAAAACTACTGAGAATGTCAACCAAAATCTTGAACTAAGCACTTAAGAGTGTAAGAATTTAAGAATAAATAGAACTTTGACTGAATATGCGCACGCAAAGTTTAGCCAACATAAGAAAAGTGAAGTTTAGGTGAGATCAAATGCTATAATGGTGCCTAAATGCAAATAATTCAGACTTCTAGGCTCAATATGCCAAGAGAATGATATGAATAGGCAAACAATTCAGACTTCTAGGCTCAATATGCCAAGAGAATGATATGATAGATGAAGATGTTACAAATAGAATTAAAATAGGATGATGGAAGTGGAGACATGCTATCAGAATGTTATGTAATAAAATGATACCTAATCAGTGAACACGAAGTTCTATAGAAAGGTTGTAACACCAGTAAAGTTATATAAAAGTGAATGTTGGCCCTCTGAAATCCAACATATCTCAGAGATGTGGATGTAGGATGGATGTGGGGTCATACAAGGCATAACGTGGGGTCGTGATTGGGGTTTGCACAGCCTCTTGCAAAAATGCAAGCTAAGACTGTGTAGATAAGATCTAATGTGGTTCGGCCATTCCCCAAACCCTGAGCATAGCGAAAGCTTACTGCATCAGCGAAAGCTTACTGCATCAGAATGTCATTTTTGTTGTTGTATCAGAGAATGCTGAGATTGTATGATAGAGTCGCATCTAACTCATAAACTTTTACGTGTTTGGTTCAGACTAAAAAGTTTGACCTGCACGTTAAGATGCAACTAAAATTATTGTCTCTTAAAAAAATTAAATTTATTGTCTCTCTAACAGTACTTTTAGATGAGATGGTGCACATTATTCCACAGCAGCAATCTTAAACATATTCAAAGATTATGTTAATCAAACACTACATGATTAAGCTATTGCATGGAAGAATAGGAAGAATGACGATCACATCTTTGGATGCCTTCTGAACAGTTAATAAAATACCGAGTCTAGATGTGAACCTGGAACCAGAAGAATACAACCATAATCTAGAGGTCTAACGGTCAACACATCATGACTTGAGGTAGACTTCATTAACCTTTAAGAACCGATTCATGATTAACTTTTCCCTTTTCCTTGGCACCTTATTATATCAATCTGATACATTTCTTAAGTGTTTCAATATTTTTAGGTTAACCTGAACCTTACATCTTCCTAGATTGAAGTCGCAAGACACAGTGAAATTTTCTGTGGAGAAAATTGATCAGAAATGCATGTCCCTCGTGTCAAAGATCTTTGGTGTATATCAGAAATGCACGTCCCTCATGTCAAAGATCTTTGGTGCTAGATTCTTAATTAATATTACAAAATTATAAAGGTTTCAGTGGTTCATTGGATGTCATGCCCTAGTAAAGTTTCATGAAAGGAATTCAAGGAAAATCAGTTGTTTAGTTTGTTGCGCATTAGATGAACAAAAGCTAAAAGCTTACTTCCATGTCAAATAGGAAAGAATACCTTATTCCAATCTGTTAAATTGACAAGAGAGGGATGCTCGAGTGGCAAACACTCTCCATCTCCAACCCTAAAGTTGTGGGTTCGTGTTACCAAGGGAGACAAATGCGGAGCTCCTTGGGAGGGGTAAAAAGATTAGTTAAATCTGATAGTGATGATCTTTGAGGTTTTTAAACACATAACAAGAAGGTTTGCCCGCAATCAATCTTTCTGATGCTGACTTTGAACAAATTATGATAGGTGACATCATTCTTGCCTTTCTAGTACTTTATAAATCATTATTTTAATTATTATTTTAATCCAAAGCAATTATGTAATTCTGGTGCTTTTAGTATGGAAGAGATGCACAGTGCTGCACAGGATGCTGAAAATGGCTTACCATCTCGCCGGCCCATAATTGAGATGACAATTCCTACTGTCTTTGACAAGACAATCTCTCCATCTGGTACTCAAGTTTACTTCCTAACGTGTTTATGCAATTATCTGTTTGACAATAAAATGTTTTTATGAATTTCTATGGTGTTATTAAATTTTCATTAACAGTTTTGAATTTGAAGTTGTGAATGTCAACATTTTAAAAACAAAGTTGCGACTCGTCTGGATGTTTGGCAAGATCTTAACCCCTTGAATGTTCACGTGAAGCTAAAGTCAAAAAGGGTGGAGTATTTGCGCCCCCACCCACACCTTTGAGATATTTTTCTATGCACTGTGCACGCTTTATGCTTCTTTTTTTTTGACAAAATACTTTATGCTTTGTTTTTCTGCCCTATGTATGCCTAGAACATTTTCTTTAAAATTTCTTTGAAGTAGTTGACTTGGAATATTATGTACATATGTTATTATATTTTTTCCCATTATGGTAAGATTAATGTTTCTACATTCTTCACCTTTTGAATTTAATACAATATTAACTATCTTCAATATTTTTTCGTACTTGACATTTTTTTAACTTTATCTTTCAAAAAATATTTAACATAAAAGTTGGGTTTGCAAATTCACCTTAAGTTCTTAAAATTCAGTTGCTATGTATATATGCTTTGCTTCTTTCCTATATTCTCAACAAGGTTAAGAGTAGGGTTTATTGCAGTTTAGCCATGTTGGTTCTACATTTGCAATGCATACCTCCCTTTGTGGAATTCCCTAAAGTACTCCTTATGGATTTAGTAACAAGTTGATTTCCATTTTCTTGTCCATTTTTTTTCTTTCATCTGGAAGAACCCCATGTCAAATTATTATTTGTGTCATCTCAATCTAGATAAAAAATCTTAAACCAATTCAACATGAAACAATTAAGACAGAAATATTTATACAAAATATGAAGATACATAGAAAATAATTGAATAACTTGTCGGTGATGACGACTTTAGCTAAGTTGACAAAGATATGGTCTTAAGTTTAGAGCAAAGTGCACAGGCTTTTGGAGGGAAGTGAGCTAATATGTTTTAGGGGTTAGAGTACTGGGTTTCTAAAACCATGTAGGGGTTTTTAGGCTATTTCCTCAGCACGGGGGAGGGAATTCTAAATGTGCAAACATGACGAAGTAAAATGCAATAAACACATAGTATTGTGTTATTCTCATTCAACAGAATAAGACAGATTTGTTTTTCTTGTGGTTTTCAATCAATACTAGAACTTACAGATGTTCATTATTGTTTTGCCTAGGAAAGCATGTGATTGGTTTATTCATCCAGTACACACCTTATAAACCCTCTGATGGCAGCTGGGAAGATCCTGAGTATAGAGTTAAGTATCTTCGAGTTACATCCTTTCACCCACTTTTACCGAGTCATCTATTTGTTTTCCTTTTTCCTAGCCGGAGTAGGAGTTCTTCAGTAATAACTTTAATACCTTTCAGATTTATTCACAAACTTCTGGATCCAGCCTGCTTGCATCTTTATGCATCACATATTTCATGTTTGATTAATTTGTAAAAACTTATTGCTGTAGGAATCATTCGCGAAGAGATGCTTTAGCATGATAGATGAGTATGCTCCTGGATTTAGCTCATCAATTATTGGGTATGATATGTTGACTCCGCCAGACCTCGAAAGAGAAATTGGTTTGACAGGTGCACCAGTGCTATCCTTTTGATCAGTTATACCTTTTCTACTCCTTTGCCTTGGAGAAAGAACCATAGTTATATGGGATGTCTTCATTTTTATTTTTTTGGGGGATAAAAAAGGATGTATGTGTCAATGAAGGGTGGAAGGCAATTTCAGTTAGACTAAATACACTTCCTCTGAATCATATTCAAATTTGAATTATCCTCTGTCATAGCTTGGATTTCGTTTGGGTGTTCCCAATATTTTTTGTTGAATATGCTAGAATTGACCATCGAGTATAATATTCTATGCTAAAAATTTTAAACTTGTTAAGATCGTACACTTATTTTGTTGAGCATTAAAAATGCTTAAGTAGATAAATTAAATATTTAGCCCATTGCAATCGATAAAAAGAGACTATTACAAGTTTCTTATTAAGTAGCTAATTGTTGAGTGTTCCCAATATCCAGCAATAAGTGAAGTTGGAATGACCTAATATATGTAATAACATTCCAATGGCACTTTATTGAGTAATTCTCCTTTAACACGAAACATGTGTGTACTTATTAATCAACTTCTGTGCTACAGACCTTAAATGGATTTGGATGTAAGTCCAATCTGTTTACCGAATTGCACTGCACACCTAAAATAGAAAATCTCCCAAGGCACTGCTATCCTTGAGTTGCCACAATGTTGGCAAACTTTATTGTAGTTGAACTGTACCAAATAGTATATGCACCACGCAGGATTTCAATCATGTTCATAGCTTAATCTTCCTGTAAACTAATGTTTGTGATCAGCTTACATGAGTTGTTTCTTGTTGAAGCATCAGTGTTTCACCAACTGCAGGTTCCGAGTGCCAGCATACTACAAGATCTTGGAATATAATATGAAATCTGATGTTTGGTTTATCTGAGTCCAGTTTTAAGAAATTTGTGGATTTGTCTAGTTATGAGAACGAATGACTGTGGAGCATGCTTTATAGTCCGTGTAAACTAATTAATATAGCAAATACTGATGTGCTGTGTTATATTATATATTGACAGGAGGCAATATATTCCATGGAGCCATGGGATTAGATTCTCTGTTTTTAATGCGGCCCGTGAAAGGATGGTAATGGTTTTAAACAGCTTTTGACATTACTCATTGAAGGACTCAAGTCCACAAAATGCTGCTTTTTGCTATTATCTGAACGTTGAAATGCAGGTCAAATTATCGGACTCCAATTGAAGGGCTATACTTGTGTGGCAGTGGGGCACATCCCGGTGGTGGAGTAATGGGTGCCCCAGGACGCAATGCTGCGCATGTTGTCATTGAGGACTTCAAGAAATCATGAAGCTGCTCTCTCAGGAAGGTCTGCGTACATCACACCCTCCCCAGACCCCACTTGTGGGATTCGACTGGGTATGTTGTTGCTCTCTCAGGAAGAACAACTTTTTCTATTGTGATTTTTTTGACGAGTTCAACTAGTTAAGAGTATTAGTTAATTTGGCTTTTTTGTAACAATGAACCCAATGGTACACGTTGGTTTTCTTCTCAATTTTCATGACATCATCAATAAGGCTATCTATTCTAAAACACGCTGGTGTTTTAGCCAAATAGGGGTCGACCTTGTTTTATTGCAAATATACGTTGCTTAAGAGTATTGAAAGAATTGAGAGGTGAAGTCCGTTTGACGGATCACTAGGTCAAATTGCTTCAACTGAAGAATCTTCGGCAATGGATCCCCTCAATGTAAAGAATGCTGTAGGCTGAGCACAGGAAATAACAGAAAATAGTTCAAAGGCACGACACATGTTGAGAGCAATGGAAGAGAGTAAGGGCAAACTTTCCAGCTTTCTTTCTTTTGAGAACATTGGTAACTTGAATTATTAGCAAAGAAGGTCTGGATTCAAATGCAGACATAAAAACTATATGGTTTATTCTCATCTAATTGCACGTACCCAGTGGATTAGTCAAAGAAATGCATAAATTAATTCAAACACCACCATTATCCACCCACAAAAAAAAAAAAAAAAGAGGAGGAGGATAACACTGCCAACTTAAGCCATTACTTCTACACATCTATTACAAAAGTGATTTTGGGAGCAGAAACAGCCATTTCCTTGGTTCAGTAAGAGAATTGCACATCTTAGCCAATCAAGTTTCGACATACAAGGCAAGGCAGGTACTTTGTAAGAGTATAAAACTCAAATAGACTTTCAGTTTGGTTTTTGCAACTAAAGTGATGGACCATATAAAGAAAATCCGACAACTCAGAGAAGGGTGTATCAGATCTGATTACAAATTGAGAAGTCAGTTGACATGCCACTGAAAAAATATATATAAACGCCGCATTCAACACTAAGATATGGTAATGTACAGAGGAACCACGTGCTATCTAGCCCACCAAGACGGAATAGATTTGTTGATCAACGTGCCAGCACTTGTGGTTGACTCTAATCTGCAATTAAATAGGAATTATTCTCCAAAAGAATTTACAAGTTTTGCACATAAAGCTGAAATTGAAAAAAAAAATAACATGACAAATGTGAGTGAAGTGATTCACAGGTGTCCCATTCGGCCATTCATATGTGATGGAGAGAGAAAAAGAGAGAGAGAAACAAACTTTGAGATCTCTTCAACTGCTCTCATAACTTCAGCAGAATCTGTTTCTAGCACTTGACCACCTAAAATTATTTCATCTAGAATGGCATGCATCTGCAGAAGACAATCACCCATTAGACACAAAAAATAAGCATAAATTACAGACTAATACCCTGATATCCCCAAAGGGAAGAGATATAGCACTTGAAAGTTGAAACATACTGCATGGGAGCAGCTTGCTGTAAAATTGTGAATGTGCACCAAGCTTTTATTACTAGAGTCAGTATTGTGTATGTTAAAGAGGTGACAAATGTTAGTTATAACAGTTAAATATCACAATGGTACCCAATATTGGGAAACGTGGTGTTGTCTGGAAAATAGGAGTCCATCTGTATGGATCAAAGATTGTTGTAGAAGGAACATGAGAGTTCTGCAACTAATTAGAACAGAGAAAAAGAGAAGTTGATTTCTGAGACTAAATAATGATTTATTCCACCAATGTATCCTAATTGATTTCCTAGATATGAATATTCATGTTTCAAAGGCAAGTACAAAACTTAAAATAAATAGGTTAATGCAATACTCTACCTTGCTATAATTGAATACTACATCAAGCTCACATACACTTTTGAAGCATTTGTCCAGTGTTTCCACAAAAACTGATGTAAAGAGAACAACATCATCAACAAGAGCTCAGATGAACAAACCATTGAAGTAATGCCATTCAAATATCAGCAGCAGCCGCCACTAGACGTGACACAAAGGTCTATGCACACATAAATAACATCTCACAAGTGAAGAAAACTATACCAGAAGATGATCAAGAGGAAGCCATGTTGACCCTTTTACTACATGAGAAAACGGTAAAATAATATGGTGAGGAATACAGGGCAAGAACTTCAGAATGAATAGATTATGACATGCAGGACCTACAGGGAGAGAAACACTTGTAACAATATATCATGAAGTGAAATCATTCTTTGCTGAACTTTATTTTTGATATAAAATAAAGACTTTGAAGTAGCAATTATCAACTTCTGAATTGAAACCATCCCAGAAAATCGAGGCTAATTTGTTTTTGGTTCATGCAATGTCAGCAAAATTGTGCAATAGTGTTATTAACATGTAAACCATGCCAAAACTCTTGTCCTGATTGCTTGGGGACAAATTAATCCTTCCAAGAACAAAATGAAAAATAACTCTTTGAACCATCTATTGCACATTGCCTATTTCCAGTTTGTTTTACCTGTTATTTAACTGGTCTTGCTTCCATCCGTAGTTCTATCTCTCTCTTTCTATTATCAATAAATTTACCATAAATAGAATTCTTGCAACTTAGTTTAGGACCACTAACTTAAACATGAACTTAAAAATGTTTACCACAAAAAAACTAGGTAAATAGTGGAAACAAGTACCTTGTATTAAGTCGAGCATGGCCAACTCATTCTCAGAGTTATCAAATAGAAACACGAAATATAAGGTAGCATAGTGCTTATACACGAGCCTTGTATCCTGGACAACATTAGTAATGCTATTATAATAATTTACTCTATATACTTGAGAGTATAAATTATTCTACCTAATTTGTACATCACAAAAGAGGAGTAAACAACCACTAAAAACAGTTCAGCATGTAAATTGTTGCCTAAGTGATAGTCTCTGTGGTACTTGTCCTATTTTGGTCCATCATTTATCCGGTTTTGATCAGTATTATTACGTAATTAGCTAAAATCTTACACTTCAGTTGGAGTAAGTTTTTTACATGTATGTTACTACTCACTTGATGGAAGAGGAGAACTAACATAAAACAAAGAAATCAATATTTCTAAAGTTTCATGTCTGAACAGCATCAAAGCATTCTATCTAGATTAAGTGTACTATTATATATATCTAAAAATCCTGTAGAGTTATATACTATTTTTTATGTAAGCTTGTTGAATATTTACAATCTATATACATAATTTCCTCATGTAGCAAATCCAGAAAAAGCAATAGATAGATTTGCAGAGGGGTATTTTCATATCGGCAGAAATACTAAATAAAAATTGCCAGTCAATCAAGTAATTACCGGACCGAAAATTGTCCCTAAGCTCCGAATAAAATTGCTCACATTGCCAGGCCTGTTGCTTAATACTGAAAGAGGACATCCAAAACGAAGAAACAAAAACTCATCAAACTGAACGAAATCTCAGTTTAATTGAATAGTGTTTTTACCTGCGTAGACATGGCGTATGAGCTCCTGTTGCTTCTCCGCTGGCTAATTCCAATTCCAGTTACAAAATTCATCAAAAACTAAACAGGATTTAATCAAAGATAGATCTTGGAAATAGGGAAAAAAACAAACCTGGAATTCGTAAAATTTGGAAAGGCGAGGCTTGCCGAGGGTATTAATCACGATTACCGCCTTTATCATTCTTCCTCTAAATCTCACAACTAAACTGGCAATGCTACTCTCTGCATTCTTCTCTTTTCTCGACTCGATCAATAATTGTAAAATTGGATAAACGAAAATTACAAGTTGGTCCTTTATTTATTGATTACTTTTGTTTTAGTACTTATAATATCTAATTATAACACATTTTCACCTTGAATTGATAGAATTGTGTGCACAAATCTTTCCTAAATTGTCAATGAAAATTTTAATGCATTTTAACTAAACCTAACATTCATTTTTGATGGCCGTTAAGTATTATTTCATAAATCATAATGTATCATATTTATTATATTGTATTATATTATTTTAATGAATATATAATATTTGAATAGATTGTATTATTTGTCATTATTACTTGATATCACACGTCAAAAATCTAAATAAAATATCTACAAGAAAAGTAGGATACTGGGTAGAACTATTATGAAAAATTATTAAAGTACGATGCAATTGCATTAAATTAATCATTATATAAAATGAAACTTTTTGTTATTACTTAAGGATGAATTTACACAATACGATAAAATAAAATTTAAATAGTAATAAAAATACTATAATGAAATAAAAAATATGATACGATGTAATACAATGCAATATATTATCTTATAAGCATACACTGATACACATAAGGTATAAAAGTTTGAAGTTTGTAAAATAGGATAGAATATTTTGCATGTCCAACAGTTGAAAAATCATAACATTAATGAAGATGAAGCTATCAAAGTATACAATTATGATTATGAATGCTTAAATTAATATAATTATAAGTCGATACAAGATTACTTATGGTTAAAGATCACAAGTTAAATGTAAGGTAAAGACTCCCTATAAAACTACAACAAGAATATACTAATAAAATTCACAAGTGATTTTTTGAAAAGATGACGTATATACAATTTTGCCATTAAATTATAAGAGTAGAGGAACTATTTTTATAAGTCCTTAACTCAAATAAAATATAAGTATTAAACAACTAAAAAAAAGCACATTACATAATATTAGTAGCAATAATAATAATAATAATATATATATATATATATAACACAAAAATTAAAGTGTCATAAAGTACCTTCGATGAGAAAATTTAATGAGACTCCAACAATGAACTATCTATTTGTTAACCTACCTTCCTTCCACCGACTAAAGGCTCAACTTACTTGTTAGGGATAACCCCCAAAAATGACCCTAAATTTGGTATTATTTTGTAAGTTGGAACTTAAACTTTCATAGTGCATAAATAGGACCCTCAACTTGGTAATTCCTGAACAAGTAGGCACAGATCAGTCGCTAATGTGGCGCGTGAGTACAGTTGCACTGACGTGTTTTTTCAGCCAATACTGAGATGCCACGTTTGTCCAAGTAAGCACAATATGTATACGTCATACCCCTTATTTTTACACGCGACATTCCTAAAAAAATAGAAAAATCAAATAATTTTTACAAAAAAAATTACAATTTTTTTTTTTAAAAAATAATTTTTTTACATAAATTACAAAAAAGATTAAATTTTTTTCACATAAATTACAAAAAATTATAATAAAATTTTTAAATATTTTAAATTTTTTACATAAATT
>JAABOM020000049.1:22225281-22240999 GCA_011800125.2 Solanum clarkiae | reverse complement strand
AAATATTAAAAACTTTAATTTTACAAAAACGTTAAATATTCAAAATTCTAATTTTACAAAAAGATTCAAATTTTAAAAATTTTAATTTTTTTAAAAAATATTTGAATTCATTATTTATCAAAAAAATAAGCCAAAAAAATGTGTAAAAAATGGAGAGAAAAAATATTTGAATTCATTATTTAGTCTTTTCTGTAATCTCGAAATCGCAATTTTAGCATGTTCAGTATAATTCGTTTTGCACCACCTAAAAAAATTTCATCCAACATGTTTACAGACAACGAAATAACCATAAAAATTGAATCTTGATTATTAAAATTTAAACAAAAAAAGCTTTATACCATGCTCGACTATCTTCACATCTAAAAAATCAACGACCTGGATTATATGTGGACCAAGAAATCTTCATTTTTGCTCTTTTTCCACAATGGCAAAAAATATTTAAATTCATTATTTATCAAAAAAGGTCAAAATTTTTTTTAAAAAAATGAAAAGCCAAATACTTGTATATTTTTAATAAAATGGAGAAGAATAAAGTGTATGTTAATTTGAAAATAAATAGTATATACATATAAAAATGTGGCAGGGGTAAAAAGGTCAAATTACCCTTTTTTTCGTTGGAATGGTCAAAAATAAGACTCTCACGCACCCCCGCGAGTGTACTGCACTCACTGCGCCACGTCAGCACCCTGTGCCTACTTATTAAGAAATTGCCAAGTTGAGAGTCCTATTTGTGCACTATGAATGTTTAAGTTCCAACTTACAAAATGGTGCCAAGTTGAGGGTCATTTTTGGAATTATCCCTACTTGTTATTTAGTTAATCTTGTATCTTTATATTTTACATACAGTGTAATAGTATAAAAAAAAGGAGGAAACTTTCAGAGTAGAGACTAATGACTACTTCATTATTTTGGATCAAATATTTTGTCTCTCTTTCGTCTTTCCTCTTCCTTATTTTTTTGACTTCTATTTGGAGTTAAGTTTCTTCTAAAGGTTCCATTGATGCAATCAACTTAACACTATTAACGTTTTATACTAATTTTTAATCTTCATGCCCTTCTAACTAAAAACATCAACCGTCTACTTAATATTCATATAATGAATCCACAATAGCTACAAGATACCACAAATAAAGGGAAAGTTTGCACTGATGGCCTATGTGAGGTTACTTATTAATTTTGTTCGTGCTAGCCCAACAAATTAAATTATGAGTTTTTAAAATAGTGAATAATTTTTTCTTCAACAAGCAAATTTAAGTTAAAATGGGTGTAAAGTAATAAATTGTCTTAATTTTTGCAAATCTCCCAACCCTAGCTCTCTTTAAAATAGGCAATTGTTATGGAGTCACTTGACATAAATAGGTTACAACTTAAAACAAATCTCTCTTTGATGGGCCCAATTTTTTAGGCGTTCAACACAGAGAAATTGTTCCTTCTTGTTCTTTGCGGGGTTTAAGCAGGGTTTGAGACAAAGTGCCTAAATCCGCCTGTTCTTAAGTCGCTCCTTGGAGATTCTTTTTCAAGTCAGTTCCTGTCAAAGAAATAATCATTCTTACAGAAATTTGAGCTGGAAATTGTAGAGCAATGGCGTCGGATACATCAACTTACACGGACTCCATGAACTTTAAGGTGAGTGAGCTGTTGAAGGACGTCCAGCTCGAACACTCGCCTGAAACCACTGCTACTGTGGACAAAGTCATTTCTGGTATAAAAGAAGCAATTGATAAGACCCCTGAGGACCAGGTCAATCTCTTTCTAAAACTTTTGTGATATACTGGAGAAACTAGTAATGTTATAGCGGCAGTCAGTGGCCCCTGTATCTGAGTTGAACAATTTAAAATTATGTACGCATACTTAAAATCACACAAAATAGTAGTGGATGAATTAGAACTTATGAATCTTAGATTAGCCTCTGGTGGTAATTTTTTTTTTCTATCTTGCATCTATAGTATTTTTTCCAAGTGGATTTCTTTCTCAGTTAATAAATGTCTGGAATCTTGGGTTACTAATTGGTGGAATACTGGGCAATCTGAAATTTTCTTGAATAATATTCAAGAAAATAGTCTTCTAGAAAAATTCATAGAATTAGAGGAACTCCTCTTCTTGGACGAAGTGATCAAGGAATACTCGGAAACACATCTCGAAGAGTTTGTTTTTCTTATTCAAGGAATTCTAAATTAATGCTGAGTTACTAGTTGATTCCACTTCTCCACTCCTCTTTCAATTAGTGAATCATTTTTTTTGGCAGGTTAAGGCCGACTTGGCTCCAAGGTTTGTTAGAGACATCAATGCTGATAAGGTGGAATTCACGTTTAAGAAGCCAAAATCTTTAGAAATTTGCGGGAGTTATTCTATACAATGCGTTACCAAACACAATCTAAATGTGGATCTTTTTCTTCACTTGCCAAAGGTGTGGAATCTATCTTCCTCTAGAAAGCTATAATCTCGAATAGTCTTAGAGCTCTACTTGATGCGTATTGTATTATGTTGTAATTTATTTGTTTTCCAATTTGATGCTAAGTTCCAATGTTTTACTTGGTTAAATGATAACATAAGAAGCTTGGTATGTAAAGAGGAAAATTTCACATTGTTTGAAATGGTCAAAGCTTTAAATTTTAACTCTTTCAGCCTATGCAATGGTGTTGGATGTATAAGCTATGGAAATGTGAGAAAACTTCATTTTTTACGAATGTGATAACGTTTTAATTGCAAAACCATCAAATGCCTTGAAATCAGAGACTGCTCTACTTGGTCTGACCCCATTCAAGAGTTAGGTTAACAGATGCAGGGAACATGATGATTAAAGTAAGCAATCTGTTTTCCACCTTAATCTTATAGGTTTTTTTTACACAATACATGCCTTCTAAATTCCAAACTAAATGTGGAGAAGTTGGAAGAAGTTTTACTTAATGAATCCTGGTCGAGGGCTTTTCTTACTGGAAAGAGTGGCCTGGGAAACACACATGGAATGGTGGTTTATTAGTTCTGATAGATTTAAGTTTTTGTTCATGGGATCTGTCAAGGTGAAAGTTCGTTCGGTGATATGTTGAATGAAAGGTGTGAAGATCGTATCTAATGCTTCATGTGCACATAGTTGGAACCAATTGATTTGGGCAAAATGATCATGCTGGTCTCCTCGTGAATAACCACATTCATGATATGTTACTCTTCTTAGTTTCCTGCTGTGACATATCATGTTCTTTTTCTAATCTATCCTTTTTGGCAGGAGTGCTTTTATGAAAAAGATTACCTAAATTATCGTTACCATGCCAAAAGATTCCTTTATCTTTGCAAAATCAAGAAGCAGCTGACAAAATCTCCGTTAATCAAAGCTGTGAGGTGGTCTAGTTTCCAAAATGAGGCTCGGAAACCTATATTACTCATCTATCCAGGTTGAGTCATACTATCTGCTCTACCTTCTCTTGCTTCTTTGTGGGTAAAATTTGCGCAAAGTTTAAGTTTATTTATCACATGATGTTCTTTTGTTATTGAAGCTGTTAAGCTTATTGGAAATGCTGAATTTGTTGTGAGGATAATTCCTACTGCAACATCTTTGTTCAGTGCAACAAAACTTCGCCTGGAGCGAAACAATATCCATACTCTCAAAGAAGGTTTGTATATTTAGGTATTTTGTCAAGCTCCTTTGCTCATATTTGTGTTGCTTCTTAACAATGATTGCACTTGTTTCCACTTCTAGGAGATGCTTTACAAGCAACACCAAGGTACAATAATAGTATATTGGAGGATATGTTTCTTGAGGAGAATGCAGAGTTTGTCAAAAGAACTTTCTCTGGATGGAAAGAATTGGGGCAAGCCTTGATATTGCTAAAGGTATGCCAATTTTGTTTTAAGGAACTAATATGGTTCAAAGCTTGCTTTTCTTAGTCAGAATATTACATCAGTTGCATATCTGCAGGTGTGGGCTCGGCAAAGGAGTTCAATCTATGCCCATGATTGCTTGAATGGGTTTCTGATCTCTATAATATTGGCCTTCCTTGCAACAAAGTCTGGTAGGCATCATATCAACAGGTCCATGAATCCAATGCAGATATTTCGTATCACAGTGGACTTCATTGGTGTGTATCTGTCCTCTCTCCTGTTTTTTGTACTATGATTACCTGCACAAGCAGAAGATAGAACATTTTCTGAATTGAGACAGAGATATGTTAGGCTTCTGTTGGAAAATGTAAGATGTTAGATAGGATTAAGTATTTCTTAGTTGGTTCAAGTCACCTAAACGTAAAGAAATTTATGAAAGCCTTGAGTATTCTAAGAATTCTCTACTCGCTCTTTCTTGTTTGTTGCTAGCCGAGCTATCCTTAAGCATCCTTTGTTTTTTTCTAATTTTGGAAACAAAACACCTTGAATGATGGTGATAAGCATGTTTTGTTCCCCTGAAATGGGTAAAAAGGTCTGCTTATTACATTAGATGCTTAAATTATTCTGATCCTTAGAATTTGTGGTAACCTGCATTTGACTTTGTATTGGCAGGGGAAAAAAGGAGTAATCTGCTGGATAATTCTTGCATTTTACTTGAAAACCAATTAGCCAATGCTCAATATTCTCCCAAACATTTGTTAATAACCTTAACATGAACAGGAACTGAAGTAATGGGCTTCTTTTAACTCAATTTGTGAGATTTTAGCAAAGTAGTGCTGGAAAATAATGTGGGAAGTGTGAGGAACTGATGATATTATTTAACATGTACATTTCCGAGCATTGTGTGCTGTGATAATTTTGTTCCCTCCATCTTTCATCTTTTCATTTATTGGAGTTGGTTAATCATGGCAATAGAAATATCTTAATTAGTGTGATCTTCATACTTATCTTTTATTTGGTTGAGTAAGAGAATAACTGTAGTAATAACCATTTCTCTGTGTTTGCAGCCACCTCTAAGACATGGGATAAAGGGCTTTTTACTCATCCCCAGCATGAAAAAAATGCTTCAAACAAGGTTTATTACTGTGCTCTATTTGGTGCTTCCAAGTTATTGTTGTCAGGAAGTGTGTGCGAGACTTTAAGAAGGCATACTTACCAAAAGGAAGTGTGTGAAATATTATAAAGATGTATCTGTGTTTCATAATTAACTTCATTTGAAAGAGTTTCAAGGATTTAATTAAGACTTCAAATCCAAGACCTTTTTGATAAAAAAGAAACTAACAATCAACAAGGTGTAGAAAAGCTATAAAATCACGTGATACGGTGAATGGAGCTTCACCTTTCCAAGCAATGTACATGGAAGAATGTCAGACCTGCGCCCCCACCTTATATTGCATTAATTCATGTTTTTGTTTGATTGTCTCAACTAAATTAGTATATTGGTCTTCAGTTATTATGCTGACAAAATCTTTTTTCTGGGCTGACAACCAAGTGTTACTGGTCCCTTTTTATTAGTTGTCTAAATAGGTGACATGATCAAAACAACAAAGGCTCTTAAATTATTCGATACTCCATTTTCATGCATTTTAGGCATCAACATCTAAAGCTTTGTCACAAATGCTATTGTTTAGTCTTTGGGAACTTGCATCTTACTATGTAATTGTAGCGAAACCTCTTTATATAAGATGCTTGAGTTCCATTTTTGTGAATTATTTCAACTTCTTATTTTCTCTTTCTTGACTCCAAGAAATTGAGACAGGTCTAATAATTTAAAGTGATGTTGTACAGTGTACCCATACTCATTTTAAGTTTCAAATTGTAGGATATGCATTTGTTTCCTGTGGTCATTTGCAATTCATTTGAGGACTTCAATTTGGCATTCCGTCTGTCGCACAATGGTTTCCAAGAGGTAATTTTGAGAATTTTAATATGCACATTCACTTGATTAATCTGAATAATAAGAACATTGCCATTTTGATCATAATGATCAAATAATAACACTGTCCTTCCTCCTTCCTCCATAGTTTTGTTTCTCAGATGGTCCTGAAAAGTGAGAAGGAGAAAGTATTTTTATTTCAAGTCTGATTCGTGTTCCACTAACAAATGTTTTGATTGCTTTTATTACTTACAGCTGCGCCATGAGGCTGCTTTGGCAGTTAATTGCATCAATAAATGTGGAGATGGTGGCTTTGATGAGCTTTTTATCACAAAGATTGACTTTCCCGCTAGATATGACTACTGTGTGAGGTGCATCAAATTGTTTGTATTTGCTCTACTATTAGTGTCTATTTTGTGAATTTTCTTTTGATATTGTCAGAGTTCTGAATTCGTGATGGCGATTATGAATGATGCTCTGTGGAGCTAGTCACCCTATAAAATAATGAGTATGTTTAAATCTATGAAAGAAATGTTATACACTATATCCCGCTGGTCTTCACGGCCTTTATAAGGGGATGCAACAGAAGAGGCTTTGTTTGTGCTGGTAGGGGCGTGGGGTGGGGGAGAGGGGAACACTAACAAGAACAGGAGTGGGTCAAATACTAAGTGATTATTCTGTGTTTCCGATCACAATTATTCATGGAAGTATAAATATCTTATATTAGCTTCTTTGGTTTAGTTTTTCATCGCTTATATCATGCTTTGATCCTCTAGGTTGAATTTGAGGGGAAACCATAAGGTTTCTAGCTTAGGATACTGCTTAGATGATGAATTTTGGAGATCTCAGGAGCAGAAGGTACTCTCCATCATGGACCGAGGGTTAAGAGACAGATCTAAGTCTGTCCGTGTTATTTGGAGAAACACTTCATCTGAATGCAAATATGAAGAGGTATATATTATCGCTTGTTCTTCAACAAAGATATCATGGTGCATAACTGATCTTATTATGGCAACAAACTATTGTAGGGACTGTCAGAGCTAGACAATGAGCCGTTGCTCATTGGTATTTCTCTCAACTCTGCAGAGGCTGCCTTTAAAATGACTGTCATGGGTCCTAGCCCTGAGGAAAGAGATAAGGTACAAGTCTTATCTCATTGGTTATCCAATTAACTTTTGTTCTGTCTGCTTTACTCAAACATACTTCATGACATTCCACCAGGCTTTAGAATTTCGGAAGTTTTGGGGTGATAAGGCGTCACTTCGACAGTTTCGTGATAGTAAAATAGCTGAAGTTGCAGGTTTGGTCATAGATATACTTCTGTTTCTGCTTCTGCCAGGCTGGGAGATTGTTGAAATTGATATGTTCTATTTCTATTCTGTATGGTCCTCAATTACCAGTATGGGAACGTGAGGAGTGGCAAAGACATCTCATCATAAAAGATATTGTCGAGCATGTTTTGTCTAGGCATCTTTCCATACCCAAAGAGAACATTGTTCCTGTTGTGGATCAACTTGACTTTTGTCTCCTTCATAGGAATGTAGGTATGGACATAATTGCTGGGTTACTTTCAGTCTTTGCCTTCTCAAGCTTGGAGAACGTACATTTTGAATAATGAAGTTAATTTTCAGATCCTATATCATTCTCAAAAAGTTTGCTGGTCGCACTTGAAGAGCTGTCAAAGCGTTTGCTTCAGCTTGATGACATTCCACTAAAGGTGTCAACTGTGCAAGCTCTGGACACAGGTTTTCTTTCTCTATTCAAAGAGTACTTTTCGTACATATATGTTTGATGCTTCTGTTACTGCAAAAGTGGTTTGTGCTTATAATTAGTCACAGCTGTTAGGTTGACATCTGTCTTCCCGCCCATGCCTCATCCTTTGGCACACGAGAAGGGTGTTGACATAAAACTAAGGAAGCCTGTTTCAACCTGCATAAATCCAGTTGAAGTTATGATTCAGGCATGAAAAGCTATCCCTGTATAGTTTTGTAGTATAATCTGCAGGAATCCCACGATTTCTTAACGATGTACCTTCCCCTAATTATAGCTTGAAGGATCTGGAAACTGGCCAATGGATGAAGTTGCAATAGAGAAGACAAAAACTGCATTTCTTCTTAGAATTGCTGAGAGGTTAGTCTTTCTTGAGTTTATTTTTCAAGGAACAATACTTTGTGTAAGCCAACATTAAACTTGTTTGAGTGCACAACTCTGGCAGTCTCCAGAACAATTGGGGGATGATGTTTACAGCTACAGAAGATGATGTAGATGTTCTAATGTCTGGCTATGCATTCCGCCTTAAAATTTCTCATGAAAGGGCTCTTGGTTTGGTGACTGGGCAAAGTAAGACAGTTTGTTCACTTCTTAGTAACTTCTAGTATATAGGAAGTTTCCCTTTCCTACCTAACTTTTACCTTATATGGAAAAGACAGCCTGTAGTGGTCTATTGTTCTCTGTAAGAGCATATTTCTTTGTACTGATGAAGGATGATTTTTTCTATAGGTAATAACAGTCGACGTCATTGGAGCCTCTCTGCCGACAGAAAACTTCTTCTTCGACACCAACACGCGAGCAAGATCAATGCTTTAAGGGGTCGTTATCCCATATATGGACCAATAGTTCGGTAAGAACATGAGTTCATACTCCATGCCTGTTTCATCCTCCATATAGCTCATTTACGTCTTTGCTTTTCAGGCTAGCTAAAAGATGGGTCTCTGCACATCTATTCTCCACGGTGCTGACAGAGGAGGCAGTTGAACTTTTGGTTTCAAATCTTTTCTTGAGACCTTTGCCATTTGAACCTCCTTTCTCCCGAATAACAGGATTTTTGAGGTTTAATATTTGTCTCTCAGAATTCATTTTAATCAATTATATTATCATTTACTCTCTTTTTCTTACTTCTTCACACTCAAGTGCTCTTAACTATTTGATTCGAAGTTGACTTTCAAGAATGAAAGAAAACAATTTGGTTGCTTGAAACATACTTGTGCTCTTCTAAGAACCTTAATGATTTCCTGCAAAATTATGTTCACTTTCTGTAATTGTTTTGAAGTTATGTTTGCTCTTTCTTGTTTCTGATGGACTTCTTTTTTCTTTTCCCTTGTGTATGTTTGCATGTGTCTCTTGCAACTTATATTTCTTTCACAACACAGTAGGATGTTATGACCTTGAATGAAACAGAAAACTTTTTGTGCATTTGATGCTATCTGGTTGAGGGTAAGAATGTGATGGGTCTTCTGTGGAATCTACCTAGTGGTGCTTCAGGTAAGTTGTCTACGTGCATGATTTACCGGGAAGGAGGTGGAGGGCTAAAAAGTGTGCATATGGGTAGAGCCATTGTTGGCTGTGGTGCAGATTGTTAGCAGGTTTTCTCTCATGAAATAGGCAATGGCTCTTGGCAGTTATCAATAATAGGCTCTGATTGCCACTGATATAGTTACTTTAATTATAATTTGCATGGTCCTGACATTTATTAGGTCCTAATCATGAACGGTTGATGTATCCGGTCAAATTCCTGGTGTCAATAGAAATTGTTTGGGCCCCAGCCCCCATGGCATGTTCAGTTGGCCAGTCATGGCGCATATTCTGCCGTCACCTGGCTTATTATCTATAACTGCTATTTTGATCCTATAATCATTTTGCTAATCTTTTCTGTTTTATGCTGACTATTGCCTCCTGTTCTTCACTATCACTTCTTTTTTGGCCACGATCACTTCCAAATCTGTATATTTAACAGCTATGCCAATTCATGTTTTTACAGTAAAAATAGGAAATACTTTGAACCACTAACCTCCAAAGTTTTTCCATTCCCAACGCTTCAGTGAAATATTTTACAGTTATTCCATACTTCACTGCATGCAATTTTTTTCATTTGCTGTGCCAAATTTGATTGAAGAACGCTGTGAGAGAATACTTATCATATTATTTATTGGGGTGAGTGTGGTGCATATTTAGATAAGTTTATATCTGCAGAAGCTAAGTTGTAACTGCTTATGGATATTGGATTCTACAATATGAGAAGCGTCGAGGCACTTCTGCTGTCCGATGAAACTTTTCGTGACTTGAAAGAATTGTTGAAGGTGCAGATCAGTTTTGTATTAAAAATCCCAATATGATCTTGGAGCATGAAGCTAATTATAAAAAGGAAAGAGCTCAACTTACATAAGAAATTTTCTTGTACCTCTATATATTTATCTGTTCTGCAAGACAACTTGTGCATCTATATTGAACAGTAGCAGATTCCTCAAAAGAATAGAAGAGATAGGGTGGAACTGCAATACTTTCCTGGTAGATAGAACCATGTATGCTAGAAGGTCCACAGAAAACAAAAGTTACTGACATAACAGTAATCACGTCAAAACATACTCTTGCAAGCAGTTAATTGGTTGAGTGTCTCGCAAACCAACTTTTGAGCTCTGGTAGCTGTGTTCTTTTCCCTTGCATTTTCCCCCTTTTAAATTCCCTCGTCTTTTTTCGCTCTTTGTTGTTTTGAGGTAAGAAATGGACGAAATCTGAAGTGGTGCTTTCAGTTTCAAATTTAATTATAAACTTTGTAAGTTTGTTACTTTTTCTTATATTCTGTATCTTAAACAGGTTCTTACGATTACTGTCAGAATATGATTGGGCCTTTTCCCCACTAATCATTGATTTTGATAATGACTTTTCCACTGAGGAGAAAAATAAAATTAATGTAAGTACGAAATCAAATAATCAATCTTTGGAGGGTGTTCCGTGCTTTTTTCTTGTTTTTCCATGTAAAAATTTTATTATTCAGAATACTACTTCCACATGAATTTGACAGGAGAATTTCATGAGAAGTAGAGAAGAGCATGAAAAGGACACACAGATTTTAAGTCCTGCAATGTTCTTAGCTACTAAATATGACATTGCATCTGAAGCATGGACAAGATCCTCACCTACTACAGCAGTGAGTATTTCTAAATTATGAACACTTCGTATTAAATCTGTGTGTATTTCATTGTTGTTCACTGAAACAGAATCATGTGAAGAAGCATATTTTGTTGCTTCCTAGTATTTATATATAGCACTCAAATAGTTTGTACATGTTTTGAGAACACTGTATGGCAGATGTCCACTTAAGACAATCGATCCTAGAATGTATGACCAAGGTTTAAACTGTAGAAAAGTGGTATCTGAAGAGGCTCATGGTTATCGTAGATTTCATATCCAACCTATTTGTTGCTGCTGCCTTACTACCGTAGACATGCTTACAACAAAAGTAATTCTTAATCACTAATGCAAACCCACATGTTTTGTCAATATTGTTTGTGATTAGGAGAAAGAAGCATTCATACGATTGTAACCATGATGTGTACTGTACTCTATTTGGACCAGTGCGGTTGGAACTAAAGCTTCACTCTCAACTGAGCATTTGCACAGGAAGCTTATCAACATATATACAACACAAATTACACCAGATCTACGTTTCCACTTCTTGTGCAGCTTTTTCTCCTTAATAGTCCTAGATAATGAAAAGTTACTAGAGGTAAATCTTTTTAAAAAAATATATTTTTTTAATGGTAAACCCCATTGTTAAAACCTTCACCAAGGAGCTCCTGTTCCTGCTCATCTCCCTTGGTGGTTCGATTGCTCAACCCTATGGTTGCAGGTGTCTCTCATCTCAAAATTTTCATAAAGTCAATCATGAGTTCTTGGCTTGGGACATAGGACTGCCTAAAATGATAAATATTGTTATCATTATAGAAAGTGAGAACTCAAAAGATCAAGCAATCAAACAATAAAATAAAACATTTTAGCCTTCTGTGGAACCATGACAAGGCCTTTAGTTCAACACAATCTAAGCATGTTGGTGTGGCACCCGGACTAGTATTTAGGAAATTTTGTCGTTCAGTGGTCTTGAGAACAAACTCCTCTCATGATTGTTGTGTGTGTCGATAAGTTTTCATGATTTTTGTGGCTTTTCCTCTGGCCTTAATGTGGGTACTGTTGTGTACTAGGAGCTAAGAAGACTGGTGGCTTATTCAGCTAGCAGTGCAAATTTGTTGACCAAACTGATCTCGCAAGATGGATATGATTCTTATGGGTGGAAAGTATGTAAAACATCAATTTTTGCTGTACTTGGTGAATTTATTGCTATAATATGTCATTCGTGGTGCTGTTGATTTTTACCTTGCAGTGTCTTCTCCGCACGCCTCTGAGCAACTATGATGCTGTTGTTCTTCTCCACAGGGACAAATTGCCCTGCCCCCAGCATCTTCTCTTTCCATCCGAACTTGAACAAGGTTATTTTTCTTATCTTACTTCGTGATTGCATTTGTTTCCACATGATATCTGCTTCTATTTCCTTCCCCCTTTTCATCCATTAAGCATTGGAACTCCTGTATTAATTAGATGTGAGACACTTCCAATTTTTTTCTAGAACGGTGTGTGGTGCGTGGGCATGCATCCAAGATTTTCCATCCGTTCTTTTCTCCTAGAGACTTCAAAATGAACTCGGGGGAATTGAAAAGTAAGCTGATGGTGAATTTTGATCCAGTACGGTGCTTTATTGCCGATATCGAGGCAAGTACTTAACATTTGCTGACATTTTTCCCAAGTGAAGTGTAATTCAATTATACAATCCCTTGAGCCCCTTGTTCATGTGATTCTGAGGATTTTCCCATTTCTTCCTGCCCCTACCTGATGCAGAGAGGACTTCCCGATGTGGTCAAGGTGTGGTATGATGCTGTGGGTGGTGATGCTCTTGGTCTTACATTAGGAAAAACAAGTTCAAAGGTATGTTTTCTAGTTGTATCTAAATAACAGCTACGTTTGGATGTCTAATCACAAGATGGTACTTGCTGTCTGGTTTCCAGAAACGGAAGCATGATGACTCCACGGAGGAGAGCACAGATCTTTTGAGTACGCTAAAAACTATAGGTGAGGTCGGGAAAGGCCTTGTAAGAAGTATTCATGTTGTCAAGGCCCGAAAACGTGATAATTAAAATGTTCAAAAGAACGTTGTCAGCGTTGGTGTAACAACTACACGTACACTATGCGCATTGTCATCAAGGTTCCTGTTGGCTGGCATGGGCTCTTCAAATTTTGCAGGACAACTTTTGTACATGTGTAGTTCTCTAGTCAAAGAGCCCACAATTACATGTATTTGTATTGAGAAATTCATTTTATTATTCGAGAAATGAAAGAGGAAAGAAGAAAAAAGAGAAGTGCATGCATTATTTTCTTTTAATCTCAATTCTTACCGATTGAGCCACCAACAGTTGTTGACTTCATCAGCAAAAAGCCTACGTATACATCGCAAGTGATTTTTGTACTTGTACCAGCATTTCGGGAATTTTTGGGGATATGGCTGATTAGTTGAACATAATCATACTTGGAGTGATACAAATAATAGATGTCCATTGTTGTTACATTTAAAGCTTAAAACGTTGCTCAAAAGTACGTTTTACGTTTAAGATATTACTTTCAGTAATATTTATTCATTTAATACTATTTTTAAATAAGATATAGCCTAAAACATTACTGAAAAATACGTTTATACTAGTTTTATATATTATTTTAGTGAATTAATTTAAATAATAACTTAGTTTCCTGAGTTATACAACAGTATTTTGGAGTGACAAAAAAAAGACTATTGTGGTATACTAGTTAATACAGAGGTAAAGCGCGTAGTATAGGGATGTTTTGCTTTGTCTGTTTGCTCCATGTGACATATCTCATCGCCTCTACTTTGGCATTAAAGTCTCCTAGCTTGCTTCAACTTCCCTTTTCACACACACAAAAAGGTCCTACATTTATCTATCATATCACTCTTTTTAATGCTTCCATTTTCCACTTACTTTTTTATCATCTCGTCTAAAATTCAGATCCAATCTTGGAGAACCCTCATTAGATCTTCAGAACAAGAGTGAATCATAGATTTCAGTACATATGGCTCCACTTCCACATTTTTGCAGCTTCACTAAGGTACTTTTAGTACTTTGTCTTGTTTTTGTGTCATTCACTCTTTCATTCTTTCCTGCACATAGTCAAGTCCAACCCCAGAATAATAATGTTAGAAGTAGAAGACTGTTGGAGCTAGAGAATGAATCAAAGCCAATTAAGAAGAAAACTAGCACAACTTCAACTTCACTTTCTGCTTCCAAGAACCAAACCAAACTTCTCAAATCAACCACTAGCTTTTCTAAGAATAAGATCAAGACTTCTTCTCCTTCTAGCTTTGGCTCAAGCAAGAACCAAACAAACGTTTCAAAATCAAAACTTCACTTTTCTGATTCACAAACTAAGAATAAAACCAAGTCCAGTTCCAATCTTAGTTCTACCAGTACCAAATCAGAGAAACTTACCTTCAAATCTCAGCTCCAGAAGCTCAATCTTCCCTCCAAGTCCTCAAATTCAATCAAAATCACTTCTTCCACCAGCAAGAAGTCCTCAGATCTACCCAAAATAAGCTCAAGTTCTTCTCCCAAGAACAAAACAACCAAATCCAATAAAACCCAATTGGACAATGAATCCAAATCCAAAACGCCAATTAGTAAAAACCAGCCCGCAGACAAAACAGCCAAAATCACTAAAACCCAATTGAAAAAGGAGCCGAGTGACTCCAAATCCAAAACCCCAATCAGTAAAACCCAGACCCCTGCAGTCAAGAAAGCAGAGACTGGCCAGAAAAATTCACACTACAGGTGGCTTGAAGATGATGATGAAGACGACTTAATATCTGGATTCAGAGACTTACCTTCCAAATTCCAAGAAACCCTTTTGCCAGATTTACAGAGAATTTCCAAGACCTCACAGGTTTACCTCAACAAAGCAAACAAAGAAATCACCAAGAACTTCAAACCTTATGTGGGAAACAAATATGCACCAACAGTTGCCTCTTTAATCTCATTTGCATTCATCTTAATCCCTCTAATTCTTGTTTCTCTCATTTTCAATAAAATTAAAGCCTATTTCTCTCTCCAAAAGCTCTTAATTTTCATCCAAGTTTACCTCTCCATTTACTTCTCCATCCTCTGCCTTTCTTCTCTAGTCACTGGCTTGGAACCATTAAAATATTTCTATGCCACTGCTCAGTCCACCTACATTTGCTTACAGTTGTTGCAAACTCTTGCATATGTGTTGTACCTTTTGATGCTCCTCATGTATCTCGTCTTAGTGTTTTCCACTGAAACTGGGGCCACAACTAAGATCATAGGCCTGGCCCAGACAATTGTGGGCTTTGCTGTTGGCCTTCATTACTACATGACAGTGTTTCATAGGGCTGTACTCCACCAACCACCTAAGACTAGCTGGAAGGTTCATGCTATTTATGCCACCTTTTTCCTTCTGATTTGCCTCTCAAGTAGTGCAGATAGAAGGAAGAAAGCTTATTTAGTAGAAGGTGATGAAGTTGAGAAAAAGAGCTAAAACTTTCTTCTTTTTTTAACTCAATGTTCTATAGTTTTTACCCTATATTTTTTTGCCAAAAAGATGGGGAAAAGAAGATCTTCCTTGTCCAACATTTTCTGTTTTATATATAAAATTTATTAATATGTTACTAATAAATTATGCAATTCATTTCATGCTTTTCTTTCACATAATAAAAGCACTTTCGGTTACATTATTCTAGACCGACCATTTTCTTATAATTCTCATTTCGTATGTTGAATGTATTGCTGCATTAATAATTTGATTTCCAATGTCATGTTCTTGGTATACATCATATATTAATGATTACTCCCTCGTCTCATATTAATTTATTAATTCACTTTATTAAAAATATATATATCACAAATTGTTTGTCAATTTATTCGATCAAGATTGAATTTTTATTTTTTTAAAATTTTGTCCTTAAAATAACACTTCATTAAGTTGAGTTTATTAGTTTGAGGAATACTTAATATTGATGGATAAGGCATAGAAATGAAACGTGGTTAAAAAAATTTAAAAATAAATTAAAGAAAATATATTTTTTATTTATAATTTTGTAAAAGGCAAATTAAAAAA
>JAABOM020000049.1:22208277-22218425 GCA_011800125.2 Solanum clarkiae | reverse complement strand
TCACAATTGAAAGAAGCGCAGACAGTTTAAAGAGCCATTTTGCTTTATTCCATCATACCCCAAAGCCAAAAGATAGTGAATTTTTGGCTCCATCCGAGATTGATGGAATTAGGATTCGTATTCCAACAAAGACAAAAAATACTAGGTGATTACTTCTCATCTGGCTAAACCTTGATGAGCAGAGTCAGCCAATACATGTGCGGGTGGGAGGTAGAAGGTAACATGGATTGGTCGAGGTGTGCACCTCCCGTCATTAACACCTCCATTATAGGAAAAAAAATTGAAATATGAACATTGCTTGGCAAGAAGTTACCAAGTACAACTTGGTTCTTGTCACTTTTATTGTTCTTTTCATTTTTTGTAGTTTTAGCTCATCAGTTTGAAGCGTTGAAACTAATATACATGAAGATTGATAACAATCTTTGATACAGATACGCACACTTTCTGTTTGAAAATGGGAGCTATGAAGAAGCAATGGGACATTTTGTGGCATCTCAAGTTGAAATCACTCATGTGCTCGCCTTATATCCATCCATTATTGTTCCCAAATCATCTTGCATACCTGAACCACAGAAATTTGCGGATGTTGCAGATGCACCATATCTCTCCCGATGTTCCTCTGGTCTGTCAGATGATCTAGATTCTGAGACTTCAGATGTCTTAGAATCTGATGAAATGGATATAGAGTCCAAGAAAATGAGCCACAACACTTTGATGGCTCTGATTAAGTATTTGCAGAAGAAGAGATACAGTGTCATTGAGAAAGCCACAACTGAGGAAACTGAAGAAGTGGTTTCAGATGCTGTAGGAGATAATTCCATTTCTTATGGAACTGAACGGTCCAAAAAAACAACCAAGGTAGCTTTTCAGTGTTTATTTTATGCCTTCCATTGACAGCGTTTCAGGGACATCTTTTTTTGTGAATAATCTCCTAATTGAAAGTCAAAGTTTTCACATTAAGACCACCAAAGGATATGATGTAGTGGATGGTGCTGTTCTATATTAACCAGAAGTCTCAGGTTTGAGCCCTGGATATTGAAAAATCCTTGGTAGGAAGTGCTTCCCCCCGAATGGGACCCTATGCGGTATGAATCCAGAATAGTCAGGCTCCAATGCGGGTACCAGACACCGGATGGGAATCCAAAAAGAAAAAGTTTTTACATTTAGCAGATCTCTTCTTGATAACTGTGACCAGCAATATATTTAGTATTTTAGAAAGCTTTCTAGAAATCCCAAAGGCTCCACTAAGGGAAATTGTATGCAGTTGGTTATCTTGTTTAACAAGCAGCACAAATTATATTGAGCTGTTTATATGGACCTTTCTTTGCATCCAAGTGTAAATACCTTTCTGGCTCACTGTATTTGATGTTTTTAATTAAAAAAACCCTTATCAGAAAGGAAAAAAATCAGTTAGTGCAAAATAATCTGATGGATGATTGAAGTTATAGATCATTTACAGCCTCCCGAGGAATACTGTTTCATTTGTATCTTCCAGAAGTCCAATTGTCAGGGAGGTAAGTTCTGATTCTGCTATGTGCAAAAGTACTGGCTTATTTTAGTGAGTTCTACTGAAGGGAACGAGATATGCCTCAAAGAGCTGGTAGTATTGGGTAATTCTACTTAGCTGTATACTTGTCTAATTTACATCTAAAATGTAGCTTCTTTGATTCATTTAGGGCAGACTCCATATTCCAATCACTTCCATCGCTAGGGATATGGCTGCTATACTGGACACTGCACTTCTTCAAGCTCTGCTTTTAACTGGACAGTCCTCTGCTGCTAGAGATTTTCTGAAATCCCTCAACTACTGTGATGTGAAAATATGCAAGGAGTTCCTGCAAGAAAGAAGCCAATTTGCTTGTCAGCTAGAACTTTATAGATGCAATTCAATGCATCACGAAGCACTGAAACTTCTTCATCAATTGGTAGAGGAGTCCAAGTCAGAGCAAACTCCTGTAGAGCTCTCAACGAAGTTCAAGCCTGATATGATCATTGAATATCTCAAAGTATGCTTCCTTGTCTGCTTTTATTTTCTTTCCTGTGGGGTTTTTAATTAGTTGAGAGATGTGGAAGCTCGTGAAGCTTTTGGTCAGCCATATTGAGATTTGGAAGGCAGCATGAGTTATGGGTCCATATCAATGCAGATTTCAAGCATAATCATGAGCTGCCAACTTTACCTTTTTGGAAACAATTACCAGATTTTGGATCATGATATGTAGGAGCCCATTTAATCCCTTTGTTTTTTAATCTTTTATTCATGTACTTTCTGGAATTTCCTTGGTTTCTTTTTCTCTCCTTTATACGCTGCATACATGCTCAGCACAAGGTCTCTCTATAAGGGATTTTATGGAAGAATGCTTCGCCAACACAGTTATTACATCATTTCATTAAATCTACACGTGATTATTTCTTTTTTCTTTTTGGCAGCCCCTTTGTGCAACTGACCCAATGCTCGTCCTGGAATTCTCATTGCCTGTTCTAGAAAGCTGTCCTATGCAAACCATTGAGCTATTCTTGTCTGGTAACATTCCAGCGGACTTGGTGAATTCTTACTTAAAACAGCATGCTCCAGACATGCAGGCAACATATCTAGAACTCATGCTTGCCATGAATGAAAATAGCATCTCAGAGAATCTGCAGAATGAAATGGTAGAGGCGCTTGTTCACTTGTCTGGTTTTTCTATAGCTTCAGTCTTTCTTTCTCCTTTGTACCTTCTACTGCATAAAAGCTAATTATTACTTGTCATAAAAAAAAAATACTGGAGTGAGAAATTGGGACAATATCTTGCCTCCTAAACTGTTTCTCAGGGGAGAAACTCTTGTACTTCAATTCCATGCCTGACATAAAATGTTGAGAGTGTCTGCGACTATGATAAATGAGCTTAGTACCTTGTGCCAGGTGCAAATTTATCTCTCAGAAGTTCTTGATTTCTTTGCTGAACTTAATTCCCAGCAAAAGTGGGATGAGAAAACAAGTTCTCCAACAAGGAAAAAGCTATTGTCTGCTTTGGAGAGTCTCTCTGGATATAATCCAGAGTTGTTGCTGAGGAGACTTCCACCAGATGCTCTGTATGAGGAACGTGCAATTCTTTTGGGGAAAATGAATCAACATGAACTTGCACTGTCTATTTATGTGTACAAGGTATTTTTCCCACCTTAATCCACATCATATTTTTATGATAGGCTTTTATCTAATCCATGGCTACTTTCTAGAGGATTTAAGATATGACAAAAATCTAAACAGTGCGAAGTTCTTCATCATAAGCATTATTATAGTCTTTGTATGGTGAACTTGACATTTTCTGTTAGATCTGTTGACTAATCTAGCAGCCAATCTCAGTGCGATCATTTCAACTCTTTTTTGTAGTTGAGGTACCAGTTGGTCAGACATTTTAACCTTCTCCTAGTTTTATTACATCATTGGATTTTGCATTTACCCTTTCATTCTCTGTATGTTGTTAGGCTAGTAAGCATTCCCAAGTAGGGGTATCCGATGTGTCATTGTTCATTACTCATCTAATTTTATGAATTTGATGGCAGAAATTGGTGTCTTTTCAGTTGTCTCTTTGAGCTTCATTTTACCAGCTTGAATTATGGGTGTTTTTCTATTAAAGTGAATTGCTCTCTTTGATTTATAGCTTCATGTTCCCGAACTTGCACTGTTCTATTGTGATCGGGTGTGCCATTCAGGACTTCAACAACATTCAGCAAAATCTTATGGAAACCTTTACCTGACTCTACTGCAAATCTATCTAAATCCTACAAAGACAACAAAAAAATTTGAGAAGAAAATTACTAATCTAGTATCATCTCAGAGCCCTAGGATTCCAAAAGTTGGTTTAGGAACTAAAGCAAAGGTGAAAGGAGGACGCTCCAAGAAAATTGCTGAAATTGGGGGTGCTGAGTACACTCAATTCAGTCCAAGTGGCACTGACAGTGGTAGGAGTGATGGAGATACAGAAGATGCTGCTGAGGAAGGTGGTTCTGCTATTATGCTAGATCAGGTGCTTGATCTTTTGAGCAGAAGGTGGGACCGAATCCATGGGGCCCAAGCAGTGAAACTGCTGCCAAGGGATACTAAACTACAGGTAAAAAACCTTCAAAATGTGATATTATACCTAAGCTAGACAAGGAAGTTGGTCATTTTTTGATTAACACAGCCTGAAGTAAACAAGCATCACTCCTTGTGTACAGAAGTGATTCTCTCAGAAAAGAAACCAGAGACAGGCTCCATTAAATCATCATGTCACAACTTCCAACCCCCCGGCCAAAAGCTAAAAATGAGAAAAACTCACTAGCTGAAATATGTTAAAGAGTGATGGTACTCTCTGCATCTGAGCACTAATCATGTTAAAATGTCCTAAATTGCTAATGTGTGATTGTAGATTTTCATTGTCCTTAACTGCATATTAGATATTTCCAGCTATGCCATCTTTAGATATTGACTTTGAGATAATACAAATCAAGGAAAGGTGAAGTTTGATCAATAAAGGGCAGCCCAGTGCACAAAGCATCCCGCATTCATGCAGGATTGGGGAAAACGCTGCATCCCAAGGGTGTGATGTAGACAACCTATCCTAATGCTAACATAAATGGCTTCTTCCCCAGCTCGAACCCGTGAACTAGGTTTCTTTACCTAAAGGACATGGATTGAAGTTTGATCAATATGTCTTTCAAATGGTAAAGTGTATTGAATCACCTGTTCGAGATAACTATGCCAAGTAAAACATTATCTAATGTTACTCCCCCTATGCACTGGTAGCTATCGAGTTATGAGAAGATAAGGTAGCAGAGCTTTTACTGAAAATTCACATACACATATAGTGGGATAGTACATGCGACATTGTTTATTTGTTTGAATAGACATCCTTTCATACCTTGTGAAACTGCAGAATCAGTACATCCAACTTTGCCCTGCGCATGGCATGAGTGAGAATGTTTCACATCTTGATGTTTTGGTATTTCACTGATCCATTTTGGCTTCATGCAGAACTTGCTTCCATTTCTCGGACCTCTTCTGAGGAAATCCAGTGAAGCTTATCGGAACTTCTCAGTGATAAAAAGCTTGAGAGAAAGTGAAAACCTACAGGTAAGTATTACTGTGGTCACATATGCCCATACAACAGTTATATGTGGTCATTTGGGTTTTCCAGCATCATTTTACCTGTTTCTTTGTTCCCCTGTCCCTCAGCCAGGCTTAGGGAGGCCTTCTATATCAATGCATAGTACATTGATTTTCTTTACTGGCATTAGCATGGCATGAATGAGAATGTTTCACATCTTTTCTTTGTTTTTCCTCCTCCTGTTTTATTGCAACTGCAAAAGGGAGCCTTGGAGTAACCGGTAAAGTTGTTGTCATGTGACCAGGAGGTCACGGGTTCAAGCCTAGGAAACAGCCTCTGACAGAAATGCAAGGTAAGGCTGCGTACAATAGACCCTTATGGTCAGGCCCTTCCCCCAACCCTGCGCATAGCAGGAGCTGTAATGCACCAGGGTTGCATACAATAGACCCTTGTGGTGGGGTCCCTCCCCCGACCCTGTTCATAGCGGGAGCTTTAATGCACAGGGCTTGCCTTTTTTTTATTGCAACTGCCAATTATCATCTTTGCAATTCAACTGTTTGAGTTTATGTGAGAACCTGGATTATTGAAAATCAGTCCTGGAGTATCTAACTTCTATGACTAGATTGTTTACTAAAGCTGTGGTTTAGTATTTATTGTCTCTCACTGTAAAGCTGTGAACAAAACAGGTTAAAGATGAACTGTATAACCAAAGGAAAACAGTTTTGAAGATCACAAGTGATAGCATGTGCTCTCTTTGCAACAAGAAGATTGGCACCAGTGTCTTTGCAGTCTATCCTAATAGGAAGACAATCGTGCACTTTGTTTGCTTTAGAGATTCACAAAATATGAAGGCTGTTGGAAGAGGCTCTCAGTTGAGGAAAAGATGATAAAGAGAAAATGGATTTGGATGAACTGAATGCTTTGGGCTGCTATTTGCAGCGTTTACCCCTTTGCTTCATGCTAGTGCCATTTAACTTGTTCTGCACCTAAGTTTTAAGTCACCATTTATCCCTGAAAGTTGGACAGCTCTGCTCTCTGTGTTTCTGGAAGAGTTCTGGTGCGTTTACATGATTAATGCCAAGAGATAAACGTGCCAGTGGTACAAGTGTGCAAGCAGAGAATGACAGTGCTTCTGCGGACTCTTTGCTTTAACACCCCACCCATATTGGATTCTCCAAAACTGCACTACTTTCAAAGAATTTGACATGCACTTACCCACACTTTTCAAGAGTTTGAAGGAACATGTTATAGTGGAAGTGAATACTATTGATTTGAGGTTGTGTAATTTTTCTGTATTAAAATTGATGAGACCTTCTCATTCAAGGTGGTTTATAACCTAATTAAGAGTGTGTGCATGTATTGTTTGTTACAACTCAGGTTGTGAATATTCAATTAAATGCAATTATGCACAATTTTCTTTGTTGATTGCATTTCCATGTATTGTGGGATTTCACTGGGTATATTGTTGTTGTTGTTGTTGTTGATTGCATTTCCATGTAAAAGAACCATGTAAAAGAAAAGAGCTTTTTTACTTCTCTGTTGTTGGGGAACCCCCATTGTTATACATGACATGACAATAAGATTCATACTGACTTCCCACTAACATCAAACGTTGTTGACAATAGTGGTTCTCTTGGAGGCTATCTTTTCCCGGTGAAAAGATACAAAACCACCCCAATCCTCGACCCATTGGACGGAGGCTCTGTATGTATGATTTGGACATCAAAAAGCTTCTTAGCTCTCTTGAAGAAAACAGATTCCTTCTTCCATCTTCTCAAATGAGCCATCACAAAAGCTATCTTCTTTCCACCTCCCAACAGGAAGAACCTCAACGTTTTAATCAGAGGATCATAGAGGTGATCATGGTACACCACATCAGATCCCAAAATCAGGTCATAATCTCTACCAACAGCCTCCATATCCTGGTTCTCCCCCCAGCTAAGCGCCGCAACATCAACAACCCCATTCTGCTGTTCCAAAACCTTGGAATTTGCATCAACATTGAACTGTATGTTAGGTAGCACATGAGGAAGGTCAGTGACCGTAACCTTAGCACCAAGAATCGCCGCAGCAGCTATCCCAACAACACCTGTTCCTGAACCCAGTTCGAGAATGCGAAGGGGTAGTGAATCCCCTTCTTCCCGAGGTTTGAATAAGTCGGAAAATGGAGTTGATCCGTTACGGATGTTGTCAAGGAGAGTAACGAGAATTGTGGCGGCAGGCCAGAGTTGGAAGCCAATGCCTTGAGATGAGAGTTGTCTGATGACTACATTGGAGTTAACGGATTGGAGGAAATGGACTTGCTGCTGGGGAGTTTCATGATTAGCGTCATTGTCTTGTCCATCTTGTGGGAGAATCATAGTGAAGGGATTGAGGTCGTCAGTGTCGATGTCAACAATTGGAGCATCCATGTGACAGGCGGCGCTCCGGGGGTTATTCTTGAGGGCTTTATTCCACCCAATCACAATTGCGGAGTCTTGCCCTAAAAATCTTTTTTTTCCAAAAATATATAATAGTTCCTACTAATTTAATAATATAAAATGATCAACTTGCCAAAAGAGTTTGATGGACGCCACATGATAACGAATTAAAAAACCAAATTTGCACAACAACGGTGCAAGTTGTCGCCTTAATGGTTCGTTTGGACTTTGGATTGGTATTTTCTTCGAAAAGAATTAATTAAATAAATTTTATAAATATTAATAAATTAAATTAATGGAAATTAATTTTTATCGCTCTACATATTTTCTTTAGTTTATTTGGGTTTTTATTAATTTTTTTATAAGATACATAATAATATATTAACTATATTAGAAGAGTGAGTTAAAAGGAGGAGGATTGATATGTGTGCTTTAGTGTAATTTAATTCATGTTTATGGGTAATCAGGACAATTCACTTATACATACTTTATGTTTATATACGTGTTATTAAAAGCACAAATTGGATTTGTATATTGACGTACCATTAAAAATCAGAGCTGAATATTTTCATTTCCTAATTCTGGGACACCTGTTGATGTGAGTTCAATCTATATTATTTCTTTCCCAAAATATGAAATGCGCATTTGCTGGTTAAATAGATCTTTTGTAAAGTGTATTCCTTCGTTGGCAGTGCGAAAAGCCTATATCTATAAGGAGAAAGTCTCGGAGCTCCCAAGTATACTTTTAGAAATGTAACATAACGCTATCAAATCAAGTAAAACGCATATATATGTAGCTTCTTCCAAACAAGTATTATTATCTGAGAATTTAGTTGTCTTTCAGGGGCATTTTACAACTTTCTGTTTTAGGTTGTAAACATTTTGATTTATTTGTGCCTAGTTAATTCCAATACTATGTTGGTCTTTTAAGACAAATCTGAAATCCACTTGAAGTAGATGTTCATTAATCTAATATACGAATCTATGAATAAATGAGAGTTTAAAAACACGTAATTTGAGATAAAGAGCATTAACAATTATATCATAAATGATTGGAACGAAGGTATATTTACACCTATGGTTTATTTCAATCAAATAGATGCTTACTAGACAAATGCATTTCACCTTTAACCTTTTTTCAGGTAACAAGCTTCAATTTTTCTCATTAAAATTTCAATTCAAAGCAATATGAGATAGTAGTAAAGTTTACGTACATTTAATAATTCTTCCCAGACTTCACTTGTGAAATTTCACTGGATATATTATCGTTATTATTGTATTATATTGTGCCTTTGAAAAAAGAGCAAAGAGAAGTTCTTCATTATTTGGCATTTCTTATAAGTTTTTTTAATATAAACATGGAATATAATAAAATTTGAAAAAAGATTAGAAAAAAGTTGTTCTTATACAAGATTTTCAAGGAAAAAAAACGTTGTTCCTCATTATTTTTATCTTTCTCTTTTTCCTGAAATTCCTCTATCTTCTTTGTTTAATTTCTTCATAGTTAATACAGATTAATAGCACGTTTGGCTGAGTTTTTGGTAGATTGAAAGTAGTTAAGTAAAATTGGAAATTGGTTTTTCAAATAATATTTTTTTAAAAAAAAAATTAAGGGGAGAGCGTATTGATTTTTTGAAAATAGTTTACTATATTTCAATAAAAGTTATTCTAATTTCACCCCAAATCCTAATTATATAATGAAAAGTTTTGTCCTAAATATAATAAAATATTATTTTCTTTCCTTTTTGATTTATGACTTCTCTACTTTTATAAAAACACTTCAATTTCATCTTGAACAATCAACAATTCGGCTTGCATCTTCTTATTCTATGATTTCTCCCAAACTTCAATTTAATTTCAGGTTTACTATATTACACATTCACTTTCTTTGTTTCATATTCTTTTCCTTTTCTTATTCACTTTTTGAATTTAAAGAAAATAATATTAATTGTTATGCTAGTTTAATTTGCTTCATTCAAATTATATTATAGTCTTGAGTCTAAAAAATTTTTGTTATTTAAAAATTTCTCTTATTTTGTAACTAACATCTCCGTCTGTTCACAAGTTTCATCTATTTAGGTAGAGTAATATCTCAAATAAGGTAATACTTCTTCATCATTGTCTAATATTTTTTTTTTTAAAAAAAAAACGTATATTATTCTTGTTATTATTTTATCAACAATTTATTTTAGACCATCTTCCAATGGATTCTGAGAATGACTTGATAAATGAAGGCACCCCAAAAACTTTAACATTTATTGACGAAGAGGTAATAGTTTTTATATTTACTCGCTTTTATATTTTAATATTACATATATATTTTAGTCATTAACAATTAAATTTTTAACAGGACACAAAAGTTAATGCTATACTTTTTAATGATCATGTTCTAAAGTGGAACGAAAAATTATAACAAAGCAAAGTATATTACATCAAAAATTGATGTATTAGTTGTGCTAATCCGAATTTTCTATAGGTAAACAAAGAGATTGGGGTTGAACTTTTTTCCCTTCATTAAAAGACTATGCTTTGGATAAATAATCTTTTCATCAATTTTCTATAAAATATTATTTAATTATATTTATAATGTTAACTTCTAAAATATATGAAAAGAAGCGATAAAATAAGGGCATCTAATTGTGGAAAGACTCCTAAATCTTCTTTT
>JAABOM020000049.1:22177009-22204897 GCA_011800125.2 Solanum clarkiae | reverse complement strand
ATTATGTGAAATTTGGGAAGAATATATATATATATATATATATATATATGTTTATAGATGTTTATATAGTTGTATAAATCGAAATTTGTTAAGAGCATATTTGTTAAAAGTGTCTCTGTGTGTGTATAATTAGATGTTTATATAACCATATAATTCAATCGCAGTTTATGAGAGAATATTTTCTAAAAACTCTTAGCTCACGTAAAATAATATAAAACAGGTTTGAGAAAAAAATACTATACGAAAAAGCTCATCTTGAAAATATAGACAAATGAGCAGTATAATGTAAATATAGCATTTATTCAAATTATATTTAAAATTTACATGTATATCTATGTATAAAATTGAACCAAAGTGAACAAGGAGAAACCATTAGTACAGTAACATATATTGCTTTAATAAAATATCTTCAAATTAAACTGAATTGGTTTGAACAATTAATACTTCCAATCACTTTAAATCGATAAAGATATTACTATGATGCAAATAATACTAAAAACATTGAATAGGATGAAACTTTAGCAAGATTTATTGAAGTTATATTTAAGCTAGATATAGTCAGTTAATTTAAATTAATTACAGATAATCTGTAATTTATTGAAATTGTATTTGAATTTCACAGGTAGACATGTAGTATTGAATCAATCTAATCGAATGATTAACACCTCTAGTTATACAAAATCAGTATTGTTACAGAAAAAAATCATATACAAAAAAACTTCATATCATGGTAAAAATTATTTATGAGCTAAATTTTTCTATCACAATAATAAATTTATGATTAAATTATTTGATCACAACAAATAGTTATAAGTATTATTTAGTCAAACATCAGTTAAATTTATAATTATTTATAGTATTGTTATCAATTTTAGTCAATTGATAAATTATTTAATTAATTTGTTAATTATGGAATTTGAATAACAAAAAAATTATATGTATTACTCTCTCGTTCACTTTTACTCAGCCACTTTGAAATTTTTACATATATTGGTTGACATGAGTATTTTATCAGATACCCACATTAATTGTTGACATGAGTATTTTATCAGATACCCATATTAATTAATGTTCCGGTCATAAAAAATAATTTAAAAATAAAGTAATAATAGCTTTTAATGTAATTTTTTAAAAATAAATTATCGACATCCATTGTTTGCTGTAAACCTTGTTTTCTTTTCACTTTGTGTTGCAATATTCTTCTTCTATCATGTTTATAGTATATTGCCGAGAAAAAATAATTATGATTATTAAGTCAATTATTGCCCAAAGTTTTGATAACCGAAAAAATATTTATTTAGTTATAATATTTTATTTTAAACTATATTTATGGATAAAAGGTAATTAACTATTGCCGCAATTAGCTTCAACAAGATCGTGACAAAACTTAATAAATTAACTATAAATTTTACTGTGGTAAGAATTTATGATTATACCTTTTAATATGACACAACTTTTATAACTTAAGAAAAATATTTATTCAGCTATAATTTAAAAAAAAAACATAATACATCGTGGATACAAGATGATAAAATGATAACAATTAATAATTAGTCATGAAATTTTATTCTAACAAAATACATGTGGTTATTTCATGTAATTATCGTCATTATTTTTTATAACTTAAAATAAAATTATTTCTTTAGCTACAAATTTTTCTTCAAATAATTTTTTGTGGCTAAAAGATTGTTATTGCTATGATAAGTTTAAATTTATGGCAAATATTAATAATAAGCTACGAAGTTTAATTATAACAAAAAATCTATGGCTATTTCATTTAATTGTTGCCACAATTTTCTATGACTTGACGCAAAGATATTTATTTAGCTACAATATTTTGTTTCAAATAATTTATTGTAGCTAAACGATTACTATTGCTACAATCATTTTTATTTGTCATAAAAACCTATCGTTAGCTACAAAATGTAAATTTTTGTGGCTATTACTAAATAATAGATATGATTTTCAAATTCATAGCTTAGATTTTGTAGCTATAAGTACATTTTCTTGTAGTGAGAATTCCACTTGATATGTTATTGTTGTTTGTATTTTTTAAAAATATTTAGAATAATGTTCATACTTGAATAGTATTCTTAAATACAACTTTAAAAGTAAAAAATGAATTGAAAAACACCTTCAAGTTTAATTTAAAATAATCATGACCAATCGAGATGCTAATTTTCAAATAAAGTAGAAAATTATTTGAGGACAAATGACTCCTTATTATTCCATCTGTCCCAATTTAGTTTTCAGTGCAGTGTAAAAATTGACACATGCTTTAAGAAAAAATAACAAGGTATGTAATTTGACTAAAATAATCGTAATAAATATTTTATTTTTTGAAAATTGTAACCTAGCAACTAGAGTTTCCACATTTAAGAGTAGTAATTACAACGGTAGATTTGAAAAAAAGTGCTCCCTTTGTTTCATATTAAATAAATTGTTGGGTCATTTCACACATATTAAGAAGAAGAAACAAACACAATTTAATCATATTTTTTCATTTTTACCCTTTTCAAACTCCACACACTCATTTAATACATCAAATATTTCTCATATAAAACTCAACCTTAGAAACTTAATTAATGAAGGGTAAAATTGAAAAAAATTTCCAACACATCCCTTGAAAAGTGAATAATTCACTTATTTTGAAACATCCAAAATTCTCTAACAATTAACTTAATATGAAACAGAGGGAATAGTTAATTATTTATTGATTCTTTAAATTGACAATTAATTTGGGATTATTATTTTTAATAATTTTTATGGGTTTTGAGCTGAGGGTTTTAGGAAACAGCCTCTCTACCTCTATGAGGTAGCGGTAAGGTCTGCGTACAATCTACCCTCCCCAGACCCCACTTGTAGGATTTCACTGGGTTATTGTTGTTGTTGTTGTATTTTTAATAATTCGAACAATTAAATTGGAAGGAGAAAATATGTAGGTAGCCATGAATTAATGAAAATATCCAAAAATGGACGAGCCTCTTTGAAAAAGTGACTGCACAAAAAGTAGGTAGCAATGAGAATTGAGTGGAAATAGTACAAGTAATTAGAGGTATGAATGACATTATGAAATTAGAAAGAAAAAAAAAAGTGTATGAGAGAGATTTAAGTTTGCTTTGGATACAAGGCTACATCTCCCTTATAGGAGACAATAAGAGGTCTCAGTTTTTAATAGTATTCTTTTAGAGGTAGATTGAGATTCATTTTTTGACCATAAAGTATAAACTCAAAAACTTTTTCATGATGTAACGGCTTATACATAGATCTATCAAATATCAATAGTTGCTCTATCTTTTTTTTTTTTTTTTGAATCTGTCCATTTTCTTTTGCTTTACTCCATCTATGATCTATACATATATAGACCAATACTAGACTTACTCTAATTGTACCAATTGAAAGGAGACTGCATTGAGACTGAGATTCATTCTCTTGTGACTTTTGAGGAGTGACTTATTTCTTTTTTCTCTTTTTACAACTTCAATACTCTTTAATTAAAAAGTGTTTTAGTTCATTTGAATTTTGGAATTAAACAAGGCCAAATAAAATTATGGATAGTGACAATACATATGTAACATTCTCCTCTCGATAACGCCACTTAGTCGATCTTTATACATTCCTTCTGGAGAATGACTTAATTTGACATGGCACAAAGTTTAACAAAATAAAAAAGATTTTTTAATCTTATGATTTTAAATTAAAGTTATATTAATTGTACCAAAATGCATTTTAATTTTATGGCCATGGCAGAAACATACCACGTGAAAAATTGAAATTAAAATTTTACCAAAAAAGAAAATGGGTCATTTTTTTAAACAAATAAAAAAATTAGGTCATTCTATTTTAAATGGAGTGAGTATATAATACATACACATACTAACTACTTAGTTGGAATTTTTATCATCACATCAAAATTTAAACTTTGTAAGATCTAAATTCTAGGAAAAGTCACACCGTATTCAGAATTGAGTTCGTATAATTTTCTATTGATTTTTTTAATACAAATATATATATATATGGAGTTTAAATTAAATTTAATGATTAGGACTCACCCCCATGCATAGCTTCCTGCCTCTAATTAACTCTGAGTTATACACTCATATCGTCTATTTCTTAATGCTATATGAATGTAATTTAACCATGGGAAAATTGATATTAAGTTAATCACTGTTTAACATATTTGAGATTGAGATGTCAATATTATTAATTGATGATCTTTGTAAGAATTTGTCTAAAATTATTTTATAATTAAGTGGGGGGTCATATTTCATTATGTTAATAATAGCAATGATATGTCCGCTTTGGTAAGCTAATTTTCATCTGCATGCATTGCATGGAGAACTGGATAAGTGCATGTAAAGGGGCGGGTGGCACGTGAATTAATGGGTAATGATTAACACTTTTTTTCGGTTAGTGTATTAATTAAGCAGCAAAGCAGATGAGATATGATAATAATTAGAGGCAAAATGTATTTGGAAAATTGGTCCCAAAGTTAGGGCAGGGCCCACAAAATCTAAGAAGCCACGTAAACATCATCATCATAGAGTATAGTATAGTATAATGAAGGGAAGCGTGAGTATATTTATTGGTCATCCTTAAACGATGTGAAAATTTAATGGTGCTCCGGGGGTTTGGTTTCCATCATTAAGCTAATCCTAGGGAGTTATATTCTAAAAAAATCTCTCTGGCTGATCACTTTTAGCTTAATTAAGAGAAAAATAATTTCTCAAATTCACTTAATTCCTAAGATTTTTGTTTCAATGTTTAAAATAGTTGAATTATTCAAAGTTCAAGAGCAATGTTTGAAACATTTTCCATATTTGCTCTTTCATTTATTAAAATTTTATATTTTCTAGAAGATAAATCACAATACATATTTATAACTTCCCATATAATAATAGTAAAAAATATTTGATTAATAAAATCATTAAAAATAATAATAAGCATGTAACTCCATTTAATAGTATTAGTTCGAATATTATTGAACCTGCCATAGTAAGTATCTGGTAAATATATTTTCTTTTTGATTAGTCTATAGTCTTGCTTTGAACCTTATCAATACGGAATACTTTATGCACATACACATTCCTTCTAGATCCACAAAAATAAACTCATGACCTTAGTTGGAATGTGTCAATTGGTGTCTAATTAATTTTCTCGTCGTATATACCAATCCCCCAATGACTTAAGAGTGAAGATGCATAAATAAACCATATGAATTCTGTAATGCAATACATGTAAGGTTGAAGATTTTGTGTACGAATTCTCAATCAAATTTAAATTCTTTATCTTTCAAAAAGTAAAAAATATCATATAAATTAAGAGGAAAGGAAGTATTTTATAATGCAATACGTATAAGATTAGAGGGTAATTCATCAAAATTGTGTGAATCGAAGAATTTGGGGGGGGGGGGGGTGTTATAGAGCATCTTTTGGAAAGTGGATGGTCTGGTCTGGTCTCTGGTCTTCCCGTTTGTCGAACTAAGAGTGACACCAATCTCAAGATGATCTGATTCTCTCCCTCTCTTTGTTCTTTGGACTTTGAATCTTTTAATCCCAAATCACAGAGGAGTTTTTGTTCTGTTTTGGTTTTGGACCCCATCATCACATTTCATCATGAGTATATGTGATGCTTGGTGGCCCCCACTGTCTTTTTTCTTCCTAATTATTCACCAAATCTAGCTTCATTTCCCTTTTTCTTTCTTTTCAAAGCAAATTATTAAATCCGAAGGGGTACTTTTTAGCTATACTAAGTTTGCATCTTTGAGTCAAAGATTTGCTCTCGTTGGAACAATTGTTGCTTTGATGATTGCAGAGTATCTCATTTTCATGATTCTCTATTCCTATTCCCTTTTTCTCTTTCTCTCTTTTTGTCTACTTCTCCACAAAATCTATCTCCTCCTACTATCTACTCTACCCTCTTCCAGAGTTTCCACGTTTTTTAGTTTTTGCAACTTGAATTATCACCGTCCTCTTATTGTATAAGAGTTAGTTTGATTTGTTATAATTTTTTTAAAGAAAAATTGAAGAAAATTTTTGAAATTTATTGTCTAAAATAAATTATAGGTGTTTATATTAGTTTGATTTGTCATAAAATTTAAGAAAAAGAAAGTGAAAATCTTTTGAAATTTATTGTCTAAAATAAATAATAGGTGCTTATATAAATATAAGTCAACATTCTAAGATTAAATTGTTACTTGATATAAAAGTGTGTCATTATTTTTTAGATTAATTAAAAAGAAAAATAAGTCATATAAACTAGGACAAAAAGAGTATTTGGAGGTGGAGATTGCTTATCATTTGAGCAATCCTCTCTTGGTCATTTTTTCGCATATATGTTTAGCTAGCATTTGTCCATTAAATTTAAAAATTTATCTTCAAATACTTTCAAGTTTTCAAAAATTGATTCAAATAGTGTTTGGATTTTTGGGACTTGCACTCACAAATTTTTAAATACTTTCAAGTAAAATACATGTCCAAATACAACTGTAAATTTCAAAAATCACTCAACTTTTCTAGTTTTAACTCAAACAAGAGCTTAATCATTTTTGTGTAAATTATGATTTTGTGTAAAAATTATCAATGTTGGAACTTGGATTGAGAAGAATAAAGAGAAAAGGGAGGTTGATAATAGATAGATAATCATGATGACAAGAAGACCAAGATTACCTAAAACATTCATAGATTCTCTCAGTCAGTTCACGTGAATACATTGTAGTATGTACGACCAATTTACTAGTGATGTTGGACAATGCCTAACACTGCTTGTTGTAGTATTCTGAACCTTACATGAAGAAAGGAGTGGTGTATATCAGTATTTAGCAACTTACTCCCCCAGTTTATATCATTTTTACCAATCACATTCAATATTCCTTATCCAACTTGATGGTCGATTGGATGGGATTTGACTACCTATTGCACTAATAAAGTGTGGTCTTTGTTTCCTTGTTGATAATTATGAACACCACTTTCTTACACTGCCCCTAACTAAGCTCAAGTCTCATGACTTGGATTTGATTTTGCACACGTTTGAAACTATTATATATCCGTCATATATTGATATGATCGTATTTACACACTATCATATAGTGTGTTTTTCGTTATTACTTGTTCTTTCTGTTTCTCTTTCTTTTCCTTTTTCTTTTTTTTTCCATATCTTGTCATAAATATTTTCCTTGTTAAAGTGTTTGTAATGTCAAAAAAAAATAAATATATTATTTACTGTAAAACAGAAAAACTCATACGTGATCAATTTTGTTATGAACTTTAAAAATGATAAATAATTTGAAATAAATTTTTTAACTGAAAAACTTAAAATTTGGATTGATTAGCATTTGGTCCATCTCAATTTATGTAATTCACATTTCTTTTAAAATTTTGTATGCTCAATCAAACTAATCAAATAAATTGAAAACTATTTCCTTTGTTTAAAAAAGAATGATCTAATTTAACTTGACATGAAGTTTAGAAAATAAAAAGGACTTTCCAGTCTTATGATCCTAAATTAATTTTTTATTAAATATATTAAAATGTCCTTTAATCTAAATATATCGGGTGAAAAATAGCTAATTATTTTTTAAAATTAAGGAAGTATTAGTTTCCAGTATGATTGGGGTGGCAGGGGGAGTGCAGAAAGGTGGAGGGGGGAAGGGGATACGGACTTAATGGTATTGGGTATTGAGTTGAGAGTTGAGACAGGTCACCTCGTGATCGGAGAAGGCAGATCCATGGAAGACTGTTCCCCCTTGTCACGTGGGTTCTCTTTTGACTAACAATTATGCGCGACCCTTTCCCTTTTATTTCTCTCCAAGGACCCTTACACTACATTATACTATACATACAAATAATCAAAAACTACTAGCTAGCAACACATGAGAAGTAGCAGTATACTATATAACTCATGTATTATTACTATATAGACACCATTGGCACTTGCATCAATAGACACTTTCAAGTGTAACGCATGAATGTGGTCCCTACCTCTCTGCAAACAAAGAATCCAAAAAAACGTTTCAGCAGACGTTTGACGACCAACGTGGACTACCCTGCACCTGCTGACTAGTATTTCGACATTTTATGGACTTATATAAATCAGCTAACAGACAATTATACAAATCCCTCTCCGCTCTTCTCCCCTAGCTAAAACCTTCTATTATTACTCACTACTGTTACTTTACCCCCATCACAGGCCTTCTGTCCTTTATAAATTGAAATCTTTGTTGATTTGTTCCCTTTAATTTCCTTAGAAGAAAAAAAATGATGCATCGTTGTAGTGGGAGTATGGTGGGTCCGTGTTCATGCGGTGTGTTTCACAGCCAAAGCGGCACAAATACTACTACTACTACTTCATCTGCATTCTCTATGCTCTTCTCCCATGAATATTCGGAGAACATGTACTCGTTTTCCCCTTCTTCTTCATCTGTGGATTGTACTCTCTCTTTAGGGACTCCCTCTACTCGCCTTACCAATGACTCTAATCATGAGCGTCGTCGCTCCTCCTCTAACTGCTTTTGGGATATTCTTCACCCTAAACACCACCCGAGTACTCCTCCTCCTTCCGCTCAATACAAGTCTACTCGTGCCAACAACAACTCTACTACTACTGACCCCATTCTTGCTCGCCGCTGTGCTAACTGTGACACTACCTCTACACCTCTTTGGAGAAATGGCCCTAGAGGCCCTAAGGTATATATATGCCACATAGTATAAAAATATTTCTATTGATATCGAGTAATATTAATAATTTTTTTACTAATGTCTTTGCAGTCACTTTGCAATGCGTGTGGAATTCGTTTCAAGAAGGAAGAGAGAAGAGCGAGTGCAGCAGCAGCCGGTGCTAACGGCGGAGGAGGAATGGAGCATAAACACATGGGTTCATGGATTCATCACCATTCACAGCCCCAAAAAATGCCTTGTTTCTCTTCAGCTACTTATGGAAATGAGTTCAGGTTCATTCAGGATGATGACCACCACCGCGACTCCGATCCCATTCCCTTCCTTCCTTGGCGTCTCAATGTTGCTGATAGGCCTAGCCTTGTTCATGACTTTACTAGATGAACAAAAAAAAAAGAAAATTTAAAATAGGATCGAGGTTTAATTAATTAATTAAAACGGGAGATCGACAAGGCCAATTAATGACGTGTCATGATGATGATGAAGAAATTCTTTCTCTTTCAGATGTTTTCTTTTTTGGTCCATCGTCTTTCATATAGAGATGGAGCGAAAATGAGTTAATTCTATGTTTTTATGTTTTGTTGGCTTTTCCTCCTTTTGGAGCTAGTTGTTATATATTACTCCTGGTACCTTTAACTTTTCACTTTGATGATGATCAGTCATATATAAATACATATATATTACTTTTTCTCTGTTTGTCCTCGTCATCCATATATACAGTTTACACTTTCTTGAATATGATGATCCACCAACACTTCTCTCTTTATCAACTGAAAGTTTTCTGCTGTTTATGCTGCCGGCAAATTCTGAAACAGTCTCTCTTTTTAGCTTTCTATGTGTCACCAGAATTATTGCTACACCAGTGCTCCCTGCATTCATGAATTAACAGCGGTGGTCGAGTCAAAATTTTAGCTAAGTCGAGCAAATTATAAAAAAATAAATACATAATTTTTTGAAAAAAAATTAAACTTATTGTATATATAGATATATAATTAACATGTGGCTCCGCCCCAATTTATGAGTAGTTCATATCATTTCATTTTGGGCCACAACTAAAATGCTAGTACTGATCAGTGTGTGTTAGCTATGATTGAGCTGATTATTTCAGTAACTGATATTTCCTCAGTCCAAATTTAAGTGACATTTTTTTAGTTAAAACATTGTTAATATGCTCTTTTTATAGTTAATGGAATAATTTATAGTCATACAAATGGTTAATGAATATTTAAGTTCACAAATTTAAGTCATGATTTTTTTCTTAAACATTGTACCAAGTTAAATAATGTTACATAAATCGGGATGGAGTAAATATGATACAGTTTTTATTTGTTTTCTTTCTTCTGTTTTAGTTTGGAGTGCAAGAGGACAGAACACTGAGCACAGCATGGTCCTGAAGAACATGGAAATGAAATTTGCAGATTTTAGCTGTAATGAAATTTGCAGATTTTAGCAAGATGTGATGTTTCCATTTGGCTCTTTCGGGTGCCTGAAATACGGTTAATATATACCAGTAAACAATAGCTTTTAATTTGTTAATCCCTTTCTCTCAATTTACCTAGCTAGGCATGAAATTTTTCCTTTTAAAATAGAAGTATAATTAAAAGAAAAATGTTGTAAACATATTATCTATAAATTTATAATTAGGAAAATGATATCTCCAACTAAAATAGGGAAAAATTCTAGCATAAGATTGTTAGAATGTATGCGTCCACTACAGTTAAGAACCAAGTAACTAAACACAGTAACGATGTAAGAACAGAAAGAACAAGTAAAACACACACAAAATTTTACATAAATCTCCTTCATCAAGGGAGAAATAATCATGATCTGTCAACGGGGTTTCAACCACCCTTCATTTAGATGAAAGAGCAAAGTAGTCAATTACAAACTCTTATAACCTAGACATTAAACTCCCCACCCTTTTTCTTGCAACAACTCTATTGCAAGATTTGAGCCTAAGCAATATATCTATTGCCCAAGTTAGTGTAGACTTTAAATGGCTAACTCTAATCACAACTAAGCAATGACTCTATTGCTCACTATATTAACTACCACTAGCTGATATAAACTTTAATGGCTACCTCTAGCCACAACTCAAATCAGAAAAAATCAGGCAAGAAACGATCTACTATACTTTATAACCTAGGAGTAGATTTATAATATAAGAGCACAAGAAACAAAACTCAAAACCCAAAATCCAACTGAAATTGAGTATGAGCAATGTTCTTCCTTGGGAGCTAGAATAGCTTTTGCTTTGGATATTCTTGATCCGCAAGAAAAACCAAAAGCTATCTCTATAAGAAAAACCAAAAGCTAGAAGCCACGCCATTGGTCGATGTCTATTGACCTTTCTGCTCCTCTATTGCAGTGCCCACCAACCGCTACAGCTTTATAATTGTATGCTGTTAACTTGTTTGCTTGTCAAAAACTTCACAGATCTGGTCGCATTGCTATATAGTTTGTGAAATCATCAAAACAATGCATGGTACTTCAACATCTATACTTCATCAAGGATACTAAGAGTTCAAAATTTTGACAAGCAAGCTCGAACTCGATGACAAAATCTTTGAGTTCTTCCCCGCAGAATCATAAACTCAAGACTCTTTCCTTGGGTTCTCACTTTAAAATCAGGAACTCAAGGACATTTTCCTTCAGTTTGAACATCCTTTAATTCTTAGCTGTAAATCTATGAACCCAATTATGACTTTTCTTGAGTTTTCAGTTATACAACCACAAACTCAATAATTTTTTTCTCTTGAGTTTTCCATTATTGTGGAACCTCAATGACACATTTCTTTAATTGTTAGTTGTAGAACTAATCAAACTCGAGCATCTTTTCGTAGAATTTTAACTGTTAATATTCCTGAATTTCAACATTTTTTCTAAGGTTTAAACCCTCAATTTTTCAAACTAAAGCATTATTTACTGGAGTTTTTCATCAAACTCTTGATCAGCAGCGGAATCAAGCATTTTACCAAGGATTCAAAATATGAACAACTAAATATACAAACTAGTTAATGAAATTCAACATCTATTATTCATATAATTTTTCGTATTAGGATAAACTCCTCGCTCCGTTCATGTTAGTAATGAAATCTGCACATTATCATATGAGGCAAGCTCAACTTTTTCCTTGATCGTTTCCTTTTTCTATGTTAGAACTTAAACTAATCATCTTTAAACTATTCGATAGAAAATAAATTCAATGTGCTACCAAATAATTTGGTCTCAGACTCTCAGTTATGATGAGATACAAACATATTTTGATTAAAAATGAGGGATCCATTTAAATGGCCCACGGAGCAGGTGAAATGACTAGGCCGTTCTAATATTGAGGCCCATAACTAACGTGACAATTTCATCCATTTTGATTCCACTCATCAAAAGTACACAATTTAAAGAGATTTTAGTCTAAATTTTTTTTAATTAAAATTCCAACTGCTGAAAAATTAACTTGCAAACCAAATGGATTGTTAAAAATTCTTTAGAGGCCTCGAGTTTCTTAATAAGATACCTATAGTATTTAATTTAAAGTGGATGATTAACTTAAAGTATATCCTACTTATTCATAGAAAAACCTCTCTACTTTTATGTCACATAAGATGCTTCCCCTCAATAATTACATGATCTTCCCCTCAATTACTACTGTTTCACCGATCTATACGTTTATTTTCAATGATCAGTTATCATTGACCACCTACTCTCTTTCTATATATAATCAATAGTAATATAATAAGATTGATTTGAAAATTAAAGAACTCGTATACAAATCGATGCGAAAATATATGCAAGCGCTCAATAGATTCCGACTAATAAAAATTAAGAAACTAAAAACTTTATTCACCTCTACCTATAAGAGATTTATCCGGACATTTACCAGGCGACCAAAATTTAAAGTCACCGGAGTAATACAAATTACTCACTCCGTTCACTTTTACTTATCATTATTTCACTTATCAATGTCAAATTATATGAACTTTGACCAATATTTTAATTATAGTAACAACTTATAGTATTTTTAATTTATCATCTGAATTTTAGATTTCAAATATTAAATTAAGTTACTTTAATTTAACTTAGAAGTTTAGTCAAATTGACCTTAAAAAGCAAAATAGCAACAAGTAAAAGTGAACGAAGGAATAAGTCAATAAACCACTATTTATCATTTATGGAGCGTCACTCTTAATTATTGGCTTACCGTAAAAAGGTCTACAAAAAATGAAAGGGATCGATACATGTTGGTCGAAAGTAGGCAGTGTGGTTGATCAAAATTTAAACAACCTTGTATTGTATAGAAAGACAAATAATTAATCAGCATTCAATTAATAATCAATTGTTCAAAAATCAAAAGTAAACTGAACCCCCATAAGGCCATAAAATAAAAAAAAATAAAAAAAAGGAAAATGACGTGCAAGAAATCACCAAATAAATCATGATGTTGAAAATATTTGTCCTAGCATGCTAAAAAATATTCATTAATTTTGCTTAATCGTCTTTAACTGATGTCCTTTACCATAGCTTAATAATTGAAGGAAGTACTTCAATTGGTACACGGCTAATCGCTTTCAGGTTTCTTTGAAGGTTTAAACATATCTCTAATCAGATTCTCTCAAAAAGGCAAAAAAGTGAAAATTTTCTTGATACGTTTATTTTATCGATTTATATGTTTTACACAGAAGCATCTGTTCAAATTGAATGACTTTTTATTCTACCATTATATGGAATCATTCAAAAGATATCTAAATAAGAGTCGATTTAAATTGACTTTTGACTGATGATTTATAAGTCAAAAAACTTCTCTTTACGGCAAGTGATGATAAATACTTGCATTAGAAGTCCTGCATGACATCTGATACCATGTTGAAGTAGTAGGTCTTAAATCTAACTCACACCCCAAAAGCTAGCTCAAAGGGAGGAGGATTGCCTAAGCCTTATAAGGAGACCACCCATCCCATTAATCACCAATGTGGGACTTTGTATCTCAACAATTGCATGTCCCATATTTCAACTAAACCTACGTATATAGATTTATATACACATAATACATAAACATATTTTTTAATTTGGCCTCATTTGATATCTATGTCCTCCAACTTTGGGTATGCATAAATAGACGCTTATTAAGTTTATATAAAGTTGAACAATAGACACATGCATTTTATGTGAAATGTGTGTATTATATCACAGAGGACACGTATATCTACTTGATCAATTTTGTACAAGTTTAAGTATACAATCAAAATTGAAAAGTATATATATCACTTGGCCAAGTTAAAAGATGTGTTTAAGTATTTTACTATTTCTATACTATATATATTATACCACAAATTGTACAACTTTTAATTGACTAAAAAAAAGGGGGACGTACGTAGGCGAACTGCGTAAGTACCACTAAAACTGCGCCGTAACAATAATATTTTTCTTATATCAAATTGGTATCTATGATTAAAAAAAAAAGTATATTTAGACACAGTAGAAGTTTGATGATAAATAAATCATTCCAATATCACTCTTGACCAGTTCAACAAATATTATGTGAACTAAAATTGGATATTATAAGCCAAAATATAGTAGCAATATGGTAGATCGAGAGTTGATAGACATATATAGCTAGATTTGAAGAGTCGAACACATATATATCTAAAAGGTAATTTTTAAAATTCTAAGGTAGACTCAAGTTTTATCATGTAGTAATTAACCTTATTTTAATGCGCGCAAGATAAACTTGTTGGCTAAGGTGAACGAGACTTTGCTGAATAAGATATATAATGCAAGTCAGAAGGCCCTCTTCACTCAACTACGTACTATATATGGTTATTTATATCATATTTAGATTCTTATGAAACATGAATTGCGGCCGCAGCATTATTTCAACTTGCAATATACTTATTATTCAACGTAACTTATTATAGAATTTAGAGGCACATATCATAGATAAAGATTAAGAACTAATGATAGATGTATTTTTCAAACAATACTTCCAAAAAATATGCGATCAGAGCAAAATAAATATGTAATATTCACCATCATCAACAAAAGTTATGATGGAGTGATAAATATGCCGCTAAATTCGTGTAGTGGACCTTAGATTTCTTTCTTTCTAAGGCATGTGGTGCTTGGAGTTGTTTAGTCGTTTTATAATTGTTCACAAGTAGAAATTGTGTGAAATTTTGGACGAGCTAACAGAGATACAGCGAAGAATATGATAATAGCAAACAATCTAGAAGTAGCTGCAACTGTATGCCCATTTCATCATCTTTGCTGATTATATAATATAAGATCCCACATTTCTGATAACAACCCAACACCTACCCTTACTTCCATTTCTTACTTTAAAAATCTCCTTTCTTTCATCGCTTCTACTTCACCTTCCATACACGCAAACATTTTTGAGTTGAGAAAAGATGGTGAACTTGGTAGAAGCACAAAAGCCATTATTACATGGGCTAATGAAATGGGCTGGAATCAGACCTCATAGTATAGAGATCGAACCAGGCACAATTATGAACTTTTGGGTTCCTTCTGAGACCATAATTCAAAAAATTAAGAAAAACAAGAAAAACACAACCACCACTCCGTTCTCAAACAATCAATGTGCCATTTCCCCTGAATCCACCACCAAACCCGACCCAAACAAACCCGTAGTCGTACTAATCCACGGCTTCGCCGGCGAAGGAATCGTGACGTGGCAATTCCAAATCGGAGCGTTAACTAAAAAATACTCTGTTTATGTACCGGACCTACTTTTCTTCGGCGGATCAGTTACGGATAAATCCGATAGATCGCCGAGATTTCAAGCAGAGTGTTTGGGTAAAGGGCTGAGGAAATTGGGAGTGGAGAATTGCGTAGTGGTTGGGTTTAGTTATGGAGGAATGGTGGCGTTTAAGATGGCGGAAATGTTTCCCGATTTAGTTGAGGCGCTAGTGGTGTCTGGTTCGATATTGGCGATGACTGATTCGATTAGCACTACGACACTTAACAGTTTGGGATTTTCATCTTCTTCAGAGCTGCTGCTGCCTACTTCTGTGAAAGGTCTCAAAGCACTTTTAAAAGTAGCTGCTTATAAGAAGCTTTGGTTCCCTGATCGCCTTCATAGGGATTTTCTCGAGGTTAGTTTATATTTATTAGATACAACTATTCACTTATTCATCGTTCCTTCCTCTTTTTGTTTTCCTTCCTTCCATGAATATAACAAAAGTCACAACTCTCCCAGCTTCACATGGATCCGTCATGATTCATGAGAATCAAAATACTTGGTTTTTCGGACGTGAATATAATTTTTCATGTTATCAATGTACAAGATATATATATTATTTAGACTGCGTACAATAAATCCTTATATCCTAAATCCTTCACATAGCGAGAGTTTTACTGCACCAGGATTGTCTTGCCCTACTTAGTTTGTTGACACATTAGTATATAGTTATGCGTGCCTTTCATGCTCGTCTCTAATAAGCATCCTTTGAAGGTTCGGTAGATGCGTCATTATGTCTATATACATCAATAAGTCTTTAAGCTATTTCTGGAACCAGTCTACGTTTTCTTTGCTAACAAAGGATCAAAAAGGGAAGCAAGAGAAAATAAGGCAGGAGATTGTAAGCCCAATTCGATTCTTTAACAACTTGATGACAATATAATAATTTATGGTAGGACTGTTCTATTCTTAATCAGAGCCTCAGATTCTGGGCATGTGCAGCATTGCAGAGGCAGAGTCACCTTATGGCTAAGGGTTCATTCAAATCTTTTTTATCGAAAATTTATACTATTTGTACAATATTAAATTATTTTTTATATAAATATAATAGATGTGGAATTTTCTTCGACTAGTTCAAATATTTGCTTTTCAAAATTTGAACCCCTTGGTTGAAATTATTGCTCTCTAACTTAGACATTTGCCAATACATTTTCTCGCCCCGTCTTATTAAGAGAGAGAGAAAAAGCACCACGTAAGCCTTGGATAATTGGATAATTTTTTACTTTTTGACACATGGGATCCACCCAAATGTTTCATTCTTGACATCACTGCCAATTCGCTAACCAACTACACCTAACCACTTCTACCATTGTGCGACCAACTCGCTTCTTTTTTCCTGGACTAGATATAAAAAGTGCTGGTACTAATTTTTTTCTTCACACGTATATGCCAATGACTTGTATAAACAAAGTACTGAAAGCCCATTTCGGAGGGGTAAGTTTTCATAAAAATCACTACGTCAAATTCAGACCCACTAGCGAAAGACAAATTAAATTCTAACAATAACATACTAGTGGAATCCCACAAGTAAGGTTTGGGGAGGTAAAATATATGCAAACTTTACCACCACTTCATGGAGATAGAGGATGTTTCCGGAGCCCTCGTCAGACAAATTAAATTCTAAGTTTCTTAAAAACAGATTCTTGGATGTCTCTCAAGTTTCTTTCGAGAGTGTCAAGAGTAAGTTCATAATTTGGTGAAATAAGGATTTAATAATCCTGGGGAGGAAGTTTTGTCTTATATTAATACAAACTACTATGAAACAACATTAAAATGTAAAGTTTTAACCCGAACAAAGGGGTCTTATTGCCTCACTTGACAATACATCAGGTAATGTTCAGCAACAGAAAGGAAAGAGGAGAGCTTCTAGAAGGCTTGGTGGTGAGCAATAAAGAAACAATTATCCCAAATTTCCCACAGGTAATTGGAATTTCATGAATTCTACTCTTCAATATTTCACACAAAGATTCGGAATAGTACTAGCCAATTTTTTTAATCTTTCTGGCAGAGAATACATCTCCTCTGGGGTGAGAATGATCAAATTTTCAATTTGGAACTTGCACAGAACATGAAACAGTAAGTTTTCAGGCTTGACATTGCCTTACATTATAAACTAAAACAGACATATGAGGTCCAATTGTTGTATAATTAGTAGTTCTGCAATGTACCATTTTGATATATGGCTGGCCCGTGTATTTAAATTAAACTACTACATCAATAATTAGTAGAAGTGCCACAGAGAAGTTGAATAAACCTGATGATTGTTTTGTATTACTTGATGACAGACAACTAGGTGACAAGACTACATTTCATGGTATAGACAAGGCAGGCCATCTGGTTCACCTAGAACGACCTTGCGTTTACAACAAGTGTCTCAAGCAATTCCTTGATTCCCTGCATGCAGAAAAAGCCCAAAAGTGAAGAACGGTGCCACAAAGTTCACTATCTAATATCATATAACGTTTTGTCTATGGAAAGGAAAACAACTTCGTGTTTTCTCTATAATATTAGTTACTATGTAATTTGGGGTTCAGAATTTGAAATTGCTCTCTTAATACAAAGATATATTGCAAATTACATATTTTTGTTACACAAGCATTATCAGTACACGAAAAGAACTTCTTGGACAAAGCAATATATAGTGAATGTGGAACAAAAACAAGTTTTCAGTCAGGCTGGAATTGCATCACATGTTCCATTTAATCACCTTACAGAAATTTTATTTTGTATCATCTGAAGGACTGCTGAATTTCTTCCAGTGTTTTCCCTTTGGTTTCTGGAACCCAAAGCCTCACAAAAACCACTGTAAAAACTGATACCAGTGCATAGATAGCGAATGTTCCTGCCAAATGTACAGTCTTTAGTCACTCCAAGTGTGCTGCAAACATATATATATATATATACACACACACATAGAGAGAGAGACCTCCTTTGCTCCAAGTTAATAGCAAATTTGCTGTCATTGTAACAAGCCACGCTGAAAACCAATTGGCCAAAGTTGCAACACTGCCACCCAGACTTTTGATGCTCACTGGCAGAATCTGCATAATCAATTAAAAACTTGATGTCTCAAAAGAGGGTAAACGAACACACTTCCTACTGTCATGCAAAAGGACTATTTATTAGGGTAGTGAGGCTGTTGAATCTACGCTAGTTTCCTTGAAGAACATCTCAAGTTCAGTAAGACTATTTTGTAAGGGAAGTTTGAATCGAAAATCTTTACGGAAGGCACGCAATCATCCTGGCATTATGCAGAGGTTAATAGGTTAAAGAAACCTGCAATAATGCTTGATTTTGCTTTAACACTAGCACCATCACCTTTAACAGGTGTGATCTTTAATGTCAGTTTCCTCAAAATTTCTCAACCACATAATGTGGTCCACATTCTCCTGAGAATGTGACAAGTCTCATCTATGTTCTATCTTTAATTATGTTTAGGAAAATATATTTTTCCTGGACTTCTGAACTATAGATTAGCTTTCTTATACCTCAGACATTATGATCCAAGGTATGGATCCCAGTCCTACACCAAATGCCATCACCAAGACCTGACAAATTAATAGGAAAAGGGTCTCAGATATGCCAGAATGCAATAATATAACACAGAATGAAAGCAGGAGGGATCGTAGAGTAGGAACAATAGAAGGTGAGACAGGAACTATACCACAAGTCCAACCAGAGACAATACTGCAAAGAATGAATGCCAATTTTCAGGGGTGGACTCCTGGGTTGAGTAGAAAAGAATTGCGGAGTGACAATAAAAGAAAGTCAATCCCAATATGAAGAAAGAGATCTCATTAAATTCAGATAATTACTTGATCAACTATTATGAATGTAACTTCAGCTGACCTTCAGGAAGAATGCCATTGCAACAAGGATGCTGCTAACAGTCATTACAGATGAGGATACCTGAAGAAAAGAATATAAGCAAGTTATCCATTTGTTTTCTTTTTCAGCAAATAGTAACTTCACATGAAATTTCTAGGAGGACTCACAATGAGGAGTAACCTGCGTCCTGCCTTGTCCACCAGTGATGCAGAGATGCCAGTGACAATGACCTATAAAAGATGTATATTAACTCGGAATAATATATGCATTCAAACTAACATTAGATCCAAGGGAGGGGGCTAACCTGAATAGCCCCGATCCCAAATGTTGCAGCTTTATTGGATGAAATTCCTGCACATTTGAAGAGCATCGTAATTAACTCATATGACAAACCAGTTGTAACATTTCATAGTGTCTCTATGGCTAGGTACTATTATGCGTACAGTCTAATTCTGATACACCAGGAATTAATTTGGCAAATAAAGAGAAGACTCGTGATACCTTCTAAGAGGTGGGAAACGGCACGCTGTAATGAAGAATTAAGATCACAGTACGTAGTAACTTGCTTATTCCACTAGATTCCACTACAAAAACAAAAACCTCATCCTGATATGGTCCCGACTTTTTGTTGTCTAATGCTCCAATTCATCACCTTTTTCTGACAACGTAATCAAAATTTATGTTCAAGGTGTTGTTGGGTTACAAATGAATATATAAGTCTCGAGTTGGTTCCTGGTAAAGCTGTTTTCCCAAACTGTGGTGTATGTGGATCTGGTTAACGGCATATTATGGAACTGCGGTGTATGTGAATCTGGAAAAATGGTATACTACCTTAGATTGAGATATCATCACAGTTTCACATTGTTTAGCTATTTACTGAGAGAGAACTGAACTAGGGACATAGCACTGGAATTATTTCTCAGGAACAAACAAAACGAAATGAATAGTTCACAAGGCATGGCATATTTGAATGGACACTCATGAATTAACAGACCTAGATGGCCAAGTTCAATAACCATTAACCAGATTTTCTATATTCAAGCAAAAGCAACAAGTATTGGAAGGAACTTTAAAAGGACATAACTACCAAAACTTTTTCCACAAACGTCAAAATAAAAATTCAAAATAACTTAAAACTGTTTATCAACTTTTTTCACAAACATCAAAATAAAAATTCGAAATAACTTAAAGTTGCTTATCGTCTTTAGTCAACTTATTGTTTTTTCTTTCAGGAGTATAAAAGGTGGGCTTGATCTTACCAGGTGATATAGGGTTTCTCTACAATTAATAGGTTTAACACTTTCCTTATTAAAAAGTTCAATAGTTTCTTTTTTAGATGGAATAAGTTAATAGTTCAAAATTTGCCCCCCCCCCCCCCCCCCAAAAAAAACAAAGTCTTCCTCATCCTATATCTATTGCAGGTGTTATCTAGGATGCAGAGGAAGAAATTCATTGTACTTTTCATGCAAAACGTGGAATTCTTTTTCACACTTCTGGTATCCAGAGTGTTACTTCCCTATCTGTTTCTACCAACAAGAGTAAAGAACAAAAAGAATAGCACAGTAATACTTGTAACTGCCACTATGAAATCATTTAATGATCCTGGTATGCATTTGTACAGATGATCTAGGAACTGAACTGACCAGCAGATTCGAAGATGTTACTGGAATAGAATAAAACACCATTAATTCCACTGAGTTGCTGGAGTGCAAGTAGTCCAATACCTACCTGAATAAAATCAGCCAATAAAGTGATTCTTGACAAGAGTAACGGATAGCAATTCAAGTCCTTGTCTAGTCAAGGATACTAGACATAAATTAGCATAATTAAAGAATCCAACACAATTGTTTACCAGCAAAGGATAATAATATCGCCGTCTCTTAAGCTCAGTAAACCGAATGGTCGCTTTTTTAGTTGATGATCTCACAGATTTCTGAGACAAAGATAGGAGAAACAAATGATCATGAACACATTTTTAGCAGTTTACATTGCAAGAAGTTTCTACAGTGCAATTTGAAGGTTCAAAATAGTTGAGAAATCATCATTAAATACATTCAACATATTACCTTGATCTCATTCAGTTCTGAGGATATATCTGTGTCAAATCCCCGTAGAACTTGCAAAGAAGTCTCAAAATCTTCATTCAGCCCATTTTTAGCCTAAATAATACCGTGTGGACATCAGTATAACATAACAATGAAAACCTAGTTGTGACAAATATAAGTTTGGAACTCATACCAACCAACGAGGAGATTCAGGTATAAAAAATAGACCAGGTATCAAAATCATGCATGGGAACATTCCTGCAGAGTGGGTTATAAGTTAAAAAAAGTTAATGTAAAGGTTTACTTCTAAATATGTTCAAATCTAGGATACAAGTGATGACTTCATATTATGACAGTCCAAAAAGAAGAATGGAAATTCTATTTGATACACAGGAAAAAATCAGCTTATTCAATGTTTTTGAGTTGCTTCAATGAACTTGGAGATGAAGAATAACTTCAGATATTTCTAAAAGGAAGGGGAATTTTAGAATGCAGAAAAACTTATTTCAGCAAGATGGACATCATCAAATGCTTACTTGATAAAAAATTCCAACTAATTCTACTGTCTTAAGAATAGAGAAGATAATAAGACAACAATCAATTTGTTAATCATCAAATGGCTAGGAAATCTACTTGCAGTTACACTAGCTTTACAAGGAAGACCATATTGCTCACCTATAACTGCAAGCACTCTCCAGCTTACAAATAAGCCCAACAGATATACCAGCATTATCCCCACTGTTACAGAGAGCTAACGGCAAGAGATCAAATTATTTCCTTTGTTATTAAAAAATGGGACATTTATATCATAAATCAAAAAACTAAAGGATTGAATGACCAGGAATAACTGTAAATCCCAATACAAAACCAACCTGGTTAATGGATCCGAGGACTCCCCTCATGTTTTTAGGTGAAATCTCTGCTATATATACAGGAACCTGCAGATAATAAGCAAAAAGATTACAGCAAGCAGGACTATTAACCATAATTTCAAGAAGAACAATAATAGAAGTTGACCACTTAAGATTACCACATAGGAAATAATGCCAACACCAAAACCTTCCAACAATCTTCCCATAAACAAAAATGAAATATCCTGTTAAAAGTAGGGAAAAGGCACATATGATCAAGTTAATTACCTATAAAAATGCAAATTCAACCAGAATGTGCAAGTGATAAAAACTAATCACTTACAGTGGCAAATGAAACGGCAAACCATCCAATAATATTAGGAATTGAAGCAATCATTAGAGTCTGCATTTCAGGGAGAAGATGAGATAACTGGGAATAGTTACTAAAGAACCAACGAATGAAAAAGAAAAGATTACTAAATAATCAGAGAAAGAAAACGAAAAGATTATCATATTGTCAAACTTCGGTTCAGGCGAGTTTTAGAGCAACAGTAGAGTGCTCCTTTGTTCACATGTAGCTACAGATTTGATGTGTGAAAACCTTTCTTCTTTTCTTTTTTTTTTGTTTTTGCAGACATGTGAAGGAAAGGTTGTGCACTACGTAGGCACACCTTACTACCTCGCATTAGTTAGGTATACTTTTGCACAGAGTACGTCCTTTATAAAAATTCCTTTATTGGCATTAAGAATACAAGACCCAATAGTTGAAAGTGCCTTAAAATTATACCCCTTTTCGTCCAATGTATTCTGATATTTGACCGCTTGCAATTGCGCCAATCATTGCACCAACATTTGCTAAAGATCCAAAGACCGAGAACTGTCCATGAAAAAGTAACACTATGTTTAACAATTCATCAGTGGTAAAATACTAAATCAAGGCGGCCACCTATGAACTTTTTCAATGAAAGTCTCCCATAGCACACTGTTTCATTCAGTCAGTAATTCTTATGTTTCTGGTTAGAACTTGTAGCTTCACTACACTAGATACATGTCAGTGTAGTTTGGTAGTAAGGGAAGTGTTCTCCATGAAAAACTCATTTTCTAACTGGAAATCATTTTCCTTATAATTATTTTCAATTGCAACTTCATATTACTTGCTTCAAATACCCAATTGTCTAATCAAACATACTCCAAGTTGCTGCCTAACATAGAAAGCATTTTTTCTATTTTGCCATACCAAATATACCAACAAAAACTCCGGTGCTGTCGGTTTTGTACAGATGAAAAATGGAAATAAAAGTAGCAAAACAAAAATACCTCTGAAATGGTAAGTCCAAGGTCGCTTATGATTTCGGACTGGGTAGGATTAGAGTAACCACACTACAAAATTACAAAATCAACCACAATATAATTAATGAGAAAAGAGAGAGAAAATTTTGTATAAGCAAATGCAAGGAGATGGAGAAATTAATGGGCATACGGTGAAGCCAAATTGAATTGGGCCTAATGCAACGATAAGGACACAGAGATAAATAGAGATAGATTCGCGGAGGATTTGGGCGGAGGAGCCCATCATACTAGACTGGCGGGAGCTCATCCGGTACCAGCTGCCGGTATGGAGCAAGGGCTTCCGAAGGGCGTCGTCGGCATTATCATCTCGGAAACTCATCGTTCCTCCGTGTTTTCTGTTTCGGTTTTGGATAAAGGTGAAGGTGAAAGATCAAACAAGGCCAGGGTGGAGAAAGGGATTATTCATAAAGCCGTTACTGGCGCCAATTTCGCAACAGACTCTAAAATAACGGTGAAACACTCCCCAGCCAATAGAAGCGGGATGGACACTTTTTATTGGAGCTTCCTTTTAATGGTTTCAATTTCTTTTCTTTCTTTTAGTTTAATAGCAATTTCGATCCCCCAATTATTAATTAATTATACGTTTAGTTCTTTTAATTTCCAATTAAGCATAATTGACCCTCAAATAATGTAAGCATGCATGTTTAATCTTTTTGACTATGACCCACAAATTCATCATAATTATTATTCCATGCGAATGTTAAGTTTATTTTATTACTTTATATTTAACATTAGTATAGCTTTAAAAATATTTTAAGTAAAACATATTTTATATATCAAAAGAGCAAAACATACACATGTCAATCAATAAAAAGTTAAATACATCTTTTAGAATATCACTATTAAAATTAAAATTTGATTAATGAAGAGTCAAAAATGCTATTATCCCTTTTCTTTTACTATGATCTTTAAAGATTTATTTATTTCTCTTGTATTTTCTTCTAAATTCTTTTTTAACTCTTATTCTTCGTTGACATATTGACTATATTAAAGTGATTATTGATTTGATTTGAATTTTTTCTTCTTTATAAATGTGTTAAGCGTTGTCATTTTTCATATTAATGGATATCATAGAACTTTTTGTTTCTCAATTATGTGATTGATTATCATTTAATATTGATAAATATGTTCAAATACATTGTAATTTATATTTAAATATGATTTCAAAACAACATTTTAAAAATACTCAATTTTTTCATCATTTCAAAACTTAGATAAGACTTTAATATTTTTGTTTTAGATTTGATAGTCCGTAAAAAAAGGAGAAAAAATTTTAAAATTTTAAGATAAACAATCCTTATGTTTTACCAGCAACCAAGTATAGGTTCTTGGTTAAATTAATACTCAAAAGTACAAATAACAATAATGTTGTTATTGTAATTTATATTTAAATATGATTTCAAAATAACATTTTAAAAATACTCAATCTTTATAGTATTTCAAAACTTAGATAAGACTTTAATATTTTTGTTTTAGATTTGATAGTCCATAAAAAAAAAAGGAGAAAAAATTCTAAAATTTTAAGATAAACAATCCTTATGTTTTACCAGCAACCAATTATAGGTTCTTGGTTAAATTAATACTCAAAAGTTTTATTTGTTTATTCTTTTATGGAACTCTTAAAAAGGCAAGTAAAAAACAAATGAAGAGAGATTGTGCAATATGAAAATTTCAGGGGGTCATTTTGACATAATATAAGAGTTGAGGTATCAAAAATCAATTAACCTGCTCTGAGAAAACAAAAGCCCTTTTACTTTACCACTGCATGGACTTATAAACCTTTCAGCTCTCGAATACGATAGTCGACAGCAACGCCACTATCAAATCCCTACGCTGCTGCCGTCTCCTCCCAATCGCCACCCCGTTCCCCTCCTTTCTCCGCCGTCACAGGAAGATAAAATAAACCGGAAAATTCCTCATGGGAGAGCAAACTCAAAAACAAATTGAAACCGAAACCCAAACTCCATCCAGTTCCGATTCCACCGTTGTATCAGACCCTCCTGTGGATATTCCTTCAAACCCTTCGAAAATCCCTATTCGCCCCCAGAAAATCCGTAAACTCTCATCTACTACCGACCAAACAACCCTGCAGCCTTCTGATTCATCGCAATCTGTAGTAACATCAAAGAGTACAGGTACCATCACCAAGAATCGTCGGAGGGGTGCATCAAAATCTACAAGAGCTTTGCCCCAAATCATCAAATCATTATCTACATATGGGGAGATTGAGAATGCACTTCACCATCTGCGCATAGCGGACCCACTACTTGGTTCCCTGATAGATACGCTTCCTTTCCCAGCGTTTGAATCGCACCAACTTCCTTTTCTAGCACTTTGCAAGAGTATTCTCTATCAACAATTAGCGTGTAAAGCTGGTTCTTCCATCTACACGCGTTTCGTCTCCCTATGTGGCGGTGAGGATGTTGTGTGCCCTGACGTTGTTCTCTCCCTCTCTGCTCAACAGCTCATGCAGATTGGTGTTTCCGGTAGAAAAGCAAGTTACCTTTATGACCTTGTGAGCAAGTATAAAACTGGAATTTTGTCCGATGACGCTGTTGTAAAGATGGATGATAGGTCTTTGTTTACAATGCTGTCCATGGTGAAAGGGATTGGTTCTTGGTCGGTACATATGTGCATGATATTGTCCCTTCACAGACCGGATGTGTTGCCTGTTGGCGACTTGGGGGTTAGGAAAGGAGTAAAAATGCTGTATGGGTTGGAGGAATTGCCAAGGCCGTCACAAATGGAGCAATTGTGTGAGAAATGGAGACCATACCGGTCCATTGGGGCATTGTATATGTGGCGGTTTATCGAGGGAAAGGGGACCCCAACTCCTGCAGCAGTAGTGATGGAGGGTGGTCATGTGCAGCCGCTGCAGCAAATTGAGCCTTAACAGGAGGTACAACAACATCAATTGCAACTTCTGTAGTCTATCAATGGCATTGACAGATTTGGGTATGTGTACCAATTTGCTTCTGAATGATTACATGATATATCCTGGATAAATGCATCTGATGCGCATTGTATTTGCTACACATTGGGATTCAATGGCAGTGTAAATTCTTTATGTTATTGTCTATTGTTGCATATTAGATAACTTTTATGTTGCTTTAAGTGTATTGGATGTTCTGCAAATGTTTTGTTTTGCATGAATGTTGTATATTTGGTGTGATTCAAGATCGCAATCTGCATAAATTAATGTAACATTACCTAGCATACCAGTTGTGTTGCAAAAAGTGGAGAGGCTACACAAATATTGTTGCTCTCTACAAATATCACTGTATCATCAAGAACAAGTTTCTCGTGTTTTTACTAATAACGAGAAATTAGCTGCAAAATTATTAATTCTATTCCTTGTATTGTCTTTCTTTGAACTAGTTGGTGTATGTTTCATTGATATGAAAGGTTTGATGCATTGGGATGCAATGTTGGACGGACAGACAGTATCCTTTTGCGATAAAGAGGGCTCCAGATTTAAATATTGTTTTAATCAGAGTGGACGTGCTGTGATGTAAAATGTAGGCTTTGTTTTAAAAAGAACTTGTTTTGGTTGGAGGTATTATTTGCAACTCTCGAGTGTCTGTCTTAGCCTGGCATATCAATTGCGAGCTTGATCTTCTGAATCTGATTGATAGGATAAGGGCCCTACTAAATCTTACTTTAGGCTTGAAACTACTTTCCTGCTTACATCAGTATATGCATTAAGCTACTCGTCCAATCCAATGATCTATGTGCCTTCAACCAATAATCTATCTATTTCTGGTTCAAGCCTTTTCCTTTTGAGGGATGTCAATGGTTTATTGAAAAGTGATCAAACCGAACTGAATCGAGCCAGGAATTTATGTGGTTTGTTAAACCAAGAAAGCTTTTTTATCCTCTCAAGCCATGACCGTTTTTGGCAGACATTCTTGATTCAATGATAGTTACTTCTATTGTGTTTGGCATGTACCTGCTCGTGTGTAGTCATAACATGTTGTTGTAATCAATTATATAGATCATGCAGGAGTTGTTTCTTGTTCCTTTGTCTTTTATTTTACTCTAGTTTTGCCCTTGTGATGTATTAACTTGTGTGTTATATGCTACTGTTGTCTCTTCCTCCTAGATTCTTCCTTGTGTGGGGTTGTTACGTGTTATTTATATATGTGTTTTAGTTTTTATGTGGGTGATACACCAGGGGATATTGATCTTTGCTTCATTTAACATTTTTGTCTTAGGGCTTGCGTTTGGGACCAATGATTGAGGTGTTGATTGCTGGAAACAATGTGAATTTTGAAGAGATGTATTGAGCGCTTATTATATTCCATCAATCTTGGATGGAGCCAAAGATTCACTATTTTTTGACTTTGGGGTATGATGGAATAAAGTAAAATGGCTCTTTAAACTGTCTG
>JAABOM020000049.1:22138651-22176909 GCA_011800125.2 Solanum clarkiae | reverse complement strand
CTGTCTGCGCTTCTTTCAATTGTGAAGTAGCAGTTAGTCAATGCAACTTTCGACGCTCATGATGGGTCATCCGGAAATAGTCGCGCTATGTTTTTAAACATAGGGGTCAGGCTACGTACATCCGACCCCCCTTACATTGGGGTAATTTTGTTGTATTGAGCGCTTATTATGATGGGGATTATGAAAGTTGTAATAACAAAGCAATTATGCTTCAGTTATTCAAGTTGGTCAATGGAATTGCAGAAACTTAGGTGCTCTAAAGGACTTGTAAATAGCAGACCTTCATATTTTGTCGGGAACAGCATTTTGATAAATATTATTGTTTTTTTATAATTTTGGTCAGCTCTTAATTCTTCTGTTCATTGAATAATAGAAGGAAATGCACTGCTTTTTAGTTTAGTATGTATAAACCTGAGAGTGATCCAGCTCTCGTCTTTGTTTTGGCCCCTTCTCTTGCTATTTGGATACTTTTGGACACGTAGCGCTTACCAAATGTGGGTTTTCAAATATTGCCCCTGGTACATGTCGACATATCCTGGGTACCGATTTGGGTTATGTAAAGGAAATTACCCAAAATGATGTGGAAAATAGGAGATGTTGAAGTTTGAGAAACTATAGTTTAAGGGTTAGTGTTGTTCATAGTTATAATTATATTAATTATCATATATGACTATAATTCATAACATTTTTATTTTAATATATATTTTTATAGAACAATTCTATTGCTCTAGATTAAGATATTTTCTATTTTTAAATGGTAGTCCCTTAAATTACGTGCATTAAAGTTGTAAATTTTTAATCATTATTTAAAAATAGTATAAAAAAATTGAGATACAGTTTACTCAATTTTTTCAACTTTCTTCATTGTTCTTCGTCAGAAATAATACAACTATTTACAAATTGATACGAGTATTTAACAAATGGAAAAACTAAAAGAATACACAAAACACAAATAAAGTGAACAAAAATACAAAAAATATAGTTATTATACCTTATGAATACAACCTCAACGTGTATACATATATTTATTGAATACAATGAACACAATTATTATTACAGTATGTGTACAATAAATAATTAGTTGTTTCACTCAATTGTATTCTTATATAAAAAATATTCATTTATATATGTATTCACTAATTGATAATTCAAAACTAATGTTGATATTTGAATATAAGTGTACCACACAACTATGACTATGGATTGATACAACACACTAAAATGTTTCAAAATTCAACTATATTAAAAAATAATTGGAGAAAGCGAATATAAAAATATATTATTTTCTCTGATTCTTGCAGGATTGCTACCGAAAGTAACATTATTAAATTTTCTCTCTTTTAAAATATTTTGAATGTTTTTTTTCCCTTAATAAATTTTGCCCCTTACTCTTAATACACTTACACAAATATAACTTTAAAAAGGTGATCAAATCTTGATATGTATATGTAGTAATTTTAAAAGCAAAACATGCAATTGACGGTAATATGCAAATAAATTGAGAGAAATCCCATTGATTTAGGGTTATGAGAGAAAAACTATAAAAGGAAGAGGAGAGAAAAAAAAATAGAAGGTCCATTTATTACTCCATTAATTAAATATCTTATATATAACTGAAAATTTATCATTTAATATAAAATATATCTATATAATAAAATATTTTAAACTATAACTAAATACCCTAAATACATATCAATGTTTGCTTATACCACGTAGTTTTTCCTTTTCTGTTTATGTTACAATGAAAATATCTTTCTCGCGTTATGCTTCTGGATTTGGGTTGGAAATGGGGATATACGCACAAAATATACTTGGGATACATGTACATTTTTCTTTATAATTTAGTTTATTCATCCTATCATATCCTTGGAGTTATTTGACATAAGGTGAAAGGGAAGTGCAGGACCTTTATTTCTTCATACATAAAATGTTTCAAGGGGTTGACAATCACATTTGGTCGTGATTTGTTCACTTTTCTCCTTTAATTTATTCCCCTGAAAAACGACAAAAATAATTTAGTGAATGTTTTATAGACGACATTTGAAGAAATAACACATGAAAATATGTAATTTTTTGGCTCAATTGGATCTTATGAAGCTCCGCCTTTACTTTAAACCCTCTTCATACTCATACAACCCATCTTTTAAGCGAACCAATCATAGCATTCTATCTTTAAAATGTTCAGCCTTAGAATATCTCTGGAGAATATTTACTCCTATATTTTATTTATGTCTACAACAAAATGTTATAATTGATAGGGGGCAAATTGGGAAAATACTCAAACAGTTATGATATTATTCCTAGTTGGGGTCAAAGTCTTCAATTTTAATTTTTGTTAGTTTAAAAGAAATTATGTAAACAACATGTGCATTACCTTCGTTTAAAGACCACCCGGTTAGATTGACCTCAGCACTGAAACAAGTCGTATATCAAAAATGACAAAAGGATGAATACATCATATGAATATTAACTAACAATATTGGCTGCACCATTTTAGGGCTCCAATAGAGTTTTTCTATTGGCTAGTATATCTTTTTGTTGCCTTAAAATAAAAAACAATATACTTATATTCTGGTGCTTCAAATTTTTCTATATTTCACTAACTCTTAGCTTTCAAGCATTTTCATGTTAATTCGTCTTCAAATCTGAGATCGATCATACATATTGTCTTCGGATCTAGCTCAAATATAAATAACCAAGCCTTATTAATCTATTTAAAACATAATCATTTTATTACTTTGTTAACTTCATTTTGCAAACATATTTAACTATTAATCACACTCATCAACAAGTTAAATTGTTCTCTAACCTCGTAACAAATTCAATTTCTTTTAATAAAACAAGGTAACTTTCTGCACTAAACTACTCAACTTAGTTGAGTCATTATCAACCCAAGTTAATTCCTCTTCTTTTTTCATTTACAAATCCATTTCTTGGGTTTTGTGATTTGTCAACGTTTGACTTAATTAAACTAAAAATACTCGCTTTGGTGCTTACTTTTTCTAACCTTAACTCATCGAATCATGATTAATGTTATCATAATGGTAATTCACAGAGGGAACTAAAAAACAATAGTACGAACATAAATGAGAAATATCAAATGGACACAATAATTTAACGTGATTCGGTCAATCAACCTACGTTCACAAGTGAGAAGATAGGCAATCTACCATATAAAAGGAAGTATGCAATATTGAGAGAAATAATCACCTCACTAATTCATTTGAAATACAAAGAGGTTAACATACACTTGTGTCTCACAATTTCTCTCTCTAAACACAACTCTCAAGTCTTTATGGTTACATTGTAAATGCTATCAAGTTAGAAGAAATGGGTATTTTGTTATAAAATTGTAAAATTAGATGTTCGGCCTAACTCACACCCCCAAAAACTAGCTCAAAGGGAGGAGGATTGTTCAAGCCTTATAAGAAGTCTACACATCTCATTAATTAACCACCAATGTGGGACTTTTGTCATTCTTCAACAATAATTATAAAACTTTCCTACTAGAAAAAAAATTCGTCAAATATGGGAACATTTTATTTTTTTTCCTAAAAAGAAAACCCAGAAAAACAGGATAAATACCCAACACATATCTGGTGTGAAAACAACATAGGAGTAGATGTTTAGGAAGTGTGAGTCGATATAGGACTAAAGAACATAATAATTATGAGCGCTCAAAAATGAGAATGCTCGATTTTGAGAGATCTTAACTCAGGAGCTAAATTTTTATTTTGAGTTAAGCTCGAAGTCCATTTTTAATATGATATTTATATCATGCCCATCGTTGTTATGAGTCTCAATATTGGATTTCATTTTATATTGTTCATGCTCCAATTGGCAAACTTAAGCATGAAAGAATGCGAAATGTTCTTTATAGTCTTATGCAATTATCAACTTCCGAATTAGTTTTAGAGACGAAACTAGCAATTCATGTATGATTTAATCAAATTCAATAGATTTTATTTAAATAATTATATGTGTGCTAATAAATATATACAAATATTAAATTTAAAATTCAATTATTATTACTTAAATTTATTTAAAATCCTAACTTCACCTTTAATTAGTCCAGATCGAAACATGATGGTGAGTAAATAAGAAACTTGAGTGGTGATGGTAGCCGGTATTGATGGATGCATATGAAACCATTTAATGACACCATTGTTACTTTTAGTTCCCTGGAATGCCATACTTTTTTTCCCGACAACTAATTAATGACATCATTTTTACTTTAGTTTTATTGAATTCTATTTAATGCTTTATTATGAAAAAATCTAACTCAAAAGTATTAAAGTAATTTTAATAGCAAGAATTTAGTATAATAAATCTCTTCTTAATTAATTAATTAATTTTTTATATTTTACATTCAATTAAATAATATCACATAAATTAGGCGAAAAATAATAATTCTTCATTCATTTTTATTTGTCATTCTTTCATTTGTAAAAACACACATTTTAAAAAAAATTATAAGTGAAATAATAACAAATAAAAATAAACGAACTGCATATTTCTTACCATTTCACTAATTTCTGCGGAGACTGAGTATTTACTTTTTGGGGAGTAGCAAGCGTGAAGGTGATGATGTGACATGCCCATAATCTCCATTAGATTTTGTCTGTCCTTTTCTTCTTTCCGCTCTTCCAGGACTGTATATTGGACCCCTACTCCACAAATTCTTTACACAATTTTTTTTTCTTTTCTCCTACCAAATTTAAGATTGCATCATTTTCGAAAGCTCGTATATGTTAATTCAGACCTCGCCTTGACAAAATTATTGGTACTATACAACAATACCTTTTCGAAAGCTCGTATCTGTAATAAGTTTTTCAAGTGCTACATACTGTTACAGACAAATAGTCATATACATATATAGTATAAGCAAATCTTATAACAAACAGACTAAAAACTCAATAAAGCTCAATCTCTCTATAACAACATCCTTGTATAAAAACACCTCGTATAACAGTTAAATTTTTATACATAACATTACAATCTTTGTAAAGTGCGTCCCCGCCCTAATAACAGTTATCCTTTTTATTATGTAATATAAGAATTATACGTTTTATAGAACACATAAAAAAATGTACCTTTCACTTAATCTTAGTTGATATTTATGTTTTCTAATTTTAGTACGCACTTAAACTTAATTATATAATATCGAACAAATAGACATATTTGTCCTTTACGGTAATTTTATGTCCTACATAACGTCCTATATGTATTATATTATATATGATGCATGTATTTGCTTTGTTCAAATTTATATAAATTTACGTGTTTAATTATATACAACTAAAATTAAAAAGCACTGCCAGATATTTTGATACTTTTTAATACACTACATGACAAATATTACTTCTACAAACATATTTTCCATCATTGAAAGATTTTCTTATTTATTTATGAAGAAATAGACACAGTAATTTTGTGTCCTACATGACGTCCTACATATATTATGTCACATATATCATGTGTCTATTTTGTTCAATTTTATATAAGTTAAAATGCCTAATGGGTGAAAATCATTTTCATCTTGCAGCTTTAATTTTAAAATCAAACTTTTCTCTCAACTTTGAACAATAATCAAACTTTGCTCTTCATCCTAATTAAATCTTTAAAATGCCTATTATATCCTTTCATATTTTAATTTTTTTTTACTTCTTTAGAAATTTTTATATATATTTTTTAATTTAATGTAACAAATGTTTAAAAAAACATGAATATTATTTTTTCAACAAAAAAAGTGAAAAATAGTGATTTAGTAAATAAACTTATGATATTTTATAATGAAACAATTAGCATAATCAGAAAATTAATTGTTTTATTAACAATAATCAACGCTCCAATATTTATTTATGCAAGTGAAAATAGCATAAAAATAATAACTAAATAAATATATTTTACCATAGAAAATACAAACAATTAATTTAATTAAAGACAACATTTTAAGGATTGTACTATGGTTTTAAAATATTTACGATTATAATTTATGTAATACTCCATCAATGTCAATCAAAATATATTTATTTGCATAAACGAGAAAATCCACTATTATTTATATAACTTAGCTCTCATTCTAACAAGAGTGAAGTATTAAAAATACCGTCAAATTTGTCACGAATTATTAGTTTCGTCCTTAAACTATTGATAGGCTAAAAAACATCCCCCAACTTGGCGAACCAAGCTTAAATACACCCTTAAACTTGGGACAAATAATTAATTCCGTCCCTGAACTATTGATAGGCTTAAAAACACCCCTCAACTTGCCGAACTGGTTTAGAAACACCCCTCACGCATCCCACATGACATAACAAGTGAGTAAAATTCATTTAAAGTGTGTGAAAGATTAGAAAAAGATCATATCAGCCTTATTTTAAAAAAAATAAAAATAAAAATTATACAACTTTAACTACCAAACTACTAAAATATTCTTCTTCTTCTTCTTCTCATTTAACGTTTCCTTCATTAATGGCGACCTCAAAGCAATTTTTTTTTGCATTCTCATTTTCAATTGCTTGATTTTTTTTCTTTTCCTATTTTGTTTATGATTATTTTTTGTCAATGTGGACTTCTAGTAACTTTCCATCAATCTCGGATGGAGCCAAAAATTCATTATTTTTTGGCTTTGGGATATGATGGAATAAAGCAAAATGGCTCTTTAAACTGTCTGCGCTTCTTTCAGTTGTGAAGTAGCAGTTAATCAATGCAACTTTCGACGCTCATCATGGGTCATTCGGAAACAGTCGCGCTATGTTTTTAAACATAAGGGTCAGGTTGCGTATATCCGACCCCCCCTTACCCCGCAATGGGCGGGAGCCTTTGAGGCATTGGGGTAATGTTGTTGTTGTTGTTGTTGTGGACTTCTAGTAACGTTAAAAATTTCATGATCGAAATATAACAATCTCGTAAAAAAAATTTGGGATTGTAAAACTATGGCAGCGAATGAAGCTCTACAAAATTTCAAATCAAAATCTAATAAGTTACAGAAACATGAAGCTGGGAGCGGGGGTAGGGGGTGGAGGGAGATGTTTTTAAACTTATCAATAGTTTAAGAACGAAACTAATAATTCGTGCCAAGTTCGAGGATGTATTTAAGCTTAATTCGCCAAGTTGAGGGGTGTTTTTAAGCCTATCAATAGTTTAGGTACGAAACTAATAATTCGTGCCAAGTTCGAGTGTATATTTAAGCTTAGTTCGCCCAGTTGAAGGAGTGGTTTTTTAAGTCTATCAATAGTTTAGGAACGAAACTAATGGAGGGGGATGTTTTTAAGCCTATCAATAGTTTAGGTACAAAACTAATAATTCGTGCCAAGTTTGAGGGTATATTTAAGTTTAGTTCGCCAAGTTGAAGGAGTGTTTTTTTAAGCCTATCAATAGTTTAGGAACGAAACTAATAATTCGTGACAAATTCGAGGGTATTTTTAATACTTCTCTCTTTTAAAAATAGACATATTTTGTTTCGTCATGACACCATGCCCCCCCCCCAAAACAAGCACCCCCAACTTAGGGGGAACAAAAAACACCTATCGTTTTGCACTCTTCTTTGTCATATACAATAATTTTGTATTCTACATGACATCCTACCATATTATGTTACATATTACGTGAGTATCTACTTTATTCAAATTTACACAAATTTAAATGGCTAATTACGCACAATCAAAGTTAAAAGACCTATGTCAACATTGAAGTAAGTTAAAAGACATATCTATTTATTATGCCTTTATATAAAACAACTAGAAATGTTGATAAAATGTTTTGATACTTTAATACACTGCATGACAATAAATATTACTCCTACGAACATATTTTTCATCATTGAAATATTTCCTTATTTTCGTATTAAAGAAAAATGTTACTACTAAGCTTACCGCATTATAGTTTCTATATTCATAACATTTCAAAATAATAAAAAAAAGATTTTATGCATTTTTTATGCCTATTAGCCAAATATCATTTGAATGTCAAATATTATTATAAGTGTATAATAATGATGGCTATAACAGACAAAAAGGATCTTAAAACCAACGAGATTTCTTTTAATGATCTGTGATTGTATATGAATTTAATGGAAAGAAAACACTAGGAAATTATGAAACGAAATTCGACCCAATATAAAACTTAAGAAAGTCAAACTTTAATTTGAACACGTTTCAGCTAGTGAATTTTGTAAAATAGAAAGGAGATCTCATATGAAATTGCAATGTCACGCGGCATGTCCTGTTGACTCTTACTCCTCAACAGGCAAACACATCTGTTTCCCATCCGCCTAAAACTTGACAAATTAATATGGGTGACTAGTCACAAAAACCAAAAAAAAAAGGGATTGGCGATTATTTGTAGAGATATTTTTTAAGATTTTACAAAAAATAAAAGATAAAAAAAATCAAAACCTATAGGTTTAGGTTTACTTTTTTCCTTGTAGAATTAAAGTGGTTTCTAAAGAAAAAAAACACACGCACACTATAATCCCATAAAATAAAATCTAAAAAATAAATTGTAGGTATATTTTACTATTACCTAAGAGTAAAGAGATTATTTTAAAAAAAAAAAATTTCTCAAGAGATGAAATAAACGAATAAGAAACAATCCAAAGTAGGATAGAAAAAGATAACATAAACGAAAACAGTCATGACAAAATGCTACAAACAACAATGCAATCATCTATAGTCATAACAAGCTACAATAATAATCAAGATGTAAGACAAATTTGGTGCATTAAAACTTCCACCTACAAAGATCTATTATACATGATCTTACCTTGCATTTTACGAAATGTTATTTATAAGACTTAAACCCATAATCTCCTAGTCACAACTTTACCAATTACAATAATCAAAGTGTAAAAACCAGAACTAGCAAATCAAACCCATAGGACAAAAGCACTACAAAAGTAAAACTAATAATAGCACGACTAATAATATAAAGGAAATAGCAAGACAACATTCAACTAAACACACCTTAGATTCAAATGTGTTATCCATAACCTTCTATTTAAAAACACGACCTCGATAAGTTGAAGCCACATCATATCACATCTAATTACCTCCCTCTGGTACTGCTTTGACCTAGCTTTATCTCTCTTGAAACTATCCATAGTCAACCACTCACACCTCTACACTAAAACACCTATACATCTCCCATCTCAATCTCGATTTCTGCATCTTGTTCTCTTTCGAAACTACTCCTGAAGAGAAGATCTCGTATGTTCCTAATATTACTCAAAGATCTCCATAATAATTAAATTGTCCAAATACATTACTTCATATTTCACAATATTATTTCCCAACATATCTTTTTCAAAATCGAAAACTGTCAATAAGTCCCATTTCGTACATTTAACCCATTTTTCTCTATGTTATTATCTGAAAGTTTGACAGAATAAAAAAAATAGTTGTATGTCCCCTTAATTACAGTACAAATGTACAATTATACCTTCTTCTACTTCAAAGTTACAAGGGAGGGAAGGTAAGAAACACCCATAAAATGGGGAAGAAACTACATTGCAAAATATCACTCCCCAGTTCCTTTTTAATTGTTATGTATATTATAATTGCTTATTCTGAAATAATTATAGCAGTAATTCAAAAATTTAAGAGAAAATTAATTATTTTAGAATTAATAAATAAATAAATAATTAAAAAATTAATAAAAAATATATTAGTGAGAATACACATATAAAAGTCAAAATAATAAGGTTAGGGTTTTGGCACGTGTATCCACATGAAGCTACCAGTTGTAGTGGTTAAATTAATGATTAGTAAGACCCTTATCTCTTAATTTAATAAGTGAAACCCTAATCGGACATTAGATTTAAACAACAAACTACAAGTTCCACCAATCAAAAAAAGCTTAGTCTATACAGATCGATTAAACAAATGGTTTCCCTTTCCATTATTCTCGATTAGCAACTTCAATCATCAATGATTAAACTACTATGGACTAAAGATTATTTAATTACTTAATTAAACAAATAAAATAAATGTGTAAATACTATTTTGGGCCCTTTATTGTTACTACTTTCAGTACTCCAATAATTTATTCTTCTCATTAGTTTAAATTGGACGGTGGTGCAGTGATGGCCAGGAACAATTTCCAAATCCGTCTCCGACAGATAATCAAAAGCAAAGAATATTAAAGTTGTATTATCTTTTTTCCAGCTCCTAACAGAATATCGGCTGCCAAATATAATGACAAGTTGAAGTTTCCATATATTCGGGCTATTATTAAATTATTACTACTGTTTTAAGATTAAAGATGAAAAATATTTATTAATCTAGTAACTTAAAACTGAACATTGATGAAAAGCAATAGATATTTAATTTGAACGTCCATAACGTCCCTAATAGAAGATACTAGAGTCAATAGGCTAAACCACTAGACAATAAGATCGTACAAACAAAGACAAGAACGAGAGTCTAAATAGAACAATGGGCAAGTGTTCAATAAATATTCCTTATCCTTAATTACTACTAATATTTAGGCAAATTTTCAGGCAAATCCAGAAACATATATTAAACTATATATTTATATTAGCAAATTCATTAAATATAATTAAATATTTAATTACAATTTCAAAATTTGAGTTTCTAAAGTTAAGATTTTTGAAACTCAAAATTGTGCCTGAATATGCATTTACTTGAATTTTATTTTTTTTGGAAATCTTGCTAATGAAAGACCAAGAAAACTGATCCTGAGTTTTGGAAATTTAAAAATATTTGAAGATTAAACTTTTAAAATCTAATTAAACTTCATCGCATAACAGATATTTGAATATGAATTTTTAAAACTATGACCAAATGCTAGCCGAGTCCGTTCTTTATTTTTCGACAGCCCCACTCCAAACAAATTCCGTGGGCGAAATATAGCACGTACAAATACGGAAGTCTTTATAAGGAGACCCACATCTTGGGCTGTCACAAGGTCCAAGCAAAGAAATTTTGACCTCATTCATACACACCTTGCCCATGAAATAAAATTGCTTTCCAAAAACATGGAAATAAAAATAAAGCTATAATCACTTTAAATTAAAAAAACAAAGTGATTTACTTCAAAAATGAAAACGCAAGGAGCATAGACGCCATTGTGCTTGTAGAAACAGTAACATTAGTATCATCATCATCAGAAAACTAAAGGCAAATCTCCTTTTACAGATTCTCTTAATAACATTGCATTCCATTTGCAAGCACTGCCTTTGTCGTTTCAGGAAAAAAAGTGTTGTGTGTTAACAGTGTAACACCTGACACACACACTAACGGGAACAAATTTCTGCAATTGCTTTACCGTGGACCCTATATCACCTACTTTATTTTTCCACACTGTACAGCACCAAAAAGCCCCCGGCCCCTTCCGATGCCTTTCTCTTTTTAAAAACACCGCCTAATTGGCTTTGATTAACCATTTTGTCTCATCTTGTACTTACGGCTAATTGTGATTAGATTTTGAAGAAGAATTTCTACATATTATAGTTATGTCACCATCTATATTTTCCTCTGATAGTCCACGTTTCTTTAAATTATCTGACATGCTTAAAGAAAGGTAAGGCTAATAATAATATGAGATTGTTGGACCAGTGTGCAGGCTGCAGAAGAGGACGAACATGACCTTGTCGGTTGTTTAGTGGAGTAAGTCTTACTTTCATCAATGTCTTATGGCAACTCATCACTCATTACTCATTACTCATTACTCTTTCTTTACCTACCAAACTATTTCTTCCGTGGTTTCTTGGCTTGGGTGCCTCTCAAGGGGACGCAAGAAAATCTTCTCTCATTTAATTATTTTTCTGGGGTACGACCCTTCTTGCTTCCCTCTAAATCCTAGATGAATAATTTTTTACCTGACTCTGTTGACCGGCTACTACAAATTTTTTTCTTGAAATTTGAATAGAACTGTCTACTACTAGCTAGCTCAACAAGGTCATCGGGTCAATTCTTTGTCCATTTCTCAGACTCGATAATAGTAGTACAGGCAGTGGAGTTAGCACTAAAAATATAACACTCAATTGATTAGTCCACCAATTATGATCAATCACTGTGTTACCTAAAGGAGTTTAGAAGATATTTTTTTGTAACTTAGGACAGATTACCAGAAGGTGAAAGTTTAAGATCAGACAGTCATTTCAGATAGCAAAACTAGTAATAGAATTTATGGAACACAGAGGCCAAGAAAAGGGTATGGGCATGCCCAATCCTATGGGTTATAACCCATCTCATCTTAACCAGCAGGAATCCTCCTCCTCTGCAGCAAACAAATTCCCTACTGTTCCTATAGCTTCAGATAGAAGAACAAGTCAACAAATTATCCATGAAAATACCATCTTTAGCCCTAACCAAACCCTAGATCAGCATAATCTTACTCAAAATTCAGATCCAGATCCAGTTCGACAACTATCTACGAGTTCACCGAGTGACAGGAATATTACCTCCGTCAGGTACAAGGAATGTCTCAAAAATCATGCTGCAAATATGGGAGGATATGTACTAGACGGTTGCGGAGAATTTATGCCAAGCGGAGAAGAAGGAACACCGGAATACCTGAAATGTGCAGCTTGTGATTGTCACCGCAATTTTCATCGGAAAGAGACCGAGGACGAATCACAAACACCTGGAGTGCATAGAAATAACCACCGTATTCTCTCCCAAACTCCGCCTTCTCTTCCAGTTGCGCCGACGCAGCACCAGCACCATCATAAATATTCTTATAGCTATCCAAGGGGTCACATGGCACCAGTAATGATGAGCTTCGGTGGGAACACGGGAGTTCCAGCTGAATCATCAAGTGAAGATCTGAACATGCTTCACGGAGGACAAGGGATAATTCAGCCTTGTAATTTTTCGGGGTCGAGGAAGAGATTTCGAACGAAATTCAGTCAACAACAGAAAGATAGAATGCAAGAGTTTGCTGAGAAGCTGGGATGGAGAATTCAGAAACAAGATGAGCAAGAAGTGCAGCAGTTTTGTAACGAAGTGGGCGTGAAGAGACAAGTGTTCAAAGTGTGGATGCATAACAGCAAACAAGCAATCAAGAAGAAACAAACTTAACAGGCAAGACTACAAAATTTTTCATCCTACGATTAAATTAGAGACCCTTTTTTTTTTCTTTCTAATTTGTGCATAAATCTAATAGATAATGAGTTAAGACAAATAATCAATTCTTTATCCACAAAATGTCAGTAAGCTTAGCTGCTGATTTTAAGTTCTTACCTTATGTGGTTAATACTAATTCATCACAAAAGTCTCTTTAAATTCCCCTTTCTGTGCATTGATTGCGATCGCTAAGTTGGTTTTCTTTAAATCAGTCTCTTTTTGTATTTTTCCTTATTTTTGTCACAAGCTGCTACCACAAAAATAACAAAGACAATATCAACTTCACATTGCTTGATATAATTGAGAACGCAAAGTGAGGGAAATAAACTAATGAACAAATAAGTAGGTCTTTTAGTTTGAGCAAAAAGAATTAAGACTGGTACGGTGATTTTATGCTACCAAAATATATGATACTTGTAGTATGCTTAATTATAAACTATGATCTTCTTAGAATATTGCATTGATTACGAATATAAAGCTTGAATGGTTGTACTTACTGATAATCCTAATCATTAGTACAAAGGACTGCTAGTAGGATCGTATATCATCCCAGAATCTCTCTGGTACAAAATTAGGGCCAAAACATGCCTGTAAAAGATTGAAAAACATTACTCCATAGCCATACAACGTTTGCTATGCTTGTTAGAACGTTCCAGCTTTAGCAAAGCAGTCGTAAAGACGTAAAATCAAGTCTCTCTTTATATAACTATAGATAGATGATACTTCTAATATATCACCTGGAAGACAAAGACGAACACGAAGCATACATTATTATATGTTTTGATGCTCTTGGATTCTTGCACTTGGTGACAACACAAAGATGAAAAGTAGCATAGTGATGGTCATGCGAGAATGACAATAAAATCAAGACATTACTCTTTACCCTAGTATAATAAGAGTGCTTCCGATGAGGAACTAAACTAATGAGTATTTTTAGCAGTACTTTCGTTTTGTTAAATAAATGCACCGGCAGAGTTTCAGTAATAATATAAATGGAGTTCTAAGCTTGCCGCAAACAAGAAAACAGGAAGTTGTATCCAATGCAATATTAGGTTATGGTGTGATTATTTTCTGAATACTCGGAAAACCAAAGAAACACAAATATTTTGTGACCGGATTTGTTGGGGTATATTTTAAATTATTCCTCTAATGGGGCGTCAAGAAGATCCTATAAGCAGAACTGCCTGCACATAGTGCTTACCAATTTCATCTTCAAATAAAAGTTTGGACCCCTCACACTGAGGAAACTCAAACGAGTCTCAAGTGATATTTATACTATTAATTGAAACCCGTCCAAATTGAAAAAAGATTGTGTATGGCCCATTCAGATTTTACCCATCAAATTCTAGGGAGAAAACAGGCATGAACTCACCGCCAAAAAGCACTTCTCCTCTCTATTTCTATAAATATATTTTGACTAAAAACTTATTTTTCATCTGAACTAGTTCACTTTCTGATTCAATGTGAATAAGAGAAATCATATTTACATAACACAATAAACGCTATCCAGGATCGTTTATCTCTGTATGGTGGAGGCCCTCTTGAACGACAGTGACTTTGGAACAGTAATAACAATCTGGGTCAGCCCGCAATATAATGGCACGTCCCAATATGTAGCATATGTCTTATCATTCCAGTTGTCATAATTTGAAATAATGGGATTCTCGTACATGACTCTTAAATTCAGCAACAGTAACAGTAATGCTTAATACTAGTTGGTGCAATCACTTTTGCACCTTTATTATAATTGTCCATCCAAGGAAAATATGCATAATGAGCGTTGTCATTATCTTTATTAAATCAACGTTTAATCCAAGCTACATGGCCTTACAGAATTGAATTCATCAACAACTTCACCCGTCCTACAAAAACAATACGTAACGATAGATCGAAGATGAATATAATAGCAAATTTAAAATCTAACCGGATGGAGTGGGTGACATCTTTGCATGCCAGATTTCCTTTCAGGGGCTGTTATATTTGACTAATTGCTCATAATTCTTTGCCACTTGCACTTCTCATTTTTGCTCCGAGGTTACCCGCAGCGTCCGAAGCCTTCTCTTTGGCCATTTCATATTTGTCCTTTGCTTGTTCATTCATTGTATTCTTGGCCGAGTTGTAGGCTCCATGCACTTTTGATTTGGCCCCCTCATAGCCATCATAAGCTTTGTCTCTTGCATAATTGGCTCTATCGGTTGCCATTCTTATGGTGTGATCGGCTTTTCTAGAGGCAAAGTCATAGGCACCCGATGCTTTATCTTTCATCGTGTCTTTTGAATTACCAGCAATATTAGAAGCCGCGTCCCTTGCTCGGTTCATCTTTTCAGATACAAATCCATAAGCATCATACGCTTTGTCTTTCCCAGTTTCCTTAGCATCACTTGCTTTATCAGTAGTAAAACCATAGGCATCCGATGCTTTGGCCCTCATCCTGTCTTTTGAATTGCTCGCAATATTAGAAGCCCCGTCCTTCGCTTGGTTCATCTTGTCAGATGCATATCTGTAAGCATCATACGCTTTGTCTTTCCCTATTTCTTTGGCATCACCTGCTTTATCTGTGGCATAAGCATAGGCATCCCTAGCTTTTTCCTTAGCCATATCTTTTGCTGAACTACCCATTTCGGAAGCGGCATTCATGGAGTCGTGCGCCTTCTCAGAGGCAAAATATTTGACATTATAAGCTTTATGTTTGATGCTTTCTTTGGCATCAGCGGCCATGTCGGAAGCAAGGTTAGTGGCTTGACCTGCCTTATCAGATGCGGAGGCATAAGCATTGTGTGCCTTCTCTTTGGCTAAATCAGCAGCATCATAAGCCTTATGTTTGGCTCTTTCTTTTGCATCAACTGCCATATCCGAAGCAAGGTTAGCAGCTCGACCTGCCTTATCAGAAGCATAAGCATAAGCATCATGTGCTTTTTCTTTGGCAAAATCGGTAGAATCATAAGACTTATGTTTGGCACTTTCTTTGGCATCGACCGCCATATCTGAAGCAATGTTAGTGGCTCGACCTGCCTTATCAGATGCATATGCATAAGCATCGTGAGCCTTTTCTTTGGCAAACTCAGTTGCCCTTTTTGTGGCTTTGCCAGTTTTCTCCGATGCATAGGCATAAGCATCATTGGCATTTTCTTTTCCTCTTTCTTTGGCATGACCAGCGGTGTCTGCTGCTGCATCCATCGCTTGATTGGCTTTCTGGGACGCAAGATTTGTAACATCACCGAATTTGTCAGATGCTACATCAGCCATCTCCTTAGCCTTTTGAGAACCATACCTTTGGGTTCCTGCAAAAAACATCTAATTATTAGAATTCTTTCAATACACTAGTTCTCTCTTGGTTTTCTCTAAGCTATAGTTCACAAGTTGGGAATTCTAAGTTAAATTACTTTGAAGTATTTTTGTCGTTACGACTTGAAAACAAGTGCAAGCACTTTTCTGTTTTTTACCCAAACACTTCAACACTGTTTTGGCTTTAAACGAACAACCCTAAAAGAAATCAATCCAAACCAGCTCTAAAAGCTTTATGATAGGAAAAACTACCATATGCAGCAGACTTAACAGAATCTCTTGCATTTGATGCAGTCTCCTTGGCTCTATCCGTTAATCTGTACGCTTCATCTTGTGCATCGTCTTGGTACCTGAAAATGAGGGTAGCAATCCCACATATAGTCGTTTAGATTAACATACGAGCTAGCAGTGACCTGTGACCAATTTAGAAATGATTAAAACAAAATTTATTGCACCTAGTTGCTAAATATATTGGTAATAATTTCATGAAAAAGAAATGGTCATTCTAACAGATGGCAATGTCCGATGATAAAACAAACTACTAGAACTGTATTCACTCGGTAAAACCGGTACATAACAAGTAGTAGTAAAAATTCCCTAACTAATTTAAACCAATTTTCCAAACCTTCATCTGAAAGTGCTCCACATATATTCGAGTTTAATTGTTCTTTTCACAGGGTTTTTGAATCATTGTATAACACCTACACTTGCCTTATTAAAATCGGGGAAGTGAAAATTTTAAAAACTTGTTAGTCAATTCCCGCCATTGATTACTTATTTTAACTTTACCATTTCAAAGGGCTGCCAATTGAGACATTATACCCTAGAATCTACATCCATAGTGTTTAGAGAGTACCTTAGAAAAAAAAATGCAATGCACAGTCCCAATTTAAATGTCTTACTTTTCATTTTTTAATATGTCCAAAAATAGTGTTTTGTTCTACATTGGCAAGTCTAAGAACGCGATCATTTGATTACACATACGGAATTTAAAATCACAAGATTCAAAAAAAATTCTTTATTTCCTAAAGTCAAACTAAGACACTAGTTTCTCAGAGAAACTAAGACATTTGAATTGCGACAAAGAACTAACATTTAGCTGAGGGCTAACTTCGTAAAAAGGCATTCAAATGTTATGTCTACGCGTCTAGTATATAATCAGCAGATATAAACTAGATTTGTAGAGCACACTTGCTAAATGAGATAACATCATCCACGATTTGCAAAAAATGGTAAGTATTACTCCCTCGACCGTCTTCAATTTATTAAGTAAGATTAAAGGTCTGTAGCGAAATTATTTTAAAGAACATATTATGATAATTTTTGTTTTTATGGCAGATCGACCAAGAGGAAGTTCCGATATAGCTTATGAGTTGGTCAAATTAATTTATAAAATATTTTATAATTTATTCACACATTTATTAAATATCAAAAATGCTTATAACCCAAGTATTTTATGCCAAACAGCATTTTGGTTTAACCATACACTTAACAGTTTTACCCTAATATCTTTTGTAATCTCCAAAGCTCTCTCAAAAATAAAAATTTTAATTATTTCTGTTTATTTCCGCATTTTGTCCTCTTTATTATGGAAAAATAAATTTCAGTTGATATATATTTTTTTCCGTGGAAAAGCTATTTCAATTAGTATTTTATTTAAAAGCGTGCTTATCAACATCCCTTAACCAACGACGTTACTAGTTCTGTCCCATACTGCTTCTTCACTTCCCCCTTACCCGCGCTTTACTAATGTACCCCTTATGAAACACTTCATTTTACTTTTATAAACTTATTTACACTCTTCAAATGAATTCGTTACAGGGGTAAAATGAAAAGTTAAAAAGATTAATTCTATTTTAATTTAGTAAAATTAAGAAGTAATTTGAGAGAATTATTTCTAAAATGAGACGGAGGAACCAGGTGTTTAATCATCATTTTTTATCCAAAAATAAATATAATAACTTGCACCCTCCGGTTCCTTTTATATGTCATCCTTACTATAAATAGATATACTCCCTCTATCTCATATTATAAAGGCATTTTTCATTTTACACGATTATTATAAATTATTAATACATTAATAGACTTTATTATTTTACCTAATATTCTAATTAATGGTAGGGTAAAATTTAAAAAAAAAATAGTAAGTGCCTTCATAAGATGGGACAAATATTTATTAGAAGATGCCTTTATAATATGAATGGGAGGGAGTATATGTCAATCACAAAATCAATGTATAAATAATATTGTTCTTCCTATTTTTATCCTTGATAGTTTAATGTTCTTTGAAAAAATATATTTGGTCAACTAAAAATAATAATTAAATTTAATGGCCAACAAAAAGAAATAATTATTGTACATCGAGTAAAATAATAAAATTACTTCTTTTTTCAAATGCAACCAAAAAGGTGATATATAAAAGGGATCGGAGGTATTTATAAAATCAATTAGTGCACCTAGAAATAAGAGGTCTCAGTAGCTACTCGAAAATATAAGGGGAACCGGTAGGTTCAACAAACAACATACCATAAAAATTTATTATACGCTGTCTTATCTCGTGAAAATATAAAGGAAAGGGTCATAATTAGGCATTTGCTTACTCGGAAAATTTTCCAGCGATCCAATCAGTCCAAGAAGCAGTTTTCTCTTTAGCATCGTCCATTTCTCCTGCAGCCATATTTGCTTTCTGCTTTGCAATCTCCGCCGCTTCCTCTTCCCAACACCAGCTTACACTTAACATCCCCACCAACACTAACATTATAAACAACGCCCTCAAACCCATTTTTTCTTTTTACTTGATAGTGTTAATTAAGAATATTTTTTCAACTCGATTGCTTTTACAACTATGACTTATTATCAATAATTTTATTTATTTTTTTATTTTGTGAGAATTACGAAAGGGTGAGAGTGGAAGAGGAAGATATATATAAAGTTGGGAAGTTGGAGAGAGCGGTTCTTTAGAGAGAGAAAATAACAACGTGGATGCATGTGAAATGAGGTCTCGTCGTTTACTGCCACGTAATTAAAATGGCTAAGACCAAGTCTTTACCGTTGATTTTTTATTTTTTTAAAATCTTTAGACAAACATTTTTTTTCCTCTCTTTTTCTTATGTTTTTCTAATTGTCACATCACACTCATTTGAAGCCAAATACATTCACATAGTAGATTGAAATATGTTAATGGAATAAAGCAAAATATCTTTTTAAATTATTTGTGTTTTTTTTATTTGTGAAGTAACAGTTAGTCAATGCAACTTTCAACGCTCCTTGTGGGTCATTTGGAAACAGCCGCTTTATGTTTTTAAACATAGGGATTAGACTGCGTACATTCAACCTCTTCTCACCCCACAATGTGCTGGAGCCTTTTGAGGCATTGGGGTATGTTGTTGTTTGTAAGTTGTGATGTAACTAACTTGTGATAAAGATAGATGAATAATTAGTAAATAGGAGTAAATGTTAAAAATAATCGTAACAAACGACTAAAGAACCAATTCAAGGAAAAAAGAGGGAGAATGCTATTATCCTATGTTGTGTGAATAGGCAAGTGATCTTGATTTAGTTTATTCGTTAGTCTAAAAAGACGTTTTCTTAATTTGGTCAAAAGTGGGTAAATAATTCTTTGTAACTCTAATTTTACCCGCTGTGCACTTTGAGCTTCAGGTTAAATTGATTTTGGGCGAGTCAAAATAGGAGCAGTAAATGTCGGTTGATCATTGACCTGCCCAAAGGTCTCCGATTGAATAAACGGCCATATTGTTAGATGTATTATTAGATATATCATATTTTTATGAGCCAGTTTGATTATTTGTAATGATTGAGATCGGTGCTTATACTGATTTGAATCCATGGAATACATAGGCATTTCATTATCTATCAACCGATGTCGTTCTAAAAGATCCACTGATTACCAAAATTGTATAAGAATGTGCAACTCAACAATATAAAATTTGTGATTAATATTGTCTCGTGATTAGCCGTTAGCGTTCGTAAAATATACTATAGATTATGCTCTTTATATCGAAAGGATAATAATCAGAGTTATACAATGGTTACACCAACACATCCCACTAGATCGAACAAGAAAATAATAGTCTTGACAGAATAATATTTCTTTCCATACGTACTTCGTCCACATACGTCGATATCTTTGACTTGACTGGTATTATACCTCGTACTCCTGTATAAAGAGAAGCTTTAATCAAATACGTCTTTGAACCCAAAAGAAAGATAGCAATAGTAGATTCAAAGTTAAAAGTTTGACGCATCTCATGAATCGACTGTTGATACATTAAAGCAACAGTACAGCCACTAACATGACTCAATAAAACAATTAAAAAAAAAGAAACTCCATGTTGTCAAGACAATCTTTATTGTAGCATCAGAATCACAAATTAGAGATTTCAAAGTAAGGAATAAAATATTGAGTTAGATTATGGTCGGGTACGGAGTATCTAAGTGTAGACAAAAGAAGTCTCTCAACTCCTACCTGTATTTAGAAAGTATTGGACCTTAGGAATTTTATCCAGAAAGATTAGGGGCCAGGGGAATTACATCTCATGTGGACTCAAAGACAAGATAACAACTTGTATGGAATGTGCATGGCAAAGCATTACCTTTAATCTTTATATATAAATAAAATATAATATAAGGAGTTTGGTCACAAATTTTTTTGGATTATTCATTAAAATAATTTGATTTATGCATTTGTTCGATCAACTCTCTTAAATATATCTATCGCGCATATGTACATATAGTTTGAGCAGAGTTGATCATTGTTACCTGTTGTAGTTGGTTTAACGAGACTTTCCAGCAGACTTGTATTTTGGGAATGGGACATCACCAGACTCAATGTGCCTGACATCCTCTACAAGGATAGCATAGTGTCGTTTAACTTCTTCAACTGTTTTCCCACCGACGTATCTAGCAATGTTTTGCCAGCGATCAGGTGTGTCCTTATCGTAGACGGCGAGTGCCTGCTCGAATTTCTTGTTTTCTCTTGGAGTCCAAGCAGTCAGTGAATTTGATGCCATTATATTCCTGATATCAGAATGAAGTGTATATATGATGCTCGAGTAAATCCTGAAAAATGGAAAGTGAGTAAGGTATGTTTTGAGAAGTTGTTGAGGGAGGTATTGAATTTATAGTAAGGGGGAAAGGATGCAGGGGTGGGGTCTGCCAGTTGGGGAATATATTACTTATTGCAAATGGAAGAATCATGGGGTGACTCGTCCCTTTAGAAACCACAAGTACGTAGAGCATATTAATAGTGAAGGAGAAGACTTAGTTACCATACATGTTGTTTATTAATGCTCTCTTGGTGTATAACATATGTACTGGAATATTATTGTACAATGACAAGACTCATGAACCAGTAGGGAATCAATACAGGGAAGAAGAGTATTAACAAAAATTATAAACCATAGTAATTTTAGATGAAATGGATTGTCTATTAGTGATAGGTGGGATGACGAAAGACCTATATTCCTCTCCCTACTATTAAATACACTAGAACTAGAACTTGATGATCTCATTCCATGCTTTTCTTAAGAATCCAATAAAAAGTTCCGTTTACACAACCAACCATATTGAGTTTAACTGCTGGTACCTTTGTAGTTTTGAACGAGGAAATGATCTTTTATTGCAACATACAAGTTGAATATAGAAAGAAATTGACTACTTTCAAATATCTTGGGTATAAAAATGACGTAAAACTAAAACCAAGTTTGTAATCAAGATCTACAAAACCAAATCTCTAAATAGAACTGTGTCCTGCTACTGTGCGGTATATATACCATCTCAACTACATAACTATTCTGATATACATCATAATTGCTGAAAGGCCTCCAGGCTTCAGATTGATATAGATTGAAAGTGAGGTTATTAGGTCAGAGTAGAAGCAACTTGACTTAGCATATGAGCGTAAAATGTACGGAGTGTACAATATAGTCCAAAAGTATTTTATAATATCAATTTAATAAGTATTGATATTTGTCTTTATGTGACGTAACATGTGAATGGTATCTCTTCAGATAGTGCTTTCAGATTCTTCAATTTGGTTCCTCGTGCCAAAGTGGTGTACAATATCTTAGCAAGCTTGTTGTACCCCATACATCTATTCAGCATATTTGCCAAAAGGACCACTGCCTTTTTGCTAGTGGAACCAAGTCTTGTCACGTCAAGCTTTTTTCTTTTTAATTTGATATCCGATATTCATATTTGAGTCTGATAAAATTTTAATTTACGCAAAAAGAAAATTCATATTAAATCAAAGGAGACTCCGATACTCACTGCGTGGAACCATCAACTGTATCTAGATCTAAGGAAAAAGCATGTTTAATCAGAATGTAATTTCCTGCTTAACATCTCTCTTTAATACTCCTGTCAGACTCATTTCAGTTTATGCATATATATTTTGCTATGCTGAGCCTCTCGATTTTTTACACTGTCTGTATTTTAACATGACGTGCAGAAAACCTTTCATTCTATTATGAGTTGGAGTACTACTTGTTGGATTTAAATAAGGTATGAATTGAAAAAATGAGAATTAGGAGATTAAAAGAATGTGGAGAATCAAGAACCAAGTAAAGGAAAAATGAAGAGTCTCTTTCGTTGATAAAATAAAGAAAAAAGTTTATCCTTATATTAGGAAATATTTTCTCTAGAGTTAAGTAGAGGAGATTCCCTCGCACCATCGTCATCGTCGCTCGGCTAATTAATTCGCAAAACTAATTTAACCGAATTTCAAAATTTGCGCTTAAAATTTCGAACAGACATCTTCTTTTCGAAAAGATGTCATCCCTGTTCAGAACATCTGAACAAATGAGATGTTCTGAACAGGTGACTACGCACCCATTACTGGCTATAAATAGAGAGGCTTCCTCTCAATTTTCCACATTGATTTTCCTTCTCTTCTGCAAATATTTTCTTACACATAAATTGTGTCTGGGTGTGAATCTGTTGCTTTTTTTGTTTTCTTGCATTCGTTGAAGTTACAAGAGTTTGAGGTACCGCTACTTTTATAATAATTTATTTGTTTTATTCTGAAGGAAATAATCCACAATCTCAATTACAGTGAAGAGATAAAATTATTTAAAGACACACGATAAACTCTGTGGACTCAAATATTTTGATTTTATGATTTTTCTGTTTCTACATTACTACTATTTAATTATAGGAATAACACTACTGATGCGTGTGTGTATGAACGATTAATTACTTGTTATTTTTGAGTGATCTAAATAACGTGAAATTTCACAGCACTGTATGACCGGGGAAGGAGGGTAACTATGGTGGGAGTGCAATCATAGGATGAGAGGGACTTGTGGCAATGTCGATGGATATTCTGCTATTATTAGTGGTGGTCCTTTCACGTCATTTAATTTTATAAAGGTAATATTTGGATTCCTTGTTATTTTATATCTACCATTGGCCAAATCTCCATTTCTAGGCATTTTTACGCAATGAGGTGCTCCCTAAAAGTATATCTAGTGGACAACTTGTCTAATGAGTCATTTCTCTATTCCAGATTTTTTTTTACGCGACTCACCTAGCATAAAGTTTAAAAGAATAAAAATAACTTATGAATTTTATGATGTTAAATTAAAATTAAAATCAGATAATTTGATTTGTAGTTATTATATATAAAGTTAAAGTTAGATATTTGACGTATGAGTGTATTCTCCTGCGACTAATAGCATAAAGGAGAAATTGTCCTTTTGAAAGAATCAGTAGAAAAGCACAATATATTCCAAGAATATTGAATGACGTTAGTCTAATATTTGTGATTTTAGAATAGGATTTTGTGTGATTTTGTTCTGAAGGATAATAAGAATATAGAGATGGATCAATGATGTGTGAGGTGCCAAATTATATTTGCACGTAACATAAATAAAGTAAATAGTACAATGTGATAGACCACCTTACATGGTTTACATGAGCCCAGTACGTTAAAACAATTCTTGAAAAAGCTGAAACGCGGTTCCCATGGCCATCAAAAATTATTCCAGACAAGGATAATATGAAAATCTTTCGGAAATAGTCTCTCTACCTCTATAAAGTAGTGGTAAGGTTTGTGTACATTTGATTCTCCTCAGATCTCACTTGTGGAATTATACTACATATTTATGATTTTACAAAGGACAATAATGGAAAGTATGGTGTAAATTTTATTTTTAAATATTTTTCTTAATACGTGTGCATTACTTCATAAATTCAATTAAAATAGGACAAAGGGAGTGTTGTCCGATGATTGTGATGAATTAACATGATTTTGATGAAAATATTGAGTGCGAATTTATATCTCCCTACTTCAATTTCATTTTTTTTCAGAAATTTACTTTATTTTACGCCTTGCACAAATTGTGTTGGACTTTGTATTTTTTATTAATGGATAAACCCAAAATTTATAAGGTCGGAAATATAAGATTTGAATCGTTGTGAAATAAAATGAAGTCTCACACATGCATAACAACTTACCAATTGTGTGACTCATAAAAAGCGTGTCTCGCTCCTCAGTCCTCCCTGATAAAAAATGAAGACGAGCCAAAAGAAATTTTGGAAGTGAGTGGGGAGAAGGGAAGCGTTTCTTTTGTTTTGTGAGTATAATTTGTTGAAAAAAGTTGTTCTTTGTATAGAATCCAGGACCTCAACCCAATTGGAAAAAAGTAAGTCCGACGGGAATCCTCCAATGTTGATCTGAATCTTGTTCAACATGAGCCAGAAATCCTCTACATTTGTCATAATCATGGAAATATATCTTATTTCAATAGTGGACTAATAATCTCAACCTTAGAAAGTATCAATACTAGGAAAGAGTCAATAATGCTGAGTAATTTTCTTTTTTTTTTTAGAGAATTTTAATAACTTAGTTAGTTGATCATCTGAATTTTACATTGTTGGTGAGAATTATTGATTTTTCAATGTATAACCCTGGATAAACTTTTTTAAAAAAAATTAAAAGAATAATAATCAATACTCTATTTTCATAATATGAATCCACGTCAAAATCATAATAAAACTTCGGGAAACTTGAGTAAATATAACCTTTGAGAAAATTTCATATATATACAAAAAAGGTAAAAAGTTTATTCAAAAAATAGCTCATGTTTTATTCACATAAAAATAGACCAAATCAGTGAAACTATACAATATAGTTTGTCAAAAATTATAGAAAATATACACTATTATACAATGTATATTACTTATATATAAGTAATACATTACATATATACATATTATGATACACAATATACAGTGACTATACATACCTATATAATGAATGATTATTTTTTTGTAATTATTTTAAGTGAACTAATTATCCCCTGTAATTTTCCCTCTGGACCTAGTAAAATTAATCTGAAGCCCAATAGCAGCCCATGTCCACTAAACTGCTTTAATTGTGGTGAAGAACCCTTAATTAGTCATGACGTTAATTAGTGACATTTCGTATAGGTCACCATCTAAATGTTGATGTTGATTTTTGAAGATTATATTTTTCCTAATTATTATTCTTTTCTGTTATGGTAATATCTGAGTGTGGACAAAAACATCAACGAAAACTACCAAAAGACAACAATGTCTTTTTTTCTTTAATTTCTGCGATAACAAATGAATAGATTAAATTGCTTATATAGATAAGTCACGAATGGTTTGGAATGACGAGTATACACTACAAAATAGTTTTTGGACATTTGCTGTTGATTTTCAAAGCTAAGGTGTTCATATTTTGAAGTACGTACCATATTGTAGAAGTTGTAAAATGTCTACATCTCCTAATTATGAGGAATTAATTAAGAAACGTTTATGTAATTAATCAGCACGCAAGTTGCAACCGATTGGATATTTCTACGTCCTGCACCTAATGTACCTTTATTATTTTTGTCAGAGAGCCCCCATTTAATTTCATTACTATCAAAAAGGTCGTCCTATTTATAGATAGTGACGTCTCAAGTCCAGTGGATAGATATTCATTCAATGAATGTTAGTTTGTGAACAATTAATATCTTTTTCACCATTTACCTGTTAAAATGAAGATTTTTGGCAAAAGAAGGCTGTAAAACTCAAAAGAAATCATATATTGCCTGTTGTATTTAGGGAAGCATGTTAATGGGTTAGTACGGGTAGGATGATGTCTGACCTTGTGATATACTGGGTTAGTAAATTTAGTCGCGTCTTTATATCCGATGTTGTCATTGTCCACTTTATACTTGTTACCTTTATTGTATTTATATATTATCATATATTTTTCATTTTAATCGTTTTTCTTTTTTTCCTTTTTATTCATATCTAGTATCTTATATTTCGAAGACGAACGCCTTTCGAAAACATCCTCTCTATCTCTATAAGATAGTGGTAAGATTTATATATATTTTATCCTCCCAAAACTCATTTGTGAAATTCCACTGAGTATCTTATTGTTGTTGTATATATTGTTTGTTTGTGTTTTTGTAATTTGATCGAAACCCGTTACACATATGTCTACAACCTCTCATGAGCCAATATTATTCCCACTTCATTTGCTAGGAGGGGGAGTTACACATTTGGCCGTTCCATCAAAAGTATTTAGAACAACTAGTCACTATACACATATTATACAATAATGATACATATATTGTACTATATACTTTCAGCTACTCTATTTTTTAATGGACGGCTATTTAAGTTAATTTTCGAAAAGAAAAAAAAGGCTACAAAAGGTAAAAGACATATTGGCATAACTGTTCTTTTGTTCCATACTTGACAATTCGAAAATGAAATTAATTGCTAGCAGAGGTAATGAATGTTCACGTGCATTGACATTTATCATGCATATTATTATGTAGGTAACGTTCTCCTAATTAATCCAAAATTGACAAGTTGATAAATGCATATTAAGCTATAGTTGGTCAAATTCTTTCACAGTAGTGATGACTCTTTCGACTAAAATTTTATAATAATAAGTGGTAGACGCGTAGGAAGGTGAAAGAGAGCTTAGTCAACACGATTGTCAATGGGTTATTGTTGTTCTATTTTGTGTCACACAAGAAAGTTAGTTATTATATTAATTTTCTTTCGAGTGTTGACCAAGTTTTAGTTTTAGAGTATCCATTCGTCAATTTTTACCTGTCTTCTGTTGAACTCATCATCAACATGTGCCTCAAAAAACTCCCGTTTATTGCGGAGTAAGGGAGGGTCGGATGTACACAGTCTAACCCCAATATTTAAAAATATAAAGCGGTTGTTTCCAGATGACATGACAGAAAAATAAAAAAGTAATAAATATTAAGAGTAGTTTTTTTAAATCACCTAATAAATATAATATTTTAAAAAATATAATAGAAAAGTGACCTGATAAAAAAATAAATTAAGAATTAAGTGTAAAATTATTTCTTAATTTTATAAATTAGACAAATATTATTTAATATCCCAAAATGATATAACAAACAAGTAGAAGCAGATGAAGAGGGTAATTTTTATACTCAAATAAAGACCACTTACAACTCTTAATAGTTTACTTTATGTTTAATTAGCTTCTCCTACCAATAACTAATGTGTTATTAATAAATTTTATAGATATCAGTATAATGATTAGATTAAGAGTCCGTTCTAGTTAAACTTGTTTTTAAGCTCTTTTTAACTTATAAAAGTATTTGATAATTTTTAAAATAGCTTGAAAAAAATAAAATTTGCTTAAAATAAGTTGCAGCACCTTCCAACTTTTTATTTTTTAGCTTAAAGTTGTTATAATTTGACCAATAAAATTACCTATTTACCCTAAATATTTTTTCATATTCCCAAAAATATCCTTAAGTAAAGTAGCTTTCACTGCTCTCTCCATTTAATTATCTGCTCTTCGAAAACATCGCCCAACAGTGTTCTTTTCGCTGCTGCTCTTCTCATTTATTTAAACACTTCTATTTGAATCAAACCTTCTAATATTGGAATATAAATGTATGTTTATTTATATATATTGTCCTTCTTTCACCGTTTTTTAATAAATAATTTATGATAGTAAGAGAAATACATGAATGATAAATAAATATTATTATTCATGAATGCAATTAAAAAATATCTTAAATTCTTTATATGAAATAAAAAGTAACATTGCATGCCATTAGAAAGAATAAACATTATTAGTTGGTTAAATATTGGAAGTTTTTGAGAGGGCAAGAGAAAATTGAAATGATTGGTACATTTTGACAATTGAATATTTCAATCATGTTTCAATTTCGATCATGAAAAAAAGACATCTTAAAATTTTCATGTGAGCTATCCAAATTATATATTTAAAAAATTAAAATAAATGGTGTATGTAAAATTTACTTAATAATAAGTTTATATTGATATTGAAACAAAATAAAAATTTACTTTACTTTATTTTATTCTTTTAGACATAAAAATCTTAAAGAGTATTTCAGATATTTTTAATTAAAAAAATGCTTAACAATATTTATGTGTCAAACACATCAACAATTTTTTTCAGCTACAACACTTTTATCCAAACACATAACTACTTGTTTTTAAAATAAATTTTAGCACTTTAAAAATGTGCTTCTAAAGTACTTTTAAAAACTATTTTTTTCAGCTAAGTCAAACGGGCTCTAAAAGGCTAAAAGACGGTTTGAATTAGTTTATTGTAAGTGCTTTTAAGTGAAAATTTTCTTAAATTAATTTTGTAATGTTTGAATAAATATTTTTAAAAAATATTTATAAATAATTATTTTTAAATTAAAATAATAATATAAGCCAAAATCGTAAGTAAAAATATCTAATTTATGACTTTTAATTTCTAAGTTATAAGCTGAAGATCAATCCAAACAGGCTCTAGTACTCCTTTTACTTCAGTTAATTTATATGAAACTGTTGACAGTTACTTAAGGAGGGAAACCAAAAAAAAAAAAAAATTAGTTAAATTATACATCTTTGATATGCTAATTATAAAAGATGTAATTCGAGGCACGTTTTGTCTAGTGGCTAATTTTATAAATTTAATTTCGACAAGATTAATTAAGAAATCAATGCCAAGACCAAAAAGGTTTTGAGGCTGTAATGTTTTTAGAGGGAGAATGGATGGTCATTCACGTAGAGAAAGAGGAAACAAAATAATTGTCAAACTTTAATTCATACCTCTAGAAAGTAAAGGTAAAAGTTATAAAACTCTAATTTTATTTGTCATATCACATATTTAATGTCATAAAACTAATGGACTGACATAATCATCAGATAAAAAGTTTTTATATTTTTTTAAATTTCATATTAAATCAAATAAAATTATTAATGGAGGGAGCATTTTATTTTTTTTTAAATAACTATTGTTAATTAGAAAAAAACATGACGTTCATTTGCTATCATTTTGGCTAATCATGCACCCAATTTTTTTTGTCATTTTCACCTTTTAAGTCAAATTGTATAAATTTTGGTTAATAATTTAAAATATATTTTTCACTATCTTTGTATGAATTTGATTTGACATGTTGTTTAAGAAAATAAAGATTTTGCTAAAAAAGTAATTGGGTCATTCTCTTTTAAACAGACAAAAAAATATACTATTCTTTTTTAAACGAAGGAAATAATTTATACTCGTAATACTTTAATATAATTTTTAATCGTTTAAATTATTATTTATAAAATATCAAATTAATCTAATATGATTAAATTTTTAAAATTAATTAAATTAACTTTCGACACAATTAATATAAAACGGGGATTAATTTACACCCAGAAATCATAATCTCCACACCATTTAGCTTTGACAAAGTCAGTCGCCACACTTTTGTGAATTGTCGTTATCAAAGTCTAATCCTCCCACCAATAACACTAAACAGATAAAACAAATTAAGAATAAAGTACTAATCCTATCCTTTTCTATTTTTCTTTCCGCCACTTTAGAAAAAAGGATAAATATATCGTCAAAATAAAACAAAGCTACAGATTATATAAATAAATATAAATAAATAAAAATAGATAATAAAATTTTACTATAAAAAAATTTAATAACTTAATTAATTATCTTAACTTTCGTCTTCAGACAAGGCCCAGATAGAGTTATTAGAAATATCTGAAGTAGACAAAAATTTCTTTATTTATTTTGAACGAGTTAAAGTAATCTATGTTTTTTCTTTTTCCAGAAAAAGAAAGAGTGATAAAGTAATCTATAAGTTACAAAGGGGAAAGGAAATATGTTTTTGCTCCCAAAAAAGAAAAATAAAGTGTCAATTTTCTTGGGCTATATGAATTTGCACAGTGTGGCATTTTGTCAGACCACTTTTAAAATTACTGATTATTTTAATTTTTTAGTAAACAAATTTAGCTTGCTTATAACAAATCATTGACATAATTGAAACAGTACCCCTCATAAAATTTAATTTTGTGAAGATTAATGATTTAATTGATTAATCATAATTACATTAATTAAAATATAACTTACATAAATCACATAGTGTAGATAGTTAATTGTCATTTTATCCTACCCATTTTAATTTATAGAAATCTTTTTAAAACGTGACAATCTAGATATATTAATTTAATAATTCAAATACATTTACAACTCCCCCTATTCATTTTTACTTGTCACTGTTTACTTTTTAAAGTCAATTTCACTAAACTTCAAAGCATAATTTAATTTTTAAAATCTAAAATTTAGATGATCTGAAACTATACGAAAGATATTATAAGTTGCTTCCTTCTTATATTAATATGATGAACAAGTATATCTTAAAATGTTGGTCAAAATTTTTATAGTTTGACCTTGATAAGTGAAATAATGACGTAAATGGAGGGAGTAACAAATTAGAATTTTTAAATATCAATAAATAACATTTAAAACATAATATATTGAATATAGAAATAATTCAAGAATTAAAATTAATGTATCCGAATTACTAAATTAATGTATCTATATGAATTACGGGGAAAATGAATTTTTGAAATTTTTAGGTAATTTTTCCTAATTTTAAACATAAAAAAGATATTTATTTACCTATATTCAGTGGGTCCATTAAAGAAGACAAAAGATACAGCTGGTAGCGGACCCCACGGTTATGAAAGAGGCTTGGTGTTGATCTGATGGGCCTAGCAATTATTTGTCTGGGCCTTTAAGCATCAAATGGGCCCAGCCATCACATCACTATTTCCTCTTTTAGAGGTTCAAAACACAGCCAATAGCAAACCAGCTTCAGCTTTATAACCAACTTAACCCATTGGTTAGTTATTAGTGGAAGAAGATAGAATATTACCCATTTACCCCTTTCAATTAATTTAATTATATATGTACTTTTTTAATTTAAAAGTTGTTTTAATATATTTTAAATTTGACGTCAACTCATCCTAATATTATACTGAGATTGAGGTATTAGAAAATGAATTGTGTCTTTATCCTGAAAGAATACTACTGTTGGCTGTTCTTCCTTTTCATTACTCAATTCTTACTTCTTCCACCCTTTTGCTTGTGTGAGTAATTGTATAATATTTTATGTATGTAATCACAATTGACCAATTCTACTATATTCCTTAAAATAGTAAGCCTTGTTTGGATAGAGTATAAGAAAATTTAGTTTTCCCATACAAAATCCTCTACTATTTTTACAAAGCTTCATATCCCTAACAGGCATAACTTGGTTACTTTTTAAACCATTTTTTCAAGTGCTAATTCTTTTTGTTTCTAATCATAAGCTTATCTTTTTTTTTTTTAGGGGAAAATGCACAAGTATTCCCAAACTATAACCAAAAATTTTGGAGTCACACTTAAACTTTAACTTCGTTCTATTACTCATTGAACTTATATTTTCGTAATTTAATGCCCCTTCTTTGCCTGCGTGGCATGTGGGGTACGCGCGTATATTACACACAAAAATTTAGGTGTGTGGTTAAGGATACAAAGGTGCATTAAATTGCGAAAAAAATAGGTTCAGGGAGTAATAGGACCAAATAAAAATTTAAGTGTGTCTTTGGAATTTTGGTTATTGTCTAGGAGGATAGTTGTGCATTTTAAATTACAAGTCTTAATAACTCAAAATATTTATCTAAAGTTTGCTTATAAAAAAATAACACACAAACTTAAAAGTAATAATTATTTTATATCTCTAAATTTTATTATATAATCTGATCTGTTAGTTTTAGGGATATGTTCGAGCTAAAAAAAAATGTCAATGTGTATGTTTAGATCAAAAAAATTAGCGGAGGAAATTTGAGAGCGATATGTCACGACCCGCTACTTGACTTCAAGTAAGAAATTTCGATCTTCTAGTTCTTTTCTTTCAAAACTTGATTAAAATGCTTATTGCATACGTATATAACGAAATAAAAAGTAGTACTCATTTTTTTGACTGTGCAGTTGTACAATATCTGTGCAAAGTGTGATCATACAAGGGGGCCAAATTTTTGATATATTTTTATACCAACTATATTCATTTAGATGATTTTTTTAAATTTTATTATAGAGATTATTCAAAATATTAATTTGTTAACATTAATAACCAAAATTCTAAAGTCACACTTAAACTTTTACTTGGTCCTATTACCCTCTGAACTTATTTTTTTCCATAATTTAATACCCTTTCTTTGCTTACGTGACATGTGAGATCCGTGCGTGTACTACACACAATATAATTAAGCTGATTAGGCGTGTTGAGTAGACAAATAAGGGATATTTAATCACGAAAAAAATAAGTTCAGGAGGATAATAGGACCAAGTTAAAGTTTAAGTATGTACTTTGAGATTTTGATTGTAGTTTGGAGGATACTTGTGCATTTAAAAAAAAAAAAAGAAATAGATGTTCAAACTACTTTTAAATACTTCAACTTTAAATAATACTTTTCAAATATAGCTCAATTTTGTCCAAATATCTATTAGTACTGCTCCATAAATTTCTAATAGCCAATACAAAATCATACATAAGTTGATATCAAAAACTAAACTTTATATTTTGTACTACCATCTATAAATTATTTTATACAAATATAAAGTGCTATAAAGTTACTTATAATACATGATAAGAGTATCCAAAGACAAAATAGCTAAATTAAATTAGACAATTCTAGTCCATTCATGTAGAATTCATCACATAACAATTTACACACTAGTATTCATCGTATATCCCTCCGTTTATTTTTACTTGTCTTCTATTGATTTGACACAGAGATTAAAAAATAGTAAATGATAGGGATAATTTTACCAAATCATCCTTTGAATATAATAAATACAAATGTCCTGTAAAATGTAATAGAAAAAATGACTATAGTTAATGATAAAATAATTTTATCAAATCACTATTTAAATATAATAAATACAATGTCTTGAAAAATATAATAGAAAAATGAATATTATTAGTGATAAGGGTAAATTAGAAACTAAGTGTAAAATTATCTCTTGATTTTATAAAATGAACAACTATGGACATCTCAAAATAGTACGGGGATTAGTAAAGATAAACGGGAGAATAATATCTTTGTCTATTAACTTCTAAAATAATCCATCCATTATAATATTTTGTCACCATAAACCAAACACCCCCTAGTGAACAGTTTTAGTAGTTAGTATATACTTAAATAAAAAAAAAAAAACAGTGGTAGTTGTGGGGGTTTATTGACTAGACAAAGGTGAAAAATTGTATAATAGTGCAGTCGTCTTTGCAGTTTTGAGACTATTATTATGTGTTGACTCTTCACAAAATTGAACGCTGTGCTTTTTAAGGAAATCTCCCGACCAACTTCCACGCCTCTGCTTCTACAACATAATCATCATATGTTCATAGTATTGTTGTTTCTAAGGTTGGTCAAAGGTGTAAAGATTGTAGCTTTAATCAATGTTTGGGTTATCAAAACCAAATAATTGTGAATATGAGGATGTTTTTCCAGTATTGAGGAGAAAGAGTTGATTTTTTTTGGGGTTTGGTGGAAAAGAAAGTTCCTTTTTGGACCATATCTCCTTGTGCAGAATTGGGAAAGATATTTCACTTTTGCTGGGAACTTGATGAGGTTTTTGAAGGTGGACTTTAGCGTTTTGCTGCTTCATAGTTGAAAGAAATAACTGGAACTGTACAAAATTTGGGGTTTCATCTTAAGCAGAGTAGAGATTGTTTGTTACTCTCCACTAGGTAAGGAATTTTCTGCGTCTTACCTATATTTGTCTAGTTTCTGGTGCTATGGATACCAGGAGAAATTCTGAATTTTAATTCTTAATTATTGATAACATTTTCTCTTTGCCTTTTTCAATGTCAACTTTCTTGTTTCTGGAGTTCTTCTGTGAAAGGCTTGTAAATGAAAACAGATGTGGTTATGCATCTGTGGATGTGTCTGTCTTTGTGTTTCTTGATTATTTTGAAAGTTGAAGAGAGGTGTTAACCTTTATAGCCTGAGATGTAATCTTTATTTTGAATAAATTTTTCATTCTTTATGGATATGTGTGTGGATTTTCTGACCTCTAAGGTGAACATGATACATGACTCAACCATCTTGTTGTTGTATGACAGATCTGCTTTTTGAATTGTGTGATTATCTATTCTTTTATTTACTTATTTCATGTGTGGGCCTGATTCTCTTTATAAGCCAAACTCACGGAAATAGGTATTTGCTCTTTGGGTGGTTGCGAATTTGAACTCAATAACTCTTGTCCGCTCTGATACTATATTGGATTGTGTGATTGTTTCATCTAAATGCTTAGGGAGAGCACAACTTTTGGTTGCATAATTATATCATGTCTTAACACTATTTTGTTGTCTTTTTCTCTTTTCCCTTTTTAAGTCTAAATTCAAACTACTGCCTTTGTCTCATCCAAAACAGGTAGGTTGTTGCTCTTCAGAAATTTAACGTGTAAACACAAAGCTGTTGCTATCAATTTATGCTAATGAAGCCATGAATTCCTGGTATAGAATCATTGCCACGTTGTATGCCTGAATAACTTTTGGAAATATTTCTCATTCTGATGAATTTTGTCCTTCATATGGATTTTGTTGTCTTGTTTTCTTCTCTGTTGTAAGCTGACTGGTTGATGCTAGTATTTATCACTCCAAAATTAAAAATTAAGTTTCTCTGCTCTTTTTTATCAGAATTTCCTAATGGGGAGTGATGCTGCTTCAGTTGCTGGGATACCATCTCCTCGTGACATTAAGGTATAGAAAACTGTGCTCTTCCATCTGTTCAGCTCCGATATTATCTCCATGCTTTGTTTAACTAAGACAATTTACTCTCGACTATTCTTCTAATCACCAAATGAGATGTCTCAAAAATTCCGGATATGACCCCATCTCTAAAGCGACAGTCCTCTTAATCTTGGTGCCGTCACATTGAAAGAGTAATATTCACTAGTCCTTTTTCTCCGTGTGTAAAGAGAATGTAGAAAACGTTTTCTGGTAAGGGAGTTTTGCTTGAGTCAGCTCTAGCTCCTGATGGTACTATAAAGGATTTATGTGAATGAATCTTTATTGAGGATGCTATAATTCAAAACTGAAATTAAAAGTAGTAACCTCATTTGCAACATTGTACTGATTTTAATTTTTGTCCTTATGAGATTGAAGAATGCTTAGTTTTGTTTATAGATTATTTACTTGTCAAATCTCATGGTTTCGTCATTATCAAGTACCATTCTGCTGTTCATAGTTAGTTATATAATCCATTCTATGCCTAAATATATCCTCTATGGTATGATGATAAACAGGTGCATCGACTAATGTGCATGGAGCTAATTAAATTTGTAACTAGAGCTTCAATGTTACTTCCAGCAATTGAAGAAGCCCGTCCTGGATGCAACTCAGGAATACAGGTGCTTTGCCAGTTAACTAGAGCACTTGTCAAAGCCAAGGACATTCTTCAGCATTGTAGGGAATCCAGTAAACTGTACTTGGTACGCATCATCACTCAAATCTTACGGAACTAGTTCTGTGTTTTTTCTTTTTTGGGTGAAATATATATTCCGTTAACAGAAGATTCCTTGCTTCAGAAATTAGTTGAAACGAATGTATATATTTGGTTAGTGGGTGGCATTTCATTGATCATCAACATTTGTTGGCTTTCCAGCGCATTTCTATTACATTTCTATATATCATAGGGAGGGATGGAGGGAAGATCCATATAATTCCAACTTCTAGCACACTTGATCAGGTCACACGACAAGTGTAAATATGTAAATGCTGCAAGTGAAACCCTTCTTTGTGTTATTTATCTACCTGTTTAGATAATTAGTCTGTTCATTCATATTATGGAAAATTAGTCTTGATAAAATTAGCTCCATATTTTCAGGCACTAACTGGAGATGTTATACTTTCAAGATGCAAGAAATCCTGCAACCTGCTTGAGCAAAGCTTGAGCTATGTGCAGAATATGGTTCCTGTAATGTTGGCTACAGAGGTGAATGAGAAAATTTCCTTTTGGGAGTTTTATCTGTATTTATTTGCTTTCTTTTTCTGTACATCTTGATGGCAAAGACATTGTTGGTGTGCTGTGTTGAACTAAATGACAATGTCTGCAGTTTACATTAGGCTATCCATTGACTGTTGCCAGAGCTTTTTGTTTCTTGATCCTGCGAGCTTGTCCAATTAATTCCTTCATCTTTCGTTTTCTTTCAAAGCTTTGTTTTTCAATGAAAGAGAAGGAAGAAGGATCACTATTAAACTGTGTATTCTTTTTTGCTTTCTATTTCTTTATTTCTCTACCTGGTTGGTTTCTCTTATCTGTTTGATGGCTCTGGCAATGCACTTTAATGACATTGTTGGCTGCAGATATCACAACTTGTTGCTGACCTGAGGGCTGCAATATTCAGCTTGGACCCATCTGAAGAGGAGGCAAGGAAGGTGTTGAACAAACTACTACATCAGTATACATCTACAACACGTTCAGGGGAAGAACATGTCTTTGAGGCCATTCAAATCGCTATGCAGAAACTGCGTATCACATCTCCAAAAGATCTTTTGATAGAGAAAAGATCCATAAAAAAACAACTGGAGCAAATTGGGGAGAGTAATCCAGCAAAAAGGAAAATCTTATTGTTCTTTCTGAATCTTCTCAACAGAAATGGTAAAGTTATTGTGGCAGAGCATACAGAGAATGGATCTCTTCGGCATGAAGACTCACTCGAATTTGAAAAACAATTTGAAGTGGAATCTCGTCTGAGATATAATTATAATGATGCTCAAAGAGACATCTTCAACGGCTCTCTACTTCCTGATGAGTTCAAATGTCCTTTATCTTCGAGACTAATGTATGATCCTGTTGTCATTGCTTCTGGACAAACATATGAAAGATTTTGGATTGAAAAATGGTTTGCTCAAGGTAATGATACATGTCCAAAAACTAAAGAGAAACTGGGCCATTTGTTGTTAACCCCAAATAACTCAGTGAAGGACCAAATATCAAGGTGGACTGCAGCACATGGGGTCAGCGTTCTTGATCCCAGTGTACAAGCAGCAGTCGGTCACTCATGGGAATCATCTTCCACTTCAATTGCTAGCTTGAGCAGCTCAATGATGGATCTATCTATAAATATAGACTTCAGCAATTTATCAATGGGAACTTCAGATTCTGGTTTTGCATCACATCCTTCACATGCTAAGATTTCAAATGATTTCAGTGTGGTGTCATCGGAATGCAGTGGCAATTTTCATAAAGGTCAATCTCGTGAAAGCATTCACGAAATGGAACTGGAGCGTTTAACGAGGCTCAGTTCACTTTCTTGGGAGTCTCAATGCAACTTGGTTGGGAATATCAGAAACATGTTGACACAAAATGGTGAAGCTAACGATTGGATGTCATCGGACAACCTTATTCAAAAACTATTTAGATTCTTGAAAGATGCACATAAATGCCGTGATCAGGATGCTCAACTATTGGGATGTCAGTCATTATTAGCAGTTCTAGACGAATGCGGGTAAACCTTCTCTCTCTCTCTCCGTCTCCTTCTCTGTAGTTTGACAG
>JAABOM020000049.1:22065631-22089481 GCA_011800125.2 Solanum clarkiae | reverse complement strand
TCTCACTTATGCATTTTGTTACAAGAATGAGGGGGTATTTATACATGTGAAAACTTGGTGATTAAGTATGATTTATGACTTTAAACTTGCCAAGCTTTTGGCCTTGAAAGTGCCAAGCTTTTGACCTTGAAAATTGTCATGCAAATACTTTAAATTATGCTGTCACAAATTATATTACGTGGACAAAGAAAATATTTATTTGAACATTCATTTTACAACAGGCTAATGTTTATGTTTAAAATCTATTATAACCTCTTGTGCAACCAAACAATACACTTGTAATTATATTATGACAAACGAACAAATAACATTAATTATTAAGCTGTAAAAACTACTATAATAGTAACTACACTGACTATAATTCTAAACAGACTCTCTTAAAAACTAGTTATCTTAAACATGATATTTGAGAAAATACTAAAAAAGAAGCAATATTTTCTTTTGAAACAAATTAAAAAAAAAAAGACTTGAGATGGAGAATATCATTTCCCATTTTAATTTAATTTTTAACTCAATGCACGCATTAAGAAAAATATTTGAAATTAAAATTTAAATCATATTTTTTTATTAGTACGCTTTGTCAAATAATAAATATAACTTTACCAGCAGTATAATTTATAGTTAAAAAATTTTCCAATTTTGAGTGTTAAAAAAATCTAAAAAGTTAATTTTCTTATGGTGTGAAGAGAGTGCAACTGAGTCGGGATCGTTTGGGTTCGGTTCAGCTCACTCCACTTTTTACCCTTTGTGGCATCCACGCTCCTCATTTCTCAACACCTCTCTCAGCTAAACTCAACACTCATTTCTACAGAAATATACGTTTGATTTTGGAGAAATCCGGTTCTGGAATCGGAAGCAATAGAGCATGGGTTCGGTGAAGAAAGCAATCTACACCGTCGGATTCTGGATCCGGGAGACGGGTCAAGCCCTTGATCGGTTAGGCTGCCGCCTCCAGGGCAACTATTACTTCCAAGAACAACGTACCTCTCTCCTTCATCTCCATTTTATCCTCACTTCTTCCTATCTATGAGGGTTAAATTTATTATTATGTTATCATATAAACGATAACTAGGGGTTTAGGTATTTGCTTATTTCACACATTAGTTCAGTTCACAGAACCCTTTCAGTTGTATAAATTACTTGGTTTTGCTAGTTTGTTTTAGCTGCATTTGCTGTGTTAGCGTTTTGTCAACATAAATTTTATTAGTGCAGGTGTCATGGCAATGTTTGATGAGAAGTACTGAACTTTCATATTGTTTTTTCAGCTGCATAGAGTTATTTCTCTCTTGTTTATTTTCCTTTGGAACTATGGATGGGTACTTTCCCTGTTAGTTGCACAAAAAAGAATTTGATAACAGTAACACATCCGCTTATTAAAGCTAGAAAGAATAAGTGATATCACATTTCGTTGGGGTTTTATATTTTCTTCCATTCCAAACAGACATTCAATGCTCTAGCTTCGAAAGCGTAATGCTCTAACTTTGAAACTGTAGTTTCCAAAGTATTTTACTGGTTATGAGTCTCAGGGGGATGGATTAGTGGTTGAGGCATAGGATACAATCTGGAGATCTTGGGTCCAAATTCCCGCTATAACACTTAGTATGAGTCTATTTCGCAGTCTCGGCAGACAGAATTACCTGATGCTTCTGCTTGTGGGCTGTAGTAGACTATCTGATGAATTAAGCCTGTTTGGATTGGCTTATTTTGGGTGCTTGTTAGCCAAAATAACTTTTAAGCACTTTGGAGTGTTTGACTAATTTAAAAAGTGCTTATAAGCACTTGGTTTAAAGCTAAAATGGAAAACCTTAGCCACCATAAATTAAAATTCCTAACTTATGCTTTTTTATAAGTCAAACGCTAGTCCGAACAGGCCTCTTAGTCCGGCTATAGTCGAAGTTACAATTTGTTGTTTAAGAAAATTAGGTCAATTACAAGTATTGTTGATTCAAGCTTATGAAGAGTGATCATATAGGGTTGCTAATCTAAGGCTTCTCATGACAAAAAGTACCTATGGCATAGTATACTATGACATATATGATCTATCTTAACAATATGTCTAACAACAACCCGAGAGCTAGATTATAACTTGATCCCACCCATTTCTACATAACCACACATACAATATTGTGACTACCATAAGTAGCTCGGGCCAATTGTGATAAATTATTAGTCTATAAATAGTTTCATCAGGGTGAGAGCTGAGGCTCGGAATCATTGACAAGCATTTTACTATTGTTGATTGTGATGATCTTATTTACATTCATATTTGCTCACAATCAGTTAATCTCACCATCTTAGGTTTTAATTTTTGTTCTTCATGTTTGGCTATACTTCTAGAATTATTTCATCTTCTGCTTCTCTTTCCTTTTTTCTATTATTATATGGTTTTCCTCTTTACGTCAAACCACATATTTTTTGTTTCACATCTAAACTTTTTGGTTGTTGATGTGATATCTACAATATGCAGCATGTCTTCTTGCTTTAACAGTTTTCATTCTCTATCTCCTTTTTATTCCAGTGTCGAGGCATAGAACTTTGATGAACCTGTTCGACAAAGTACCAGTTGTTGATAAAGATGCATTTGTGGCCCCAAGTGCCTCTATAGTTGGTGATGTTCACATTGGTCGTAATGCTTCTATTTGGTATGGGTGTGTTCTGCGAGGTACGTTCTGCTTCTGCATATGGTAGTGCCAGTGCTTCTTTATTTAGAAAAATGTAGTGCTTAGAAAATCTTCATATAGAAGTATGCTTCTGTTATATTGATTGATTTTGAAGAATACATTTTTCGTCATGGTAAAAATATCTGTGGAGACAATTGAGAAGGGTGAGAAAAGCATTCCTTCTTGTAGAATAAATATTTGCCTCTTTTGAACTATATAAATGGGTAGATATTTAGAAGATACCTGCATTATGGACAGCTCAAGGTTTGTAGTTGAATCAACAGTATGTCCTATGCCAAATCTTTATTTATAAAATGTTGTTTGTTAATAGTTGGTTAGCTCAGCAAAGTAGAGATTGCTTTTTTCTTGAAATACAGCATTATGGTGTTACATTTTTTTCAGAACTGATAAGTATGATATATATCTTGCAGTGGTAGTTATCTATAGGACAAGGACAGTAGATATTGCTAATTCCTTGAAATGCAACATTATAAGGTCACATGGCTTGCAGAACCTGATAGTTCTATTGTGAAAGCCGTCCGTTCTTATTTGTAAGACAAGGAGTAGTAGGACTGAGTTTACAATCTTTTATGCACATTATAGGTAATATAATTAAGCCTTTCTTCTAATTTAGTTATATTGGATTAACTCTTTTTTAGTTGTTACCAAACCCCAGTTATGAACAATAATATCAAGCTTTATGAAAGATACAAGACTTAAATAATTTTATTTGAACCCAATAAATCTCTTGAATTGGAATGTGAAAAAAAAAATTGATTGAAAGAACCCAATAGAAATTGGCGTTGAAGATATCATGTCAAGTCTCTAAAATGAGTCTACACTTAAGCTAAGCGCGGCAAAGAACTGGATCCATCACAACCAGACCGGCATTTTCCGGCACAACTGGACCGGTACTGGCATCATTTTTCAAAAACCTGGCCAGATCCGGACCAAATATTAAATTACTTATAGACTATAAGTTATAGTCTTAACTCTTATACCGAATATTAAATAACTTATATATTTGAAAACTTTAAGAATTTAAATTAAACTTAGGACTTAACTTTGAAACTTTAAAGTTTGAAGTTTAAACTCTAAAAACTTTAAACTTTTAAAAGAGAAATCCTTAAAATTTACAACAACAAACAACAACAACATTACCCCAATGCCTCAAAGGCTCCCGCCCATTGCGGGGTAAGGGGAGGTCGGATGTACGCAGCCTTACCCCTATGTTTAAAAACATAGCGCGACTGTTTCCGGATGACCATGATGAGCGTCGAAAGTTGCATTGACTAACTGCTATTTCACAATTGAAAGAAATCCTTAAACTTTAAGATTTATAATTTGAAATTTAAACTTTTTTTAAAGATGAACAAGTTATAGTTATACTTTTTTAAAAAAATATTAAGTAACTTATATTTGAGAATTTTAAGAATTTAAATTTTAAAATTTTAACTTAGGAGTTAGGACTTAACTTAGAAATTTTCAACTTTAAAAGTTTAATTTTAAAAGAATTATGAAATATTAATTTAATATTTAAATTTTAAATTGGTTAACACTTACCAATTAATGTTCAAATTTAATATTAAATTAAAAAAATTTCAAAACCAGTCTACCGGTCCGGTCCACACCGGACTGAGATGTAACTTCCAAAAAGTTCTGGTACCGGATCCGGCTGGATTTTTGGAAAATGGTGCTAGTACGATCTGGTATTGGAAAATGTCGGTCCGGTTGTGCTGGATCCGGTTCCATTGCCACGCTTATATTGGGCTAATTATGCTTTAATAATCTAAATGAGACTTAAGATTTTTGGGGTTTGTGATAAACTTAATGTGGAGATCTCTACGAAATTCAAAGGTGTGGACTCATGGTATGTTCATTCTTAATTTTGAGAGCTCCTAGCTATCAAGAGTACTTTGTTACTCTTTGACGAGCTAAGAATTGTATTAAAAACTCCATGTATAGCACAAGTCCGACAACACTTGATAAACACAATGTTTTCCCTACAATCACAATCATAATCACAATTTTTGGACTATATTTGCTCTTTAGTTATTTAGTAAATTCTTGTGCAAGAGCAAACCCCTTCTTTTGTAATTTTTTTTTTCCTTGCATCTTCTTGATGCCTTTTAATGAATCTAATTACTTCATCAAAAAAATAAAAATAAAATTACAATCTATATATCCTTATTTTGGTGGGTTCATTACAACTTGCATGAGTCGATGAAAAAAGTGAGTTTTATTGCAATATAAAACTTTTGAAAAAGAAATTAATAGTCTTTTCTCTAAAAAAAATGTGTCAAATAATTCCCTTTTAAATACTAATCTATAAGAAGATGCTAATGTATGAAAAGGTCAAATTTGTGAAATAAAAGATTGCTAGAGGACTATTTATCAGACAATTATCTGCTTCCACCTAATTGTATTATTAGAAATATCGAATTAGATTTGACCTGATAACTTGGGCTCATCTATGTTGAAACTTATATTATTTGTTCAGGGATGAGATCCAAAGCCCAAACTTGCTTCACTCAGGCAACTCTACTTTCTACTCCCTGAATCTCTTTTAAGTTTTAACTGTTACATTATCTTTCGAAAGCTCAATCCACAACTTAGACGACTAAATTTTGAGCAAATTTTGGTTTATGCACACTCATTGTAGTCTTTGATGAAATACTTTGGAACTATCTGTCTTGCTTAATGCATGTTGCCAACAATGTTTGACTGAGTGAATATGCTCACATGCCTACAGTATTGAATAAGGTTTTTTTCCTTCTTCCTTTTATCCCCTTGGTTATAAAACTTAGATTGCACCTCTTATAGTATCACTTCGTCCGTTCTTAGCTTCCTTAGAGGCAAGAATATGAGTTCTGCATTGAGCTCTAATTCTGTTAAGAAGTTGGGGCTTCAATCAAACTATGATTGCATGGTGTTTTTGCTTTTTTCCTTTTTGTGTGTGCGGAGTGCCCTGAATGTTTGTGTCCCTTAGTTTTCTTGGTCTTTTTCAAAATGAAATTCCGTGCAGGTGATGTGAACAGTGTCAGCATTGGAGCCGGAACCAATGTCCAGGACAATTCTCTAATCCATGTAGCTAAATCGAATCTCAGTGGAAAGGTTTTGCCTACAATAATTGGCAAAAATGTTACCATAGGTGAGAAATATCTGGCAATTTAGTGCATACTATACATCTGTCATTTATTTTCGAGTAAGCTTGACGTTTGACTTTTGATATCAAAATATAAGGTCATAGTTCTGTGTTACATGGATGTACTGTTGAAGACGAGGCATTTATTGGTATGGGTGCAACTGTGCTTGATGGGGCGGTCGTAGAGAAAAATGCTATGGTTGCTGCTGGTGCCCATGTAAGACAAAACACAAGGATTCCATTCGGAGAGGTTTGTAGCAGACTTTAAGTCACTTATTTTTCCATTATTGGGGTTTTTGGATGCATATACAGGTTCCTACACGAGTATTTACCAATTGGTGAAAAAGTATTATTTCTTCATACTGATGCTAGTTTCCATGTTATCTTCAATTAATTGTTTAACTTCCTGATTATACACTTGTGGAACTGGCATGTAACTATTGATGAATAGGCAAAGGTTTGTCAGGATTTGGATAGATATAAGCCTAAGGAAAAGTTCTTTCCAAGTTTAACCTTGTTGTCTCAGCTGTTATGAAATGTGTAGTAAACTTTTTTGTTGCAAATTTCAACTTGCTAACACTTGTAATTATGACACCAAAAAACACAGGTCTGGGGAGGAAATCCAGCGAGGTTCTTGAGGAAGCTCACAGAAGAAGAAATAGCGTTCATCTCAGAGTCTGCCACAAACTATTCTAATTTAGCGGAGGCTCATGCAGCTGAAAATGCAAAGGAGTTGGATCAGATTGAATTTGAGAAGGTGCTACGGAAGAAATTTGCACGCAAGGATGAGGAGTATGACTCTGTGTTGGGTGTTGTTGGTGAAACACCTCCAGAGCTTAGCCTACCGGACAAGGCACCAAAGGCCTCCTAAGTGTGGGTTCTGACTGGGGTATCCTGGGATTTTGTGATGTTATTGGGTAACTCATTTTGTTTTGGGCGGATTAATGTGGAAATGCCTTCAAATAATTAAGGCCAAGCTGAAATATCAAAATTTAATACAGGTATGCAGCTCTAGCATTCTTCTACTTATCATGTCCGACTGATCAGAACCTTTTGATGTTCTTGAAAGGACAAAGTTACAGCAGGGTTTGTATTTGACTGTTAAGTAAATACGAGAAACGTCACAGATTTTCCTCCTCAACCTCAATTTCTTGATGCACATTTTCTTCTGAATAAACTTTAGAAGACACTTATCCGGTATCACATGCAATGCAGTGTTAGCCAATTTGAAAAATCATTATCTGATTTCTGTGGTGTTGTGTCAACAAATAGGTGAAAAACAGTCAAAGCAAATGCCACACGGTCTTGAATGTGCAGGAATCCCAGAGAGCAATTCAATTACTGTGTACACTTTTTAAGGAATGGTTGCCTAATCAAGACATTCAAAACAAAATGAAATTTACGTTTTTGAAAATCGTACCGGGCAGAAAATACCCCAAAGCTTGATACATTGGTGGACACAGCGTGAGTATTTCACAAAGTTTGAATACAGCACGACATTTTATATATATTCCTCTCTCTGTAGCTTATTGGTTTAGCACGATATGAGGATTTTATTAAAGGAATAATTCTGTTAAAAAGGATATGGTACGATGTAATGCTAAGCTGATAATTGGTTGATGGCTCACCTCGTAAGTGGATACTTTCAAGTTGACATGTCATTTCAAAAATCTTAAATGGGTGCACAATTTCTCTTCTTAATTTGATTGTAAATGTTTTTTCTCCCAAAAGCAACTAGGGATCAATACTATTCAGTAGTAATTCATATTTCTTTTTTGCTTTTAGCATTGTTATATTGATTGGAAATTGCTAGTCTTGATTCTTTTTGATTGCCGTATCTGTTAACTGTATTTTAGTCTACAGCCATGATGCCATTAGTGAAAATTTGAGAAGTTGAAAAAGCAAATATGATTTGACGTCAGGAAAATATAAGTAATAACATATACCTAAATGATAAATATACAGGCTATTTGTATATTATGTTGAGGACAAAGGGCTGCACGCTTGTGTTTTATTTGCAGTTCTTGTCCATGCAATCATGCTATCTTCATTCATGAGCTTAATTAAATGGAGCCTTAATCTACAAGATTAAATAAAGAAGTACTACATAGTACACACTGTATCCATGCATGATTAAGTTTACAGACATTAATGATTGAAATGAGTATTTGGCTTTAGCAATTTATGACTTTGAATAAAGTTAACCAACATATTGGACCCAGAGGCATACACTCTTTAGCCTTTAGGAGCCTCTCTTTTTTTTTCCTCCTTAATGGTCTCAATTGCACAATGCCATAATTCACATTTGCCCTTCCTTTTGCATTACAATTTTAAATGAATATGCAAAAGCATTCATCATTTGGCCTCTTGGCAATTCATAATTGATTGGTTGATGCAAAGAGTAACCAACAAGAAGGGCTTATCTCTTCTTTTCCAGACATATTAAAGTAGTTAGAATAATGACATGTTTTGGATCTAAATCTTGTCTTTCCTATGATATGATACAAGCAATTTCTTTGAATCTTTGATTAAAACACAAAGCTAATGCTGAGGGGAAAAAAAGACCTCTCTGTATTTGTGGTTTTAGTGGAATAACAGAGTTGTCATCAACAAGAATTGGTGGTCCCATTCACCAATTAATCAAGTGAATTATGTACAGAATATTATTTGAAGCAAGTTGTACAATATAGGGTTAGTACTGGTGGATCATATTTAGTAAGGGACAAAGCATAACCTGATTAGAACCATCATTTTCCATCAATTATTTGTTGTAATGTTTATATTTCTACATCAATAACAGTTGTAAGGAGGCTATCAAAATCCCATCACCAAAAATATCTAAAGCACTTATCACTCAACCAAAAAATCGTTTTAGTATATATTTCTCTATATTTAAAATTAATGTGATTCATCTACCAAAATATACTCTTCTTAATTGTATTGAAAAAAGAAATTATAATTAAACAATGGTGTATTCTTGTCTGTATTGTTGACAAAATAGGCAATGGCAGGGCCTACAAATTAGAAAGGAGATCGCTAAACACGCAGATTTTTTTTGTATTCTTCTCAACAGACTAACAATGAAGACAACCTCGAAGGTAGTGACGGAGCTATCTCAGATATAGCAATTTTCATCGAGTTTCATGCATTTTAATTATCGAAAGAAATAAAAATGGATATGTTAAAAATACAAATCATCGACTATGTCTCTTCAATTTTTTCTTTTTTCATTTCTGACATACAATTTTTATATTAATTAAAGAAGATAGTACGTTCATATATATTATTAAAAAAAAAGTTTGGGGGGGCAGTTATATGATTAGTTGTTTGAAAATTGAAATACATGGAATGGGGCCTATCAAGTCTTACGTGCAATCCACAAAGTTTGAGTTTGTTTCGAGTTTTTTTTCAGTCTCCAGAATCTCACCAATATGGCTAACCATGACAGTTCCTTTTAAAATTGGGAAAAAAACAGAAATAGCAGCTCATTAGTCTTTGTAGTTATAGCTGCTATAAGAGTTAATTATTCTTTTAAAATTAGTTTAAGTTGAACAACTCTTTAATAATCTAGTTTTTTCCCTTGTAATTAGACAGTAATTTACTTACTCTCTTCCATGTTACCCTTTGAAATTTTTGTCCGCCCAATTGCGTATGTAAAATTATTTATGCTTCCTAGATTGTTTGAAGCATCAAACTTTTATTTTTCACGATCTAGACCTCATTTTCATCGTATTTTGACTTAAAAAGAATCTAAAATGACTAAAATATGAATTAACATGTGTATTATTTTTATTTAAAGTTAAAGTATTTATTTGTCTAACACAAGCGTATTCTGCAAAAAGAAATATGTATAGCGTCCCAGAAAGCTGCCGGAGTTTTATCCAATGGGCGACTCTTTTGTCACCACGCTTACTGTCATCTTTCTCTTTTCCTTTTTCCCACTAACGTTAATCGCCCATCAAAAATATATTTTACTAACCATAATGTTTCCTCGATATACGCAATTTTTTTTAACATAAGTTTCAAAAAAGCAACTTCTTCTTTCAGTATTTCCATATTACCCCTTTTTTAGGCTCCATACAAGTATTTTCTTTCCGACTGACTTCACACTGTGAACTGTTTAGCATTTCGTTCCATGGAAAATCTGTCACATTCATTTGCTAAAAAGAGTTATCATGGAAGTGGCTTCATTACAACACCAACCAAGTCTACGTACGACGACGTTTTCGGCGGTCAGCCCAAGTTCGGAGTGCCAACATTAGCTCCTCGTTACGAGGATTATACTGAGATTTTCGGAGGTTTTCACTCTTGCCGAGCTTTCTCTATTCCCGTTTTGGATCTTCCGGTTCTTGATGACGACGATGATCGGCTCTCCTTTGATGTTCACACTTCTCATTTCGACTATTCTGAGATTTTTGGTGGTTTTCCTGTATTTGATTTTGCCCCTTCTTACGAGGATTTGGTTCGTCAGTCTACTTCTGGTTATGATTCTTCTGACGAGGCCTGGTATGATCCTCTTCTTCTTTTCTGTATTTGCCCGTTCAGTTTGCTTTTTACATATAAACGGAGAAATTTTTGCTATAAAGGTTACGGGAATTGGGAATGCAAATTCTTCATTTTTCAAAAAATTAACACACTGGTATTCAGACTTGCTTCATGTTCATGTTTTGGTAACTCTATCCACCACCACTTACATAAATGGGAAAGAATCACTTATTTTTCTGCCAGCTTCATTGAGCTCTAGGCGATAGTTGTGCGTGTGCTTGCCTTAATTTGAGCTTGTTTATGTTTTACATTCTGTTATGACCTCCCAAACATTGTAGTGTAAATTTGGTTTTATTGGAATTTGACAAGTTGAAATTGAGGTTTCTATCCTTGGACCCTGCAGCTAAGAAAGTGAGAATTTGTAATTCTGATGTATGAATCCGTGTTGTCTTGGCAAAGAGCTAATTGCTTGAGTCAAAGGTCATAAACACTTTTTTTTAACGGATATAAGTTGGTAAAAAATCATAGATATCTTTTACATGTCTATGTCTGAACTCGAACTAAATCAAAAGATGTATTAATCAATTTTCTTAATCAAATCTATTTCACTTTAGGCAGTTAGGGTGGTTTTGTTTTTTCTTCAACTTTCCTGTTAAAATTAGTAGGATCAGTTTTATCCTCCTCCAGTGCTCCCACTATGAACATGTGAAGAAAAAAAGGTGTTTTTTTTTTTCTGTTCAAAGGATTTATAGTTTTATGTTTCATTAATTTCTTTTCTGTTTCCTGATAAAAGGAGTCCAGTGCGAAGTGAGACCATGTCAAATGAGTCAGATCCTTCTGCTTTCTCTGAAAGGAGTCAGAGCTCTTCTAGTGCTGATGTTCATCAGTCATCTGACGACAACAAGCAGTTCAACATTTCATATCAGACGACTTTCCAGAGAAGCGAAGGAGTTGTATCAAATGGCATGACACATGTTCCTCATCTGCATGCTATTCCTGGATATACTTACATGGTCAGTGGAAGCCAGGCTTCTCAAAATACAGAACATGAGATGACACCTGGACAGGCAACTCTTGATATCAACTACAATGTGGACTTGAGTAAACTGGTTTTAGAAGATAAGCAATTTAAAAGAAGCACGTCACATAGTATGAGCAGCAGTTATATTATGCATGGAAGTGAGCCAAAACTTCCAGACAAATGTAGCGAGGCTAGTTGTACTCCAGATAAGCCATTCTTAACTGTGTCAGATATCAGCTTAAGAACTAGGCCATCAGGGTTGCCGCCACCATCAAGACCACCACCTGCCATGGCTTCCAAGAAAGGACACTCTGATAGACTAAATTCAAGACTCAAAGCTTCTAACAGTTGTGCATTTGAGCGAAAACAAGGTGATAATGCACAACCTTACTTTGACATGGAAGTATATGCAAGTTCATCAGCAGCGGCATCTTCTGCAGCTATAAAAGATGCAATGGAGAAGGCTCAAGCAAAGCTTAGAAGTGCAAAAGAGCTAATGGAGAGAAAGAAGCAAGATCTAAATTATTATGCGCAACTCCAGTCGGAGAATGGTATTTTGGAGGAAAGACCAGGCAAGACATTTGAGAAAGATGACATGGAACAAAGCATGTGTGTTGGAAGAATGGAAGAAGTCTTTAAGAATAATGAGGTTATTCCAGGTATTATTGAAAACGGAGAACATTCCAACTTTACTGGAAAAGTTGAAGAAAATGGGCAGGATAAGCCTAATATGTCATCTCAACAACCGTATAAAGCTGAAGGAAGAGTTGCATGGAAGGAAGGTGTGGAATTTTTTGAAGTAGTTGAAACTTACCCATCCTGTGGGGCTCCTGAGAAAGTCAAGATTGAATCTGGTTTGCTGCATAATCTGGAGTCACATGAATATATACAATCTGAAGCAGCTACTGACAGATTTGACCATCTAGAAGCTTGCAAAGATGTTGCAGCAAAGGAGGTTCCAGAGTGCATAGAGGAAAGTGAAGAAAAAATTGGTATAGGGTCCTTCCATTGGACCAATACGCATCAAAGGTCAAAAGGAGAAGATTTGTACAGTCAATTGGAGCATAAGAAGGCACGAAAAGCAGAAGAAAACTTATCGTATGGTAGTATGATTGAGAAACATGTTAATGTCCAGCAAGAGGGAGCAAGTGAGAAACTAGGCAGCAGTTCTCACAAAAGTGTAGAGTACATCAGAGGAAGTGGACAGAATGTGATTGAATGTAAAGCTACTATGAAACTAATAGGTGGAAGGACAAAATTAAACGATCAAACAAGATGTATAAATACTGATTCTAGGCATATTGATATAGAGCTGATAGCAGAGTCTGATATTGAAGAATGTGAGGGTGGACTTTGGAATGTTGATGAATCAGGAAATGGACAGAGAGTAAATGAGATACTCAAGCAGGAAACAAAGAAGCAACTTGATGCAGTTTCTGAAAGAGAAGAAGGCACTATTCATTGGGAGGAGAATGCGAAGAAACCAAAAGAGTACTTTAAATCAAAAAAGAACGATGAGAAGTCAGAGGTTGCTTGCAAACAAGTGAACTATGAGAGGGACAACAAGGAGGATATCAAGACGGACCCTATTGATCAGGATGCAAAAGGTGCTGTTAAATGGGAGCAAGAAGAAAACCAATTTAGAGGGACTCTCAAGAAGAAAGAGCATGAAGGAGAACAAAATGATGCTGGAGCAAGAGAAGAAACTGAGGAAAGACTGAATATTGCTTGTGAAGGAGAAGAAGTTGATGTAGAAATGACTCAGGTTTTGGAGCAGCAAGAAGATAAGAGAGACTCTCCTCTGGCTTCCATATTAGAATTTGAGAACACATCTGAAGAGGCCCGTGAGATTGAAGAAACTAAGCAAACAATTGTTTGTGATGTTAAGTGGGATGAATTCCACGAGCAGACTGAGGATAGTGCCCCAATTGAAATGGTTGGCTCTGTTTTGAAGCAGAAATCAAATGTTGAAGTTCACAAGGATGCTACAGTGATTGATTGGGCTGGACAACCAAACTATGAGACTCTACTTGTGAATAAAATGTCCAAGAAGCTGGAGGAAAACATCGGAAAGATGGAAGCAACTCAATCAGCCCTTTCCTGCAAAGAAAATGAGTTGCAAAATTGTGAAAAAGAATCACAAGTTGGAGTTACCAATCTGCTGCCTAAAGATGGATGCAACTCTGTTTGCGAAAGACAAGATCTCATGGAGCATGGAGAAGACCCAATTAGAAGAGCAGATGCAATAGGGTCTACTTCTTCAAATGAGCATTTGACCAATCCAAGTGCAGCTGGTATCTACGTAGGTAAAGCGTCAGATAGACTGAAGAAGACAGCCTCTGAAGTGGTTAATCATTCTGATCATAGAAATGGAAAACCTCCAGAGCGTCTGGCAGTGAATACCAAGGGATTTCAGTCTGGCAGTAACCATGAAGTCTCAGAGGGAAAGTTTACAGCTAATAATCACTCTGACCACAGAAATGGAACAAATGCTGAAGGGCCAAGAGTGAACATCAAGGTTGTTCAGCCTGGCCCTAAGCAGGAATTTATGGAAGAAAAGATTACAGCTCATAAAGTTTCCAGGGAATGGGCCACAAATGCAAAGAAAATTGGAGACGCTTTGGCTGCTGTGCTAGAGGATGTTGAAATCCTGCCAAGTACAGACCAGAGAGCCACAACTGGAAGTTGCCAAAACAAAGAGAGAAATTCAAATAAAATCACTACTCCTGAAGCCCCAAAAATGGATGAAAGACTGAGAAAACAAAGAGAAATAGAAGAAGAATATATAAGAAAGTTAGAAGAAGAAAGAGAGAGAGAAAGGGAAAGAGAAAAGGATCGGATGTCTGTAACTCGTGAAGCACTGGAAAGGTCTTATCTTGAAGTCCGTGGGAGAGTAGAAAGAGCTGCCATGGAGAAAAATGCAACTGAAATACGTCAAAGAGCTATGGCAGAGGCCCGAGAAAGATTAGAGAAAGTATCTGCCGAGGCTAGGGAGAGATCTTCATCAGAAAAGGCAGCTACAGAGGCTAGGCTCAAGGCAGAGCGCGCTGCCGTAGAAAGAGCAACTGCAGAGGCTCGACAACGAGCTTTTGAGAAAGCAATGGCTGAGAAGGCTACCCAGGAATCATGTGACCGAGTGGAAAGATCATCTTCTGAAAAGTTTTCTGCTTATTCTAGGAGCACAGAAATAAGACAGAACTCTTCTTCTGTGAGTATCTCTTCCTTCTTAAGTGTACAAATGCTGCCAGCTGCCTACTTATTGGGGTTTGTTAACAGGAACAACATGCGTATCAGAGCTCAGAAACCTCGAAATTGAGATATTCATATTCTTCAGCTCATGCTGGTACGTAGACAAGCACAAAGATTCACCCCCTTTCTATGGTTTATTGTGTAGTTTTCCCTCAGGTTTCCTGATCCATTAATTAGGCATTCTAAATTTTCTGTTTGTCTAGTAGCACAAGTAACTTTTAAGATTAAATTTTCTTGTGAAGCTTCTAGTATGATTAAATGCTTTGCAGGCATTGAAGGTGAATCACCTCAAAGATGTAAAGCTCGGTTGGAGAGGTATCGCAGGACATCAGAGCGTGCAGTATGTGCTTCCTAACCATCTTGTCCCTGTTAGAAGTTAATTTGCTTTTGTATATATAAAACTTTAAGTTAATTTGCTTCTGTATATATTAAACTTTCTTTTGGCTTGATTCAGGCCAAGGCCCTAGCAGAAAAAAATATGCGTGATTTCCAAGCTCAGAGGGAGCAAGCAGAGAGAAATGTTAGTACCATCTCTTTGAATAATACCATATATCATGAATGATATACATTTCTTACTTGAGGGATTTCTGTGCAGAGATTGTCTGAAACTCTAGATGCTGAAGTAAAAAGATGGTCAAGTGGGAAGGAAGGCAATCTACGTGCATTGCTTTCTACTTTGCAATATGTATGCCGTTCTTCTTATGCCTTTCTTAAGCTAATCAAATATTAAATGCTTGTTGAACTTGTGTCAAATTCGTCTTAAAGCTGAAAAATATTTGATTTATGTATTACAGACCTTTGCTTAGTCATATGACTACTTAAGTCAAAGGTGATTCATTCTCATTTATAGTTCTTTTCAACCAAAAAAGTTTAGTGTATTGAGCCATAAATCTTAAGCTAAATTTATCTGCTCAATCTAGCCTTACTTGGTCTCTTCGTTTAATTACCTCTGGCAAATTGTTGGAGTGGCTAAGTGCGACTATCAACACCAAACAGTCCTAACATTTACTGACAGGACAATTGGTGCAGTTGAAACAGAAACATAAAAGAATGTCACACCCATATTTTATAACTCTTACGTGCCTCTTGATCATTTTTATTTTGTCAAGTTGTTACATATATGGGCTGTACTCTTAATCACAGCACTGGGAAAGCTCTGGCTGACATCAGAACATGACTGCTGACATGTCAGTAGTAAAGATTAATTTTGAGTCTTACCTGTAACATATAGCGACCTTTTCACACTTGTCATCATATATTTTGTGTCAACCTCCATAATTTTGAAACTCAATGTATCAATTCCTAATTGCAGATTCTTGGACCTAATAGTGGGTGGCAGCCAATTCCACTAACAGAAGTTATAACTTCTGCAGCGGTGAAGAAAGCTTATAGGAAAGCAACCCTTTGTGTGCATCCTGACAAATTACAACAGCGAGGTGCTAGCATTCATCAGAAGTATATATGCGAGAAAGTCTTTGATCTTTTAAAGGTGTGTTTCAGATTTAACTTCTTTACTTATCAACTTTACACAGCCTGGCCATTTTCTGTATACCAATGCAAGCTTCTGATACTTCTTGGTGGTGAATTGTTTGTCTCGTTGTTTGAATTAGCCAGCAGCGATAATATTCTGCATGGACCTATTCATTGTCTGTGAGGACCTTTGTTACAATTGATCAAAAATATCTGGGATGTGGCCAATCTCTGCACTATAGTTTTCTCTTAACTTACATATATCTTATATGTGATGGTGCTAGAATATGGTGTATTATACTTCTTATTGATGTAAATCTATCACTTGTTCAAGTTCTTTCCGGACAACAAATAGAGATGGAGGGAGGGAATATTTCTGATTACAAAGGAACTCCCGGAATAACACATGATTTTAGTGCTAGCTGGTTTGTCAAAGGACTTTTCTTGTTCGATTTGTGCTTTTGATGGGTAGTTCTGTTAGATGCACTGAAAACTGCACGACGTGCACTGTATCCAATAGTATTTTTCTTTGAATCATGCCATGTCATAGTCATTACTTGTGGAAACATGAGGTAAATTATTAAAGGCAGAACTACTCTGTTATTATAGCTGTAAACTGACCTTTAACCCACTAGTATATTATGAATTCGTCTTATTTTTGTGCCTCAAGTTCAGAAGTACATTGTTTGTCTCCTTACTTTGAAGTTTTTCTTCTTGCCAGCTTCACCTCCCTTCTTCTTCCCATGGTCTGTTCCTTTTTAGTGGTCGTTTCGTAGCGCGTATTAGGAAAAATAGTCTTATTATGCATGGCATTATTTACTACAATGTTTGGCAAGAATTTTGGACGTATATTTAACTAATACATGTATTAGTTATACATCCTACATAGTATTATAAAGTACATTACTAATATCTTTCAGTGGTGGTATTAGTAATACAACAACAACAACAACATACCCAGTGAAATCCCACAAGGTGGTATTAGTAATAGATGGGATTAATATATGTAAAGACAAAATTACCCCTCAAATCCCTTTAATCATTTTGTTTATTTTCTTGATTCTATGTTTTATATTTTTTCTAGTAAGTTTATTTAAATAAATTAGCTTACAAATTTTATTATTTATTGTTACTGATTGACACTCTGCCTAGTTACTTTATATGTTAACAAAATATCTTGACTTATTTATATTTTAGATGTAACCTATTTTACTCTTTCACTGAACACAAGTATCTCGATGCTTCTTTTGCTTGTGACATTCTTATCATTCTTGCAATAACTCTTCTTAAAGAAGTTCCTTACAAGGGTGTAATCTGTAGATGTATAGCCATACATTGAAAAGAAAAGATTATAGATTCATGATGCATTGCGTAATAATGCTTGCGTGTCAGTACTGCAGATGTATTTAATCTTATAATAATTCCATCTTACCTTCCATCGCAAAGTTCTTTAGCCTTTTGACAAACTATAAAATAATGTGTAAGTACTTGATACACTTTTTCTGAAAAATAAAAGAACAAGAAGCTTTTTGTAGAGTTTTACCGGAAAAAAAAATCCATAATAATTCAAGGGTATAATTGGAAAGTAACTTTTTGTAGAGTTTTAAACTAAACACAAGATTAGGTGGGAAGCAATGAATCAATCACTTGATAAAAAATAATTCTTGCATTACTAATTCCTATGTTATTGATCTCTGCGTAAAATGACCCATTATTGTCTTCTTTGACTAATCTTATTGGTTATCATTCTTCTGTATCCACAGGAAGCATGGAACAGATTCAACTCTGAGGAGAGGTAGTTGAAGACTTGTTTGCTTGGTTGAACCTGTAATTTGCACAGTAGTGAGTAGATTATCTTTCTTATAATATTTATTTCTTGCATGTAAGCGCAAGCTATAGAAATAGAAATCTCTGCCCCAAAATAAATATGGGCTGACATGGCTATTCATTGAAATGAAACTTTCCGTTCAAAGGCCATTTTATTGTGTTATGATGTTATTGTTCTTATAATTATTATTGTTACTATTATCATGGATATTATCATTATTATCTCTAGTTCCTTCAATGATTATCAAAGAATGGTAATTGCTTTTAACAAATGGTATGCAACAGCCTTGACAACAGTTATTCCATAAAATTCGATCTTGCTTTTGCAAAGCTTATAAATTGGAATATTAATGATCTTGTATTTGTATCCTGCAAAATGTACCAAGAATTCTTTTATATTCTAGCTGCCTGAATTAAGCAAGATGAGAATTTCCATACGTTCATTGACCATTTTACTCATTTTGTACTGAAAAGCCTCAAGCAGATATGAAGAACCAAGAAGCAATCATGGTGCTAGGCAAGCTTGCCTTTTTATTTTTTAAGGTTGCAGTTCTAGATTTCACCATTGGTCAACTTTCCTGTACTATTTGCAACTGGTGCATTCTCCTTGCCACTTGCATAGTTTTCAGTAGACATGGCAATGGTTTCTTTGTCTTCTCCATTGTCTAGAGTGCTTCGGGTAGAAAAGGGAAGCAACTGCTTCTGTCGGCAAGTCTCAATGGCCCCTTGATACATATCCTCCAGAGTGTATTTGAATTCAAACCCCATATCCGTAAGCTTCTTTGATGAAAAAGACACTATGGGCAATTCCTTGTCGATACCTTTAAACCTGTTATTTTACCAGACTGAGTTACCAAGCCATCAGCCAAATATATTTAGGAATACAGAGGGGTGGAGAGGCTTACTCAGTAGGAACATAGTAATCTGGCCATTTCTGTCGCACCATCTTAGCCACATCGTAGATGATAGCATGATGGGACGAGCAAATGAATCTTCCCTCTGCCTTGGGATGCTCATACAGGAATATATGAGCCTCACAAAGATCATCCAGATGCACATATTGGCCTTGTTTAATGATGCAGTAGTGAGCTTCATTCCCTGCACATCTCAATTCGATTAAGTCCGTGATTGTGAAAAGCTGTAACATTATGATTAAATCATACCGGTAATTACTGAAAGGGCAGTGATTAAGCTAGGTGGAAACGTAGGTGTGATGAATGGACCAACAACCAGTGGTGGTATGATGCTAATGAAATCAATGTTATTTTTTTTAGCTTCTTCCATTGCAGCCTTCTCTGCCAGTATCTTGGAAACAAAATACATCTGCAAGGAAATTAAATTCACAAGGCAATATGATGAAAATACTCTGTTTTAAACATAGAGAGGGTATTTCTAAAAAAAACAACAGTCAAACGAACCCATCCCGTCATCTTCTTAGCATATATGAAGTCCAAGTCGCTCCAGCTAGTCTCGTCATAGAAGAGTTTCTGGTTCTCTTGGACATCAAGAGTTCCAGCAGATGAAGTGAAAACCAGCCTCTTTACTGTGTTAGCTTTAGCACATGATTCTATGATGCTCAACATTCCCCTGACTGTTGGTTTAATTACTTCGTTCTGTCATAATGTCATACAGTTACGTTAAGGCAATAAGTATAGATGAGTTAACTCTGTTACTTCTATAGTACCTCAGGGTCCTTGGACTCGAAATCCATCGGTGTAGCCACATGAAATACTCCCTGACAGCCTTGAATGGCTTCATCAAAGCTTCCTTCCACATTCAAATCTGCTTTCCACAGCGTTAAGTTCGTATCAGCTTTAGGCAATTCCAACAGATGTTTCACCTTCTTCTTGTTCTCTTCAAAAGTTCATGCATCTTTATATTAGCGTCATTGCACACAAAAGGAGGCTTTTAACACTGTCATACACCTCTCTGGATTCTCAATGGGCTTATAAATTATTTGAGTGTCAATTAAACTTGTAAATATAACAAAACATACCAGGATCACGAACAGTAGCATGGACATTATAACCGCGTTCAAGGAGTCTCATGACAAGCCAAGAGCCAATAAATCCAGCTGCTCCAGTGACGCAAACCGTCGGTGCCTCCGGAGGAGAAGGGGCATCAACAACTGCATGAGCTTCACTTGCCATTTTCAGAAATGTAAGGTAAAAAGAGTTGGAAAGATTAATGTCAAAGTAACTGAACTTAGTTACTAGTATACTAATTACAAGGAGATGTTTAATGTATTTTGTTTTTATACTGCTTATACGTACATGATGTTAGGAGTTGTAATGTCAGATGGTAACCACGTGCTCAACGCACCATTCAGTAATTTGGTTGGATTGGCCAAATATGACTGGTTGTTGAGAGGAAGAAAATGGGTTATGGGTTTGGGAGACCTAGTGGCAAGTGTCTGCCCACTAGATTCTGTTGAAAAATAATTTTTTCATCGGTATATATTTTATTCTTCTAAATTCTAAATTTATTAGTATTGTCTATTGACGATATTGAATATATTACATTGAATTTTGAAAGCTCATTATACCTAAAATCAATAATGAAACAATTAGGTTTTGATAGTGAAAATGATCAGACAGAATCATAGTTTGAAAGCTCGTTACACCTAAAATTAATAATGAATCAGTTAAGTTTGTGTACCTTACAACTTAAATTGATAGTGAGAATATGATTCAAATTATATCCATGAACATCAGATCGACAAAATGTTGGTAGTGCTTTGCTTTTTCCTGTCCTTTCTTATCGACCAATTAATTCCCCTTTACTGGGAAAATGCCAACTACTGTAGTCGGTTTATCAACCAAAACCGCAAGTTTAATCTCAGCCATAATATTATTGGACTTGGAGGAAGTACAAGTCTGCAATACATCAGCAAAACCTCCCTCTTTAACATATTGAATATACCTCGAGAATTCAGGCCTAGCCCGAAAATTGTCCTCGGATGTTACCTTCTTGGATATAATACCAAAAATATATACAGAAGTTCTATATACTTTTCCGACTACGCTGATGTATTGCAGACTTGTACTTCCTCCAAGTCCAACAATATTATGGCTGCAGTAATGTGAGATTAGACTTGCGGGGTTTCATGATCTTTTTTATAAGATCATCGATAACATTTTTATTACTAGTCATGGTGGTACTCTTGTAAAGTATAGAATTAAATTGGAGGTGAGCATGATGTTCGTCGATGAGAGAATTTAGGAATGTTGGTTTGTCTGCTATTTTCCGTTCTCACTTGATCATTGGAGACGATTATTGAAAAATGTTCATGGAAGATCAATAAGAAACAAAAGGACTAGAAACAGCTCAATTTTAGTTTTTCAAGCCACCTTCAATATTATGAGCCAGAGGTATATAGCGTCTATCCGCTAACAAATCTATTGCAGCTGATTACACAAATTTATTGCGGTTTATGTGGAAATGCTGATATTTGTTACGGTGTGTTTGGTATGAAATTTTCCCCTAAAAATATGTTAATGTCTCTAGTCAAATGAAACCGTTAGTCCTCGTTTCACCTAACGACCACACAGCATGGGCTTTGGATATTATAAAAGAAAACTAAATAATTTAACAAATGATACTGTAATAAAGAAAAATTAAATTATGCACCTCTTCAAAAGAAAACAACGACAAATTATCCGATAAGATACTACTAATTTCCTTAAAAAATTCATAAATATTACTCTACTATAAGTTTCAAATTTCATTCTTGAATATATGTTTAGTTTACAAATACAGCCTCTATTATACGAATTTAGACGCTTAACCCCCTATCTTACAAGTGGTTTTAGGTGCTGTAATGATATGTTTGGATTGACTTTTGTCTTATGACTTATAAGTCAAAAGTTATAAGTTGGAAATCTTAACTTTTAGTTATTTTAGCTTTGAAATAAACATTTATAAATACTGTTTAAAAACCATTTTACCTTTAAAATGTCTAAAATAAGTCCATTTAAAGAGGCAATAAATCTGGAATTTGAAATATAAATGGTTCATCTAAAACTTAATCGGTCAGATAATGCAATAATATATATTAAAATAAAGAAAGAAACAGCGGTACGGCATGATGAATATTTTATATTTTCTGTAAAAAGGAGTGTACTCGTTCGTTCCATCACGTAGTAATCAAATATTTTATCCGAATTGATTTATTTTCAAGTAGAAGAAACATGTAGTAATAATCAAATCATAGCATGCCTTGTTGGAATCAAGAAAGTCAAACAACCTCTGCTCAACCATATAGTAAATTACGACCAAAAGTATAGAAAATAAGAGGGCCACCTCAACTAATAGTAGGATTTAAATACCTCCGTCAGGTAGATGCTAGTAGTAGCCCAACCTAATAACTAAGTCTACTATATCCTTTTCTTTTCTTCACAAATATTTCTTCTTTTTAAGCCTAGTAATAATTAATTGAATCCTACACGAAGAGACTACAGAGGGTATGAAGAATTGATTAAAGAGGAAGCACCTTCTGTTCTATCCATTGGAGCCAAAGTTGAGTAAAAGCAGAACTGTTCCAGCTTCATCTAACTTGTTTATAAACTCAGTCGAAGGAAGCGAAAAAGGCGAGCAAAATTCATCCATATTCAGTTTATTCGGGACGAAGAAAAATAACAAGGCAAATGCTACGCCCGAATTCTCGAGAGGGAGGTTTTGCTCATGTCTTCCAGACTAGTACTTCCTCCAAATGCAGGGCTCCTTAATTTTGCTGCTTTGTAGCCCATCATCGACTACATAATTAGTTAGTTTTTTTTTTTGTTTGTTTATATCATAGTATAAGGTTTTCCCATAGAATTCATGTTGGAGGGCCAGGGATCATGATGAACATGTTGTTCTAATCAAAGTGTGTGTGCATATTAATATATACATTGGGAATATATATATGTTCGGTTTGGTTTGCTTAATTATATTTCCTTTCACTTCTCTTGATAGGAGAGTTTGGAATAATCATTGTGATGGCCTCTATGCGGCCATTACAGTAAGGAGTCATGTTCTTTGTGACAGTAATTTAGTAAGAATAATAAATAAACGCCGCAAGTAATTTACGTGAAAAATCTCCGTGAGAGAAAAAAATCATGACTTGTCCCATAAAATTTCAGCAAGGTTCCATTAACTTCAAGTAGTAGTAACAATTACAATACTCTTTCATTAACTTCAGAATAAGTAGTATATCAGTTAATAAGTTTTTATTTAGAGCCTGTTTGGCTTAGCTTAAAAGCTAGTCAAATTTGTTTTTAAGCTCTTTTTAATTTATAAAAGTATTTGATAATTTTCGAAATAGCTTAAAAAAAGTTAAAATTTGCTTAAAATAAGTTAAAAGTAGCACCCCCAACTTTTTATTTTTTTAGCGTAAAAGTTATTATAGTTTGACCAAAAAAATTACCTATTTACCCTAAATATTTTTTCATATTCTCAAAAAAATCCTTAACTAAAGTAACTCTAACTACTCTCTCCCTCCTCATTATTTCAATTCAAACAACAGCCTAGCGCTCTTCTGCTCTTCGAAACTACCGCCTAGCAGTGTTCTTCTCATTGCTGCTCTTCTTGTTTATTTAAATACTTCTATTTGTATCAAATCTTCTAATCTTGGAATATGAATGTATGTTTATTTATATATTTGTCCTTCTTTCACTTTTTTTTAATAAATAATTTATGATAGTAAGATAAATATGTGAATGATAAATAAATATTATTATTCATGAATGTAATTAAAAAATACCTTAAATTCCTTATGTGAAATAAGAAAGGACGTGCATGTCATTAGAAAGAATAAGCATTAAAAATTAGAATAATTGGTTGGTCAAATGTTGAAAGTTTTTTTAGAGTACAAGAGAAAATTAGAATAATTGGTATATTTTGGCAATTGAATATCTCAAATCATGTTTCGATTTTGATCATGAAAAAAGAGGCATCTTAAAATTTTCATGTGATCTATCAAAATTATATATTTTAAAAATTAAAATAAATTG
>JAABOM020000049.1:22006206-22033712 GCA_011800125.2 Solanum clarkiae | reverse complement strand
TCTCTACTTCTATGAGGTAGCGGTAAGGTCTGCGTACAATCTACCCTCCCCAGACCCCACTTGTGGGATATCACTGGATATGTTGTTGCTGTATTGAACTTGACAGTCAGAAATTCCAGATTCAAAACGAAGTTTATAAAAGTTAAGCCTTATACTCGGCCTATAATTCACAAAAGGGCCTGGTTCAAAGAGACCCATAACCAGGTTTGCAATGAATTGGGCCTCTTTCTACGTCAAGGCAAGATGATAGGAAATTCATAAAAGAGAATTGATTTTGTGCGTGTTTGGTAATGGGGAAAATGTATTCCTACGATTTTATTTTTTTTTTTTCGAAAAGAAAATAAGTAATTTTGTGATTCATCCACTTGTTTGTAGGATGTTTGTTAAGTATTTAAAAAATCTTATCCCAGAAGCTTTTTTTTTCTTTTTTATGTCATAACACTCATAAGAGAAGACAAATGTGTATCTTAAATAGAGTTAAAAAAGGAACCTGGCTGCAATTACTAAAACTAATAGACTTCTTTGGGATAATCCTATACTAAAACGTATAAAGTGCCCGACTTAACTATTATACAAGCTGATATCATTAAAATATGAATAGAATATTTCAAATAATACAAACCTATTGTTTCACAAAATTAGTATCATCTTTAATCTTACTAAAGTTGTCAAATTTGAAATTTCTACATTTTTAGAGTCAATAATGTTGCTTAGCACAAAACAAACTCTGGAAAATATGAAAATCCTGACCCAACCCCTCCAAGTCCATGCCACAATCCATCATTGTAGAGTCTTCATTGTAACAACAAATCAGGTCATCTTTCTTAACCATGTAAAAATCTCTAAAATATTATAAACAATGTAAATTCATTTTTTTCCAAAATTTGACATTTAATATAGTCAATATTGGCGCCTAGTATGCAACAAACTGGAAATTTTGAGAACCATGATTCACCCTCCAAGCTCACAACCTAGAACACTCCGTTTGTAGAAACAAATCGCACCATCTATCTTTAATAATATCAAAATCCTTAGAATGTTACGTTGTAAATAACGTACACTTATTTTTTAAAAAATTACTAGTATTGTCACTTACATGCAACAAAAACTGGAAATTTTGAAAACCATGACCCACCCCTCAAACCCCACGAGTCAATAGAGTGTTCATTGTAGCAACAAATCAAGTGATGTTCCTTAATCACCTCAAATTCCTTAGAATATTCCATTTTAAATGCTAACGTTGTTCACTGCTCATCAGTCGGCAGTCAAAATGCACGACTCAACAACTCTTTTTCTTTTGGTCGGTTTTGAGTGTACTAAATTATCCAAACGATACCATTCAAAATTAACCACACTTTACACCCAAGTGTTAACTAATACTCCCAACTAACATAACTACTACAACAATAATTAAATTAGAACAAAAGTGAGGAAAAGTATGCATTTTAAAGCAAACGTGGCAAACTTTTATCCTTGGCGTGGCAATATTTTACCTCTAAAGTTGGGAACGCGTTTGAGATTTAGGCCCACTGTGGGCCCATTATTAACTTCCCTAAACTGCTGTGGGCCCACTTCTAACCTTTCTACTGCTATGCGGCCCAGCTTCATTTGAAGGAAATTTCTATTGATAACCCCACAACGAAGGACAATGGCTCTGGATCGGACACGTGCCGGAGATTAGCCACGTGGATGCATAATGCTGCATTTGAGGCTTTAATTTGATGCTAAACAGGTTGATGGTCGGCTACGGTTACAAGTTTGTCAACAGTCAAAACCCGCGTTGTTGGGAAAAAGATTTTGTAGTTATTGTACGTAAGCGAAAAAGGAAACATATTTATTAGCATATATGGTACTCCATCTTTTTCTTTCACGATTTTTTTATAGCCTCGAAAAATATAAATTTTAAGTATTAATAAAAATATAATTTAAATTTTATTTTAAAATATTAAATTAATATATTTTTATTTAATTAAACTAATTCTCAAAAAACATAATATGACAACTCATAAGAAGGTGACGAAATATTTCTTAATCTAGAAAAAGGAAGACTCCTTTTTGCTCAAATTATTTACCTATTTCTAGATGACTATTATTATTTTTAAAATTTAAATTAAAAGTTCTTTTATTATTTTATGCTTAGTAGTTATTGTTATAAATATTTCAATAGAATAAATATTTAATAAATAGCAACTATATATTAAATCACATTAAGGAGTCAAAAAATTTATTTCTAATTAGTGTGTTAAGAACATGTAAAAAGATAACGTTAAAAATAATTTGAAACAAAGAGAGCATAATCAAAGTAAAAACCATATGTTAGACAAGGTCTCCGAGTTATTACGTGGTTAATTTCTACACATATATATATATAGTGATTAAGTAGATCGATGTAAGCAAGTGTCCAATTTTTTGAATAATTAAATTTTTCGTTATTTTAAAAATTTTGTTGGTTATCACAAACATAGTCAGACTGAATTTTCTTGCTCTTTTTTTTTAGTGAAATATGATCAAATAAGATAAAATAATTAACCAATACCAATACCTAGAGGTGAATAACATTGGACCAACAATTTAATTTAATACTGAAAAAGAGAGCTGAACTTTTTGCAATCGCTATCTAGTTTAAGTATGTAATCCTTTCGTTTGCCACGTTTGTTAAAATATTTTTCTTTACCTTTTTATGCAGCTATTCTAAATAAGAAAAGTTAAACGTCACCAACATTTATAATTTTTGTTTAAAATTCCATAGAATAGCTACAAATTCAATCCAAAACAATCTTCTTCCCATTTCCTCTTCCTGATCTCTCAAAATAATTAATAATAATTAGAGAAGCTTACTCCTGTGCCTTGGAATGACATTTTGGAATATACTCCCTCCGTCCGTTTTTAATTATTTAGATACGTTTTTATATGATTTTTAAAAGGTTAATTAGAAATATAGTTTAACTAATATGTTCCTTATTAATTTTAACTTTATTTGTTCAAGTGACTTTTAATTCTAAAATAATTAATATTAAATAAAAAGTTAAAAAATTAATCAATCCTTTCTTGATTTTCAAATTGACAAGTATTCACAGAAAAGACTATAATTTATGATAAGGTGCAAATTAAAAATTAAGTATAAAAATTATTTATTAATTTAAAAAATTAAATAAATATTATTAAAAATTTATTTTTAGTAAAATGGAGAAAAAATATTTAGGAACAATTATATTAAACACAGAGCTCTGATAGTGCACACGTGGTCCCTTTAATTGGAAATAAGGAGGTGACAAAGTGAGTTGTTCTTAGAGAGGCCACAAATATATTGTACTGGTGTGTGATATTAGAATAGATGTGTCAAGTCTGACTTTATATTTGTGTTTTCTTTTCAACGCACGATTTTGTTGTATTAATTTTGTGTAATATTTATTAATTAATATACAGCACGTATGTGTTTGGTCGTGATACGTTGTTAATATTATTGCACGCGTGTAGATTGATGTGCTGTATGAACTTTAAAGGTTTGATTATAACGTTAATTTACTTTATCCTAAATTAATGACTCAATCGAAAACGCGATCCAGGTTCCCATTTTTGTGGTTAATTTATGGAATGAGATAATGGTGGGCCAAATGAAAGATTATTCTAGCGTTTTCTACTTTTAATTAATTACCCAAGAAAAAAGAAATATTAATTACTCAAACCACCGCCCACTTTCCAGAGATTTCTCTCGCGCAACAAGTAACCGTCGCTATTTGAAATTTTTTTAAAAATAACAAAAATTATTTGAACCGTTGGATCTTACCTGATGCAACACGTACAGTCCGATCTCTGTGGTGCAAAATGTAATTTTCCACATTCTGACGCCCAAAAACCTTAGACAGAAAACGAAACCAAACGACATCGTATTTGCAAGGACCCCATGCAATTCATTATTTTTAATTTCCACCCAACGCCTATATAAACAACCTCTAAGACACTCGGAATTCATCAACAAAAACATAATCTTCTCAAAAAACACTCTTCTTTTTCAAAACTTTGAAGAGCTAGTTTCCTTTTTTCCCATCTTAAATCTCTCATAGAACACTCATTTCTACATTACTCAAAAAGAAAATGGCACCTAATGTTTTTGGTCTGACCAACAAGGGTACTGATAATTTGGCTAAGGCAAAAAGTCTGCCAAGCCGTAGCTATGTGACGTTTTTAGCAGGAAACGGTGATTATTGGAAAGGCGTGGTTGGTTTGGTTAAGGGATTGCGAAAGGCGAAATCTGCTTATCCACTTGTTGTGGCTTGTTTGCCTGATGTCCCGGAGGAACATCGACGTATTCTCATCAACCAAGGTTGCATCATTCGAGAGATCGAGCCTGTTTATCCTCCAGAGAACCAAACTCAATTTGCTATGGCTTATTATGTTATCAACTATTCCAAACTCCGTATTTGGAACGTATGTTTTCTTTGTTTTAATTTATGTGATAAGTCAATTTCAAAAGAATACGTACTAAAGTGTTTTTATCTTTTTGGGATTTGTGCAGTTTGTGGAGTATAGCAAGATGATATACTTGGATGGGGATATCCAGGTGTTTGATAACATTGACCACTTGTTTGACTTGCCAGATGGCTACTTCTATGCTGTGATGGATTGTTTCTGTGAGAAAACGTGGAGTCACACCCCTCAATACAAAGTTGGGTACTGCCAACAGTGCCCAGATAAGGTTCAGTGGACTGAAGACTTGGGCCCTAAGCCATCACTCTATTTTAATGCTGGCATGTTTGTCTTTGAGCCAAGTCTCTCCACTTATGATAAACTGCTGAAGACCCTCAAAGTTACACCTCCTACCCCATTTGCTGAGCAGGTAACAACTTTTCACCTTTTTCTTAATTTTTTTAAAATTTTGTCCTAAGTTCCAAAAATGTTAAACTTTAATTTGTTATGTGTAAATTCTGCAGGATTTCCTGAACATGTTTTTCAGAGATGTATACAAGCCAATTCCAAACAATTACAACTTAGTATTAGCTATGTTGTGGCGTCACCCAGAGAATGTTGATCTTGACAAGGTGAAAGTTGTTCATTACTGTGCGGCAGGGTCCAAGCCATGGAGGTACACCGGCAAGGAAGAGAACATGGACAGAGAAGACATTAAGATGCTAATCAAGAAATGGTGGGAGATTTATGATGATGTGTCACTTGATTACAAGAATGCTAACATGACTCTTGCTAATGGCGAAGTTGAACCTAACAATGCAATTATGGCAGCGTTGTCAGAGGCTGGTATTGTGCACTACATAGCTGCTCCATCGGCCGCTTAGAAAAACTTTGGGATACATAGTTTTAAAGCAAAGTATATTATCTTTACAGAGTGCTTTCCTTTATGTTTTTTTTTTTTTTGGTTAATTACAAAAGATTAGAGATTGTCTGTAGAATAATAGGGGAACAGGCAATTTCAGTCCTCCTCTTTTAGTTTGGAGTGTTTTTTTCTTCTTTTTTCTTCTTTTGTTATGTGAATATTGGAAGAGTACAGCAATGAAAAAAGTACTTATTTGTGTAAATTCTGAATCTTGGACCCGTTTCATTCATGTCCTGGAAAATTATGTTAATTTTTATAATTGCATTAAAGTGGTTTTAAGTTATAATTATCGCGGAGGAGTTTCGATTATTTTGTTGGACATAAACACACGTGTCATCAACTTGGTAATCAAGGACTAATTTTCTTTGTTTTCGAGTATTTTACTTATTTTCTCCCAAGTACTTTTCCTGTTTCAACATCTTAGGAATACTATATATGTGAGGTGAAGTCTTTGAGAAGATTAACCCAATAAGTGAATAAATATTAGTTCACTTTATAAACTCTTTTCTTGACTTGCTTATTAGAAGTATTTATACTTTGAATTTCTGTATCTTTTAATTAATTAGATAAAAGATCTACTGTATTTTGGAAAAATATTTGACGCTATTGAAATAGTTGCTTAGGATAGTATTTTAACACAATTTAAGTATGGATATATATACATAAGATATTATTATAATAATATTTATTTAAATTTTTATATTGTATTATATTCTCTCATAATTTATCTTCTCAATATTTTTTTGTAACATTCTCCATGTTTGAACTTTCGGTGGTCATTTGCTATGAACGATAAAAATAAAATAGTTTTGAAATTAAATTATAGTGTCAGTTAATTTTATCTAAGTTAATAAATTTGGATTAATTTATTTTGATATTGATAGATAAGATCAAAATAATTATCACTTTTTCCGAATAGTACGATAATTTTATCACAATTTGTAATCATAAATAAACTTATCAAAAGGCAACATTATATCCTGCAAACCTTTTATATTATCCTAACATTATTAAGATATTTACAGTAACTTGGACAGTATTGAGAGTAAGTACATTTTGGGCGTATTATATATATGGTGTCTTTGATGCCAAATAACTGGTGTGTTGGAGAAAATTTGACGCTGAATTTTTAAGCCAATTTACTGCTGCGTATGATGCAAACTACTGTTGTACTGATTGCTATAATTTGAGGTAGAACTCTGTCACATTTTCGACTATGCGTTGTTATATTTCGAGTCATAAGCTGATTTATTTTAAATACATAAACAATGTATAGTAAATATATGATATATCAAAAAGTTTTGTAGTCACATTATGTAATTTTTCTTTTTAGAGTGGAGTATTGACATCTTCAAAATTACAACATATGTAGTTGAACACAAAGAAAATTCAAACATAAAAATAATTAAGCCAAATAAGATGGTGATTTTATTTTCAAGAATAAATAATTAAAGCTTTATATATAAATAAAAAAGGTTATTAAGGTAGAAAATAGTTTTGTTAACAAATACTAACTCATTTTTAAGAAGTATGCAATGGATATTATTGTTAGCACAATAAATTAAATAATCAATAAAAAATAACATCACAATATATAATTAATCCCAACATAATTTATATTCAAATGATTCCTCAATGGCACACCGATTATATGCTTTGTCGACATTAAATGTTGTAGATTGTCTTCTAATATTACCGATATTGAGTAACGACCTTTTAACATTATCACTATTTTAAGTAATTTCGACAATTTATTGAGAAGATTAAACAATTCATATGATAAATGTACCGACCGTAGGCATCTGATAACCTTTTAACAATATCGCTATTTTGACCAATTCTTGCATTTTATTCAAAAGATTGAAAAATACACTGATCATAAGCATCTAACGACCCATTAACATTATCACTATTTTGAGTAATTCCTGCATTTTATTCAAAAAATTGAACAATTCATGTGCTTACTTGCTGTGAACAATTATATGCTCGTAAATTATCCATAAGAATCCAAAAAAGGTTAATTGCCTCAGTCTATTGCTGGGAAAATACAAACTCTTCCTCCCACATCGGTGGTGGAAGGTCAAAATTACCAACTTAAATAGGTGAACTTAATTTCGTTAGTATGAGGTCTTTTGGGAGATGCCCAAAAATAAATCCGTGAGGGCTTGGCCCAAAGCGGACAATATCATACTAATACGGGGTTGGGGTGCAGGCATACGCGATCCTAACATCTATGACACCAGCTAGCTAACCATCTAGATGTGAAAGAGTTGGAGGAAATGGTTGAATATTAAATGGTTGAATATTCCATCTGGAAAAATTATATTGCTTGTTTTTTTAAAACGTGTCGGTGATAATGGATAATGACTACTACTAAACTTGGAAAATGATTTGGGTTCATAGGATTGCAGATAAAACTTTGTTATTCCGAGGATATTTTACCTTGCAGGTTTAATTTATTGATTCGTTTTTATTTCCTTAATTTGTATGCGTACTGGGCGACTTTTTTTAAAAAAAAAAAACTAGATATACATGACCCAGAAAAAAATTTAATTTTTGTCAGCAAACAAAAAATATTTACTTACAAGTTGCTATTGTTTTTCCCATTCTACCTGTTGATCCTATAAAGAATTTATTGTAACAAAGCTTTTTCTTTTTATACGTGAATGTGGTGAAGTGATTTATTTCCAAGAGTAAATACTAGTAACCTGTACCAACGCATGCAACCTAGTGTAACAATTTAACATTTTGTATTTTTTTTTTCTCTTCTTTCAAATGGAGAACTTTTTATTTTTATTTTAAAGAATAAAACGGATTCAACAAATGAAATTTATAGTCCCGTGTACTCTTTTTTTTTTAATTTTTTAAAAATAAAAATATCATTGATTTACATATAAGAACTGAATTAAACAAAAGTATTTGAAAACTAGGGCAAATTATATGAGTTCATAGATAATCAACTTTAAATTATGTAATCTTGATGAATTCATATATTATTATGTCAAATAATATCAATTGAATCATAATTGAAAGAACTATAAATATCTCATAAACCCTAGATGAAGTTTAGAAGACTCAACAACAACATACCCCAGTGCCTCAAAAGGCTCTCGCTCATTGCGGGGTGAGGGGGGAGTCGGATGTACGCAGCCTAACCCCTATGTTTAAAAACATAAAGCGGCTGTTTCCAGATGACCCATGAGGAGCACCGAAAGTTGCATTGACTAACTGCTACTTCACAAATAAAAAAGCGCAGATAGTTTAAAGAGCTATTTTGCTTTATTCAATCGAAGTTTAGAAGACTTCGATTGAAAAAATTTGAAATTATCAAATTAACGTTAATTCATATATATTTAAATCAATAAGGAAGAATAAAAACATAATTTATAGAATTCAATGCTAGATCATAAAAAAAAAAGAGTGCAGAGCACATGAGACTTGAAATCATATTCAAGAAATGCATGTTATATATTTAAATCAAATGATTCCTCAAAGACATACCAATTGTATGCATTTGACGATTTTAAATATCGTAAATTGTCTTATAACATTATCAATATTTCGAGTAATTTCTGCACTTTATTCAGAAAATTGAACAATTCATGTAACAGATATACCGACTATACGCATCTGTCGGCCTTCCGACATTATCGCCATTTTGGGCAATACCTACATTTTATTCGGAAGGTTAAACAAATCATTTGATACATACACCGAATGTAGGCATCTAATGACCTTTAACATTGTTGTCACTTTAAGTAATTCCTCCATTTAATTTTATTCAAAAGATTGAATAATTTATGTGATTATATGCTACTAAATTAACCACAAGAAACCAAAAAAGGGTAATTACGTCAGTCTATGTGACAAGCTAGCTGCTAGATTTGTGTTGATATAGGATGGCAGATAAAACTTGTTATTCGTAGAATATTTTTCCTTGCAGGTTTAATTTATTGATTCGTTTTTATTTCTTTTAACTTGTAAGTGTATTGGTCGACCTTTGTAAAAAAAAAAAAAAATAGATATTGGTGTAATATATTATAAATATAATAAATTACAGTTGAAAATAAAATGATAAATTTGAATAAAAACTTATTTTGGTTGAGGCGCGAATATCTTGTTTTGAAGAGATTCAAGCCATTGCAGCATAATCTACATTGATCTAGCAGTACATCTCTTGACTTGTCCCCTCCAAGATACAACAAACCAACAAAGTTGTTTGTACTCAAACCACTCCGGATTAGTTGAAGAGTCCAAAGCTCCATACAAAACATCTTCCTTTTAACATATAAATACTCTCTTTTATATAGTGAATATAGTTGAAGATTTAGAATTTTTTAGTTGTTTCAACTCTCTCTTTCACTACACAGTATAATATTTATCCACACTTCTCTTTTTTTCCTCTCTCACTTCACAAGGGAAGAAACATCACTTAGGTAAGAAATTCATTGTTGTCTTGAATAGGATTATTGTAGATAGTAATATAGGTAAATGAATAGAGGAATTACGCCTTCGAAATTGCTATGAGATAGCACAACAACAACATACCCCAGTGCCTCAAAAGGCTCCCGCTCATTGCGGGGTGAGGGGAGGTCGGATGTACGCAGCCTAACCCCTATATTTAAAAACATAAAGCGGCTGTTTCCAGATGACCCATGAGGAGCGTCGAAAGTTGCATTGACTAACTGCTATGAGATAGTAATGTAGGTAAATAATGAATAGAGGAATACTTTCAATCAAACATAAAATAACATAATTATATATTTTATCGTTAGATTGTTATAGGTCACACCAAGCGACTCCTTAAAGGAAAGAATCCAGTAGGCACGTACAAGGTGTAAAATGGCAAATAATGACACTGATATATAGGTTGGAGTTTGAGAAGAAATTTGTGTTTTTGGTGCACATTAATTATTCATGAATTACTATATGAACCATCTGTGCTATGTGTTATTCTGATCAGTCTTTATTTGCATACATTACAAATTAAGAATCAATATTGGCGACTAGTATTGACCAAATTTGAAATTGACCAGTCGTCATGAACCCAGTTTCGAATCACGTGTAAGAGAAATCCAACACAAGAGCCAGCAGCACCAACAACAGCTACAATCCGAACCCAGAAATGTGCTATAATGGCCTTCATGACTATGGCATCCCACAGCCAAAACCAAAAACTGGAAAAACAGAATCCCAGTACTGCACCCACTGCTACTTGATTTAACGTGTGAAATCGTTGTGAAACCCGTAGCCATGACTGTAGTAAAAGAGAGCATGTATTATTTTCTGCACCAGGATTCTAATTTTACTCTGTAGAAAATCAGTATGGAACCAACAAATATAAAAGGTACTACTCCACACTTACAAAATATGAGCCCATTGCAATGATAAGCGCATTAGTGACTGCAGTTATTCCATTGAAGCCAAAATATTTGACAACTGAAAAATGGATCAATTATCAGGTAAGCACATATATAATTATATTAGAATCTCGAATACTATAAGAAGCTTACTTGAGATGATACAAAATGCGACTGTGTAGAAGATGGATTGTGCATGTGAAGAGGGCATCCCAGGATCTGATCTTAATGTTGGAACGGGGCGTTCATGGTTAAGTATGTTCTTTAGGACAACTGAGAGACGGGCACTGAGAACACCACCTGAAGTAGCCCATAATGTTTCTATATCATGCCTCCAGAGTAAGATAATACCGAAAACTGCACCCACCAGCCACTGAGTCTGTACTTAATTATCACAAATATTAGCAACACAGTGACATAAAAACACCTATCTAAAGCTCTAGTCAGACGCTTTTTTACGCCATCCCTCCAACAATACTTGTCTACTTTCAATTCTATATATTTCTTAAGAAATCATTAATAGAATAATAATTTTATTATATCGATTTTTAAATATAATAAATACAATCTTTTCAAAAATATAATAGGAAAATGATTATAATTAATTATTAAGGATAAATTAAGAACTAAGTGTAAAATTTTTATATACATATCTATTTTTGGTATATTGGACAATTATTATTGGATAGAAAGTATCTAATTTACTACTTCATCCATCCATCTTTTACTTGGCATAGAGATTAAGTTGTAAATGATGATGATAATTTTGTTAAATTACTCTTTGTTTATGATAAATAAAATATCTTAAAATATGTAAGAAGAAAATAATTATAATTAATGATAAAAGTAAATTAAAAAATAAATGTAAAATTATCTCTTGATTTTATAATCTGAACATATATTATTTGCCGTTCCAAAATAATAAAGAGTTGCAAATTATTCTTAGGTAGAGTATTATTAATATTGATAAAAGGAAATAAGCTAGAATAGAGTGTGTGATGGTAATAAAAGCTTGATCCGAAGTGTTGGAGTTTGGTATTAACTATGGTTGACTTTTACATAAAGACTTCAGTCAATTTCATAATTTTTCCATGTAAATAAAAAAATTAGTTAAAAATAATTACCCGGAAAATTAGCTTTCCTTTCGAATAATTTCTCTCAGAAGATATAACACAATTAAACGACTTATTTAGAGATTTAAATAAATTCGAAGGCCCTTTCTTATGTGGAAGAGAAGTTAGATAAACAAAATTATCATACTTTTCTCAAATTATTATTTAATTTTCTTATAATATTTAAAATTAAGGAATTTTAATAATATTTGGAAAGATAAAAATATATCATAAAAATTAAAGAGTTCGAGAATAAATGGTTAGAGGAATATATATGCTAATCATTAAAAGGTCTTTAAATATACTATGAAAGAGGAAAATAGATTTTAAAGAAAAATAAATAAAACCACTTTAGGTAAAAATTAGGAATTTTTGTCGTCATACTGTGATCTTAAAATTCGAGATATAAAAGCTTACTTTTCATTTTCTTTATGTTTAATAGCTTAAAAAAATATATTTTTAAAAAAAATTTATGATAACCCTATAAAGTGAAAACATATTAAAAAAACGTGGCATATAAAATGTAACGGAGAGAATAGCATTATATTGCCAAATATTGAGATTGCTTGTGCTATTGTAACAAGTAAAAGAAAAATCTTTCATGACCTGTTATTAGCTTGCATTAAAATTTGTATTTCCTCATGTTTCTAACTAAAAATTACCATTCTTTTGTTCCTTTCCTTCATTTATTAGTGTATTTTAATGTGTTAGTGATTAATCAATAATAATTTGAAATCCACAAAATTTATTATCTAAAGCTTTTAAGTATACGTGCAATGCATATATACTAAACTAATTGTTAAATCTATTCTAATATTAAAATTTTTTAACTTGACTAAAGTTGTAATGGTTAAATCTTTATTTATCTATAATAGATAAGAACTCCTATATTTTTGAACTTCCATTAAAAGTCTCAATACTTCAGACTTTTAGTATCAGTATTTTTAACTTATATTCATCTCAGTTAAATTATAATAAATAAAATTTATTTTCTATTTTTTAATAGTATTATTCATCTTATATATAATTTTATTGAATGATGTGAAACATATCATACACTAAACTAATCATAAAAATAAAAGAATATAGAACAGATGAAAATTTGGCTAAAGAAGTTCTTAGTAGTTCAATCATTTGCGAGCTAAACTTTGGTCTTGTTGACGAAAGTTTGATTCTTGTAATTTCTCTCGTCCTTTTCCGTTTCTGCAACCTAAATTTTAAATAAAAGACAATAAAAGAAAAAGACTAACCAGGTTGTTGAGCGTAGCTTGAATTCCACCGGAAGAAAAATTGATGGAGCCATGAATGAGAGCTTCTTGTTGTAAACCTCCAAGATTGCCACCGTAACCGCCGGCGGCAGCAGCTCCATTCTCGACGGAGTCCATAGGATATGGGGAGAATTAGTAGGTATCTTGATGGATTTTTTGGATAATAATTTGTCAGAGAAATCCTAGTTAAAAGTGGAAATCCAATTTATGTTGGGAAAAAATCTATATAATATGTTTCATATTAACTGAATTTTTGAGTAATGCACACATAATAAATCATAAATATATGGTGTAATTTATCTCGTAGAAAATATAAAACTTCGAAAAGGACAAAAATGAAAAAAGTCTCAAACATTCTTTTTGAACTTTCAACAATTCAACTAGTTTTAATATTAAAAAAATTTCATAAATTCAATTAATTTGAGATGGAGGGAGTATAATCAAGGGAGGTTGCAGCAGACATTTGGTATTTCCACTTAAATGCTTTTTCTCCTTTTAGTTAAAGAAACTATTTTTTAAGTAAACAAAAACTTGTAGTATTAAATGAGAATTCATGGCTAATCAGCTAAGTATTATTTAACCCAACAAATCAACAGTTTTCAAACCATTTGCCCGGCATAAAGGTAATTACACATCAAGGAGGTTCGGTTGGGGTTCAAAATCTTCGCCATAAATTTACTTCTGTATATATAGTAAGTATTTGAACGCTTTCATGAAAATTAACTTCGTCAATTCTAAGTTGTATTCTAATGCTATTCTTCATTGTCATACAAATCATATGGTGTCCCATTCAAAACTTCATTCATATGACACCAACAAACGGGATGTAAAATGCAAAACAATGACACGTATGAGAAGAAATTACTTTTTTTTTTTTTTAGACCATGATATATTACTCTCCCCCATTTTAAAGAAGGACCTAGTTTTACTGAGTTTAAGAAAATAAAGAAAAATTTTAATTTTGTGGTATTAAATTAAAGTTATGTCAAATGTATCAAAATGTTATTTTGATCTTGTGGCCGTAAACATACCGTGTTAGAAAACAAAAATTAAACCTTTGCCAAAAATAGATATCATTCTTGTTTAAACAGACTAAAAAGGAAAATAGATACTAATTCTTCTTGAAATAGAGGACGGAGTGTTTCAATTGCCATATGAATAATCTGTGTTTCGTGTTAGTCTGAATATTGTACATACACTATATGTGTCAATGTAGGTCTTCACTCTTCAATTACCCAATTTCGAATCACATATAGGAGAAAACCCACACAAAAACCAGCAGCACCAACAAACGCTACAATCCGAACCCAAAAGTGGGCTATAAATGCCTTCATGACTATGGCATCCCATAGCCAGAACCAGAAAATGGAAAAACAGAATCCTAGTACTGCACCCACTGCCACTTGGTTTAACGTGTGAAGTCGCTGCGAAACCCGTAGCCATGACTGTAAGGTGAAAGAAAAGAAGACATGTATCATTTTCTGCACCAGTACTCTTACTGTGAATTAGTGTTAAATGCAGAAAATCACTTGAATTATCACTAACAGTAAGCAAAGCCAGCACATGGAAAAAATAAATATAAAAAGTACTACTCCAAACACTTACAAAGTATGAGCCCATTGCAAAGATAAGCACACTAGTGACTGCAGTTATTCCATTGATCCCGAAATATTTAATCACTGTGTCAAACAATTAGAAAAATGAGAAGTGAACTTAGACAATCTCGCAAGCACATATATATATGTTCATAGACAATTAGAATCATCTACCATCATGTAAATTATGCATTTGATCCATTACTAGGAGAGCTTACTTGAGATAATACAGAACGCGACTGTGTAGAAAATGGACTGCGCATGTGAAGAAGGCATCCCAGGATCTGATCTTAATGTTGAAACAGGGCGTTCATGGTTAAGTATGCCCTTCAGTGCAGTTGAGAGACGGGCATTGACAACTCCACCTGAAGTAGCCCATAGGGCTTCCATATCATGCCTCCAGAGGAGGATAATTCCGAAAAGTGCAGCCATCAGCCACTTACTCTGTACTTAACAACACCAATGGCTTCAAAACAAAGCAATTAGAAGCTGGACATAGCTACTTACACCAACATAAAGTTTGGGCATGTTAGTGATTGACTCATTTATTAGCTTAACCCTCTTTACCGTTAAAAGATAGATTGATATGTAACTCAAAGAGACTCGAGAAATCTTGTCAATTTTTTTAAAATTCATATATTACACATAGTCATAATAAAGGAAAATAATAATTTTATTAGGTACTAAAATATTATAAAAGAACAATAAATAAGTAAGACTTGATAAAATTCAGGTTGGGTTGAGTTTTGACTCGTTCTATAACCCATGGCTCAATCTATTTTAGCTCAAAAAATTTAGGTTAGCCTGGATTGAGTCTATCTGCCCAATTGTCTCCCCTTAGCTTGTGGTTGATATTATCCCTCCTGGACTAGAACATCTTAGTTCCGAGGATAAATATATCGATCATTAACCAGTAATCCTTCCAGATGGATTTGGACGAGGAGAGTCAGAAATACTGTGAATCCAGTTATCAGGGTCAATCTCCAAAAGTAAAGAGTTCCAATTCAACAGGGCACTACAAGAAAATGAATACTCCATTTACGACAAACAATTACAGTATCTCATCAGATTTTGTTACTTATAGTTGTTGAGACACAAAGTCCCACATTGGTGGTTAATGATATGGGTGGTCTCCTTATAAGGCTAAGGTAATCCTTCTCCATTTGAGCTAGCTTTTGGAGCGTGAGTTAGGCCTAAAACCTACACTAAATTGGTCTCTGCTATGATTCAACTTTTACCCAAGACACGAAATCTGTTTTCATAATTATTCATGAAAATCCGATTCAAAAATTTATTCTCTAGCCGGCAAATTAGCTTTCAGTTACAATCCAATAATTCCTGCAGGGTTGGCTGCTTACATAAAAGATTCTAAACCTTTTTGCAGATAATAAAAAGAAGTAATCCAAAATTAAGCACAGAAACATGAAGAAATGATCAAACGTTGACTTACCAGGCTGTTGAGAATAGCTTGAATTCCACCAGAAGAAAAATTTATGGAGCCATCGACAAGAGCTTCTTGTTCTAAACTTCCAAGACAGGCTCCTTCATCGCCGGCGGAAGAAGCTCGCTTCTCGACGGAATCCATCTTCTTAGGGGGAATTAATGTGCAAGGAGAGATGGATCGTTCGAATTTGAACTTTCGAGAGAAATCCAATTTGAGAGTGGAAAATCTATTGAGTTTGGGTAATAGACGCTGGGAAACGAATATTGGTCCATATAAAAGGGTAATTGCAGAAGTCATTTTGGTACCTGCACTTCAATGGTTTCTCTGGTCAAGTAGACGATCCTTTTTCTTCACCAAAGAGCAGAGACATGGAGTTTGCTCAAGAAACATGTACTGGTTGTTTCAAAATGAAATTAAATTTGTATTTGGCCATAAATAATAAATTAGGGTCGCTTGTAGATTTTTTTTAAAATTTATTCGGAGTGAAAAAAAAAAAAGTAATTTCGCCATGAATTTTTTTTAAAATTCATCACCTGAAATACTTTTGGAAAACTTTTAAAAACGTAAAAATGATTTTTTAAAATTTTAGATCAAATATATTTTTTGAAGTTGAAATCTGAAAAAAAAAATTAAATAATCAAACATAATTAAATTTGAAGTATAGCTTTATAAAATGGAATTTTCTCTTTTCATAACCCACTTAGTTTTGTAAGTAATTTGATCAATTAAATTAAATCGATAGGATATTTTTATTTATGTAAAAAAAAAAGTTTAAAATTATTAAATTGGAAATATCAAAATGGTGAAAGCGAAATCCTTCTCCACGTTTCATCTGTTAGATTGACTCTTAAATGTTTGTAGAAATTATTTTGACTTTAGTGGCGATCTTATTTGGCGCAAGATAACAAGTTTGGCATCTGACTTGCTAACGGCCTATTATAATTGTAAGATTCCGTTATAACGGGATCTTAACGTTTCTGATTTTAATTTTTAATTTTGTTATATAATTTTTCGATATTGAGATAACTTTTAAATCATTATTTTTATTATTTATAATTGATGGCTTGTATGCTCTCGCAATTGATACTCGACCTAGTCCATTAACAGAGTAAAAATAAATAAAATAACAGTAAACAAGAACACAAGATTTTTTATGTGAAAATCTCCTTGCTCAAGGAGGAAAAAATCATGACCAACCCCACAAGATTCTAATTCAACTTCGTTATCATGACATAGCAACAAACGATTGCAAACTCTTGCAATCTAGGATTAAATTCTCTCTTTGTTATAATAATTCAAAAACTCAAGCTCCTAAGCAACAATTCTAGTACCCACTAACTAATCACCTCTGATTATTTTAAACTTCAATAACTAAACATAACTAGCTATAGCTATTTCAAACCCAAAGAGAAGAAATCAAGAAAACACCTAATTCTTTTATAGATCAGGACTAGATCTATAAGATACGCAACATAGAAATATAAGTAATAACAGCATAAATCAACAATGACATTTTTGAAATCCATTATTGTTTCTTCATCAATATTTCTTGAGAGAGCTTTTGCTCATGTATATTGTAAAAATCTAATTGAAAAAATCTTAGTTGTCTCAAATATGATAGATTCATTATATAGGATGACCACAACTAGTTGCCACAATTCTATTGGCTAAGGAACGGCACATTATCAAATCCGAATATCTACAAAATAATTATTTGCAGTGTAAATTTGTAACTATTACTTTCAGTCATACAAAATACTTCTATCATGGGGCCAGATTTCGTACCGGATCTCAAGTTATTAAATCACCAAAACTACAATCTAATAATAATATAATAAATATAAGAAAAAAAGACAAACATCATATGTTCCACGTTTAATTAGACCTTCATGTATTAGATCTAAATTCTAATCGAGGATGTTCCGTGTGTTTTCCATTGGTAGGATTAGAATAGTGACTTTCTTTTATCAAATCATCAAAGTATTTTCCCAAAAATAAAAAAAGAAAAAGACTTCCTTTTATCAGATTGTTAAAGTATCTTCCCATACTCTTCAAGTTGCGTGGTTATATTATTAAACAGAGAAATTATATGTAATAAATTTAATGAGAATCAGTAGTCAGATATATTATGTATGTTGCTTCTTTTAATGGCCTTCGGATAGGTGTCTGCCTTCAACTAGAAATTCATAATGAGGAGCTAGTTTAGCAGCTTTAATTTGCAGATTATCAAGTAAACAAAAGTGGTCCATATGACTTACCTAACTACGTACTAACTCAAGATGGAGAATTTCCTTTTACAATGACATGAAATGATTTATTTATTATTACTACTAATAAAAAAATAATTAAGAGAGTTTTTTTAAAAGCAGCACACCTTGGGCTAATGCGTTAGGTGTCGTAGCTAATCGAGTAGCTCTAGAAGTATGTGTAAAAGCTAGTAATGAAGGACGTGATGTTGCTTGGGAAGGTAATGAGATTATTCGCGAGGCTTCCAAATGGAGCCCAGAACTAGTTGTTGCTTGTGAGGTATAGAAAGAGATCATATTTAATTTTGCAGTAGTGGACGTTTAGGATAAGTAAAAATCGTGGACGTTAGCACATAAATTAGCACGAAATAAGGAAGTATAAGGAGAAAGAACTCAAGTAATTATCCTTTGTTCTCTTGATTGAATTAAAATTAAACTTGGCCCAGTCTTTTACTGAAAGGATTGAGCCAAATACAACTAAGATTATATTTTGATCAAGATTTGAAATACAAAATCTAAAAACAACTACTAAAAGTATTAAAAATAAATATATAAATTTGGCCCTAGTTACTCAATGGTACACTCTAGCCATGTGAGGACGACTAGCTAAAAAAAACATAGCACACTAGTAGCATTTATATAGCATACAATTTTTCTTTTATGTGTCTGATTTATCATTATTTCGCAGCTTAAGAGAATGCAAAATGCAATCTGAAAGGTAAAAGAGAATGAAAATAATAATGATTAAATTTATTTTTATGGAATTATATTCTTTGAACCGCATTTGAATAAATAAGAAAATTATTTTGTAGTGCTTGAAGCTATTACAGATTTGAAAAAATGGTGTTTGATTGAATAAGAAATAAGAATACAAAAATGAAAATAGCAGTGTCGCAATGTGGTATGACTTAGATAAAATGGTGATTTGTGGCATTTGTACAAAGGGGAAGAAATGATGATGATGATGATTCTTCATGGGGTTTGAATCTATATGAAATTGGAAGTAGTAGTTTTGCCAAAATGGCCACAAAACTGATTTTAATTATGAGATAGTCTACATATATATTTGTTTATGCTTATTATATATTTTATGTGACTCTAAAAGTAGATTTTGTCTCATAGGCCTATCAAAAGGGGATTGCAACAGATAGAGATTTTTTGTGACTCTAAAAGGAGATTTCGAAAGTTTGTCTCATGGACTTTTAAGGCTTTATGTCCAACTTAGGCTGATAGCCTCTTCTGTTGGGTTTGAGATGTGCAGGCCCAAGATCAACTCTCTCTTTCCATTTCTTCAAAATTGGGCCTAAAAGAAACTACTGCTCTATGATTTTCTCCACAATTCCCTTCAAAGACTAGGCTGGGGCATTCAAAAAAATTATAAAAATACACAACTTTTATTTACATAATTTCATATAATTTTGGCTCTTTTAAAAAATTATAAAAAATCCTTAAATGATACAAAATTACAATACTTATTGATAAAACTACAATCCTCACTTCTCCATGTATCATAGTTAAAATCTCTTAATGCTCCTACCTTTTCGACATGTATCACTGTTTCGTTTTTTGTATCAAAAAGAAGAGATTTTTGATAGTTCTAAAAAAAGTTCGTATTAATTGAAATTAACTCAAAAAAATATTAGATTTACGTAAGTTATACTTGTGTTTATTGGTTTACTAGTGGCAAAAGGCTCTATAAAACACGGCCTCAATATTTTTTTTGTAAGGTTTATCTAAATTATCACATTTTTTTCATTCCTTTTTTTAATTTATGAGAATCCCTTGAAAAACATGACAATCTGAATATATTAATTCAGTAATTCAAATACATTAATTTAGTTTTGGATACAAAAATTAGCGTCTCTAAGTATCAACAAGTAACACTTAAAACATGATACATTGAACATCGAAATAATTTAATAATCAAAATTAATGTAGCTGGAATACTGAGCTAATGTATTCGGATGAAAAGAAAGAATTTTTAAAATTGATGAGAATAATGCAAAATATGATAAATAAAATTGTCTAATTAGGTAATTAATCCATATCTTTTTCACAAAGTTATTTTTGAAATAATGCTGATTAATAATTATTTAAAATAAGTTATCTTTTTCCTCCTGTGAAATCAGCAGCTATAAAAGAACAGGTGTGGGTCCGTGAATGATTCACTTTTATTTATCAACTATTTCAAAAATAGATTTTCCCTTTTATCTTTTATTTTTACATGTCAAGAAAAGATTAAAATCAAAATATATAAATAAAAACATATAATAACAATTACAATAATTCATGATTTTATTCCCAAAGCACTATATTTCAAGACAAGAAAAAATAGATATAGCTTTTATATTTCGTTGAGTCCCAGATATAAAATTCTTAATAGTGAACAAATATAACAAGTGACATACACGAGTCCTACGCGGAAAGGACGGCATATAATATCTTAATCTACAATCACCACAGAACAATTTTGATGCTTGATGCTCTTCGACTTGATGGAACAAAATTTCGAATTGACAATTAAAGCAATATAAAAGAAATAGTGACACACACGGAAATCTGTTCTATATTCTCCTTTTATCAATTAGATTAGATTAGAAAACTCCATAACACAACACATGCATGCATGCAATATATATATAATGTCAAAATTCAAAAGCACAAAACAATTGTCTCAGCATCACGAGCATCGCGATTCCGTTACTAAAGAATTTAAGTTCTATCCACTAATCGGCAAACACTAATATATTGTGAAGTCAGATCATTTATAAAATAATAATATAAAAACATAAAATAACAATAACAATATATCAGTAAAACTCCACAAGTGGAGTCTGAGAAGGGTAAAAATGTATGCAGACCTTATTACTATCTCATAGAGATAGAGAGGACGGTTTCGAAAGACCGTTGCGTCATATCTCAAAACTATTATCATCCCCAAAGTAGAAAATACTAGATATGAAACAAACGATTAGAATAGTAAATAAATGATAATTTGTAAAGACAATAAAGGAAAGAAAATGAATGGCGGACAATAACAATACAGTATAGAAAAGAACGATAATCTTTACTAACCTACTATATCACAAGGCCAAAAACCTTCTACCCTAATACGCGACCTCCACTCATTTCTATCTAAGTTCATGTCTTCGGTGATATGAAGTTACGTCATATGTTGTCTAACCACCTCCCCCAAATACTTTTTCAGTCTACCTTTACCCCTTCGCATAACCCCTATATCCGACATCTCGCACCTCCATTATTTTATTCATTAAAAAAAATGGATAGCCTTAAAAATGCTGCTCCTATTTTATTACACATCAAATTAGATTGATGATATAAAAATAATTTTATGAATATAAGCATAAATAAAGTTCATATCGAATTAAAGAAAGAATGCAAAGGTGAAGTTGTCGTATAAATCTTTTTAAAGGGATGAGTTCGACCGCATAAGTTGTCCCATAAAGAAACCATAGTATTAAGGGTTTATCTGAAAGATGACTAGCCTAAATGCCCTTTACAAATATTCTTTGAGCTCTTTACACGCAAGCTGCTTCTATTGTGGGTTCTTAAAATATTCTTCTACTTATCTAAAATTAAAATTCAAATTGAAAATCGGTTGCCTTTTCTCAATTTTCATCGACACTCTATCAGCACCATAAGCTTTCACTGGCAACAGATTCTCCTCTTTTTCCGGATAATCTTGTTAAGGACATGGAGCCCATAGTTTTTCAATACATCACATCCTTTTTCATTTTATTTATTTGTTTCACCTATCTTTTGGGAAAGATATTTTAACTGCTAATATGCAGTTGGTTATGTTTAGTGGCGGAGTCAGGAGATTTAAAATCTAATAAGTAAATATACGAAGGGAGTTCAATATCTATATTCTATATGTAAAAATATTATTTGAGCCAAATATAAATACTATAATCTTTTGTCGAAGGGGATTCGGATAAACCCTCGACCATAGCTCCACCCCTAGTTATGTTGTTGAAGAGTCTCACATTGATTAGTGAAGGAATGAGTGATCTCGCTATATAACTTAGACAAATCTCATCTCTTAAACTAATATTTTGCGTTGAATGAAACAAAAAAAATCTATTTCATTAATTTTTATATCAGAGCAGTATATGTTTCAAAATTGTATCCTAAGGCATTTGTGGAAGACCGCTTAAATTTTGAACTACTTAATTATAAATATTGTATATTATTACTGGCGTCCAACAATAATTGTGGTAGGATGGATATAATTCCTTCTCCTTGATCATAAGTTTAGGAATGTGTCTCATTGTAGGGACTATTTCGTTCTTAAATAAGTTTTACACAGGCAAATTTAAATTAGTGGGACTTTATGAGTGCAAAACTGGATTAAAAATCTAAAAAAAATATTGTATATTATTAATTCAAATAAGAATAGTCACTCATTATATATGAAATTATAATATATGGTCCCACCTTTTCAGTTTATGCAATATACTCTCTTATTTAGTTTACTTAAAATAGAAAGATATCTCCTACATGTGAGAATAATTAACTTCGCATTTCTTAATATTCACCTTTAAGAAGTTTTTATCATCCTACAACTGTTATGTCATGATTAATAATACATCATATAGCAGCTAGCTAGTTAGTTAGTTGTTGTTAGGGATAGCAAAATTAAACTCAACTCGTCTAATTCATAAAAGTTTGGGCAGGTTAATAGCTCAACTCATCTCAACCCGAATTGACTCAAAATAGACTGTGTCAAAGTATTTTTAAAACATATTTTTTTAATTTGATATGTGTCATATAGTCATAATAAAGAAAAATATAATTTAATTAAGTACTAAAATATTGAAAAAGAATAAATAAAATAAGTAAGACTTAGTAAAAATTGGGTTGGCCGGGTTGCTTCTTGATCCACTCTATAATCCACTACTCAATCCGTTTGACCCAACCCATTTTGACCCAAGCAAATTTGGGTTAGATCTTGACCCATTTGGTATCTTGACTCATTATAACCTGCTCAAATTTAATCCAACCCGCTCAATTATCACCCCTAGTTGTTGCAAACAATTTAAAGCTTTGCATTGAAAATTTCTAAATGGTTCTGAGGCATAAATGTAACACAGTTCGAGACTCTGAACAGTATGCATTATTGCCCTTTTGATTCATGGAAGAAATTAAAAGTTAAACAGAGTTGTTACAGAAAATTTTGCAAAAAAACAGATAGAAGCCAGAGCTTCAAAGCAGCCTTTTTGTTTCGTTTCATTATGGTTTTTGTCATGTATCCGGTTGCTATACTACAGAAAACACAAGAGTAAACAGTACTATTGTAGAAGAAAATACTGTGATGATTGTGCCATTAACGTCAGTAAATCTACATTACTAAAAACAATGCAAAAACAGACAAATAAGGTCTGTCAGAAAATCAAGAGAAATCAAACCCTTCCCATCGTAGAATTATGAGAAAAGTACTAAAAAGCACCCCTGAACTTCGCACAAGTTATTAGTTTAATTCTCAAACTATTGACAGTTTTAAAAATGTTCCTCTATGTGATTTACTAAACTACAATACACTCTCGAACTATCACAAATATTTAAAACACCTCTTAACTTGACAAGAATTTAAGGGTGCATTTCACTTTTGTTACAAGATCAGAGGTGCTTTTAAGTTCAGTTAGTCGAGTAGAAGAGTGTTTTTAACACTATCAATAGTTCACGGATAATGAAACTAATAATTCGTGCCAAATTTAAGGATATTTTTGATAATTTTCTTTAGAATTATATTAAAAAAAAGCGAATCTATGATGAGGCAAGAGTGTCCATCTAATACATCCACTACAAAAAAATTACATCATATGTATAAGATATGCTTTTTATGTTTAGCATATGTATATAGATTTTAAATCCTCGTACTTCATCCTAGCTTTGCCTTAAGGAGTTTGATGGTAGAAAAGAAAGAGTGGTATATGAATTCTTGCATAAATGTCTATGTAAGACGAAATGAGTGAGACAAGCTAAGCACATGTTGAGGACCATTTGACTTCTTTAGCGCATTGTTGGTGAAAGGGGGAAGAAAAGAGAGAATATGGGAGAATCAATAAATGAAAATATTTTCCTTTCCATTTACATGAAAATAAGGAACAGGGAAAAATATATTTACTTTCATTGTATCTCCAAAAATAAGAATGCAAACAATATACATATTCCCTCTATTGTGGCCATTGTAAAATTTCGCCACGTTCAATTTTATTATTTTTTTTATTATTATAAAATAAGTAGGAGTAGCATGTACCAACCATGTGGTTGCAGCTACTTGGGATTAGACCAACCAAAAATACCAAGACATTGATTCCACCAGGACGAAAACCATAGGTTGAAAATATATTTACTTTTTCATGATGGACAGAGTTATCTAATATTTATTGTTGGTGAAGTGAATAAGTATTTTGTAGAATTAGTCCAAGTGCATGGAAGCTGATTCAAACACCACATTTATAAGGGGAAAAAAAGCCCCTACTTCCTCCATCTAAGTCTAAGAGGTCATTTGGTAGGAAACAAGTTATCTTGGGATAATAATCCCAGGATGAATTATTAGGGTTAAGTTATTCCCTCATGCACATAGGATTACTTATCCTATCAATAAGGTAAAATGATGTGATAAATAATTCTAGAATTACCCAATATCTCCGATCAACCATGGAACAAAATAATCTTAGATTTTATCCTGAAATTATTTTATGTTATATCTCATACCAAATGATTGCGAAATGTCTTTTTTGACAAAAACAAAATTTGAGAAGTAAATAAAAGTATCTAAATTTTGTGATATTAGATTAAAAGTGTGTATAATTTTTTAAATTTGGTGACTTTAAACTTACAATATTGTGATTGGAAAAACTTTTTTTTTTCGGGGGGGAGGGGGGGGGTTAATGATTGGAAAACTTACTAACATAGAACAAACACTCTTTTTATTTATATAGGTAGATCAAAAAGGAAAATAAGTATTTGGAAATAGAACAGAGGGAGTATGGTAGGTTAGGGCATCTTTAATCGAGCAACGTGGCATTATCACAATATTGCTCATTATTATTACTGGGGGCTACCCAGGCAATGTTGTGTTCGTCAATTTTTAATCATATTACTATTTGCAGTTTTTTTTGTGTCAATGTGGAAAAACAAGAAAACGAAGAAATTTTTCACTCATAACACTTCGGAGAAGACAACGTTGGATGGTAGAAGAAAAGAAAAATCACTCTACAAGAAAACTAAATTCAGGAAATCACTGCATTAGTTTATTATACTCATGATGAGGGCATTCAAAATAGACTTAGCCCATAAGACCTTCTAAATCTCATTTGTTATTAGAGTAAAATTGAAATATGATTTTTCAGGCTCATTTAGAATTAGAGATTATAAGCCCAATCCAGCTAAGCCCCTTGACCCTTGACTTGAAATTTGATCAGGATCGGGCCGGAATTGGATAGGGTCACAAAATATTATTTAATTTGAATTAAAAAATTAAAATCCTAAATAGTAATATTTCTTTATTTTACAAATTTATTTTCTCAAATTTTCTTTATTTATTTATTTTTTTAAAAAAATTATTATTTTTCTTTAGTCATAAAATACTCAAATTCATGAACATCTTTTAATTATATTTGATTTAAAACTCTTTTCATTTGATGATTTTACATATTTCAGATATGACATTGTAATTAAAAGCACTACTAATCATATCTATAATGCACATTACGATTGCATTTATCATTCACTTTCATATAATTTTATTAAACATGTTAAAAAATTTATATATTAAAAGAATTTTAAGTTTGAATTTAGCTTGAAAAGATAAAAAGAAGGACTAGCCTGTCCCAGCCCACGGCCCGACGAGGTTTGAGTTGAGTGTGCTATTTCAAGATTCTTTCTAATGGAAGATCGACCCGTCCTAAACCACCAAGTTCCTTGACCCGCAATACTTGAATTGGATGGAACTGAGCTAGCTGATTTTGATAGATCTACTCATAATACACAGTATCTAATAATATCTGCTTTTTACTTTTGATATTTGTGAACTTCTTTAACATTAATATATTAACGAAATAAATATTAAATCTAATTTAACTTACAAAAATAATTCAAAAAATGAAGATACTACAAAATTAATGGAACTTTTGATAGCAACTTCATATATCCCGTGAAATCATCAGGAATTAATCAAATTTAACCATAATCGAATAAGTAAAAAGAACAAATTCAAAAATCCAGAAGGATAACGCTACGAGACATGAAATCGAAGATATAATGTCTCTATCAATTATCAAAGGTGTAAAGCATGCATGAGAGAAACAAAACATTCTCTTTCTTCCGATTTATGTTATCTTAATTTATATGAGTTACTTTGCTTTGACACAAAATTTAAAAAAGAAAATAAAATTTTTAAAATTTGTAATACAAAATAAGTCATAAATATATATGTGGCTATAAGTCATTTCATTGAGGTAAAATGAATATTCTAAAGTTACAATATTACTAAAGAAATATAGGAATGTATTATTCTTCTTGTAATTGACTAAAAGAAAAGTAAATCACATAAAATGAAATAGAAGGAATATGCATTTTGACTAATTATGTCATCCGAAAAAATAAAGAAAAAGTTTTTAAAGTCAAACGTAACTATTTGTGGCTAATAATCATTCTTTTAACATAAAATAAGAAATTTAAAATCAAAATATTTTTAAATACAAAAAAAATAAGTGTCAAAAACTATCATATGTTTTTTAGTATATTAGTTTCATACCTAAACTAATAATTAAGAGTTTAAATTATATGTACCGTCAGTGTATAAGATTTTTTTACACCATCACGTAACTTTAAAGATAATTACTATAACTTTTCAAGAAATATTTATACCTTTTGAAAAGAATATAATTTAGAAAAATATTAAAGGTAATTTGAATCCTAATTATACTGTAATCCAAATTCTTTCCTAATTTTTAGATTTTTTTCCTTTCCTAAATTGAATCCAAATTATATTCTCTCTCTTATGTATTGTATGACAATGGTAAAATGACGATATATCGTTTCTTGTTTTTTTTTAAAAAAATTTATATTCCTTTCATTTTTCTTGAATTATTTTGTTCATCTTTCATTTTATTTCAAGAAAA
>JAABOM020000049.1:21987886-21998450 GCA_011800125.2 Solanum clarkiae | reverse complement strand
TTATGTTTTTAAACATAGAGGTTAGGCTGCGTACATCCGATCCCCCCTCACCCCGCAATGAGCGGGAGCCTTTTGAGACACTGGAGTATATTGTTTTTGTTGTGCAATCATTCAGGTAATCAAATTGTGCTACTATACTGAATTTTCACCCCATAGGCTACCACCACTTTAATATGACTATGCTTTGAACTTTTCGGGAAAGGAGAATTCCAATATATTTAAAAAAAGAATTGAAGGAAATGACAAAGAAACAGCTTTTAGGATAGTTTAGTGTGAGATCTAAGGTATAATAATTTTAGAATTAAAAATATAAGATTATTTTATTATGTATTTAGTTAGAATTAGTTATCTTATTATTTATAACTTAGTGAAGTAATAATTTATCTAGAGATAATTAATTCTTGAATAACTTACTCCTAACCAAATGATACCCTTTTAGAGTATTCTAGTGTAAAAAAAGACAAATGAATATCATTTGGAGCTAGATGTTCATCTGAATCTTCTTCAATAGAAAATTATATTATTCAAATTAGGAATATATAAATGTTGAACTTTCTTAGGGGGTGTTTGGATTAATCTTTTTCAAGTGATTTATAAGTTAAAAGTCAATATAATTGAAACCGCCTAACTTTAACTTTTGGCTTTATTTGTTCTTTTTCAACTTTTAAAAAGTATTTAAAAATATTCTTTTGTATTATCCAAACATTTTCAAAACTTACAAATTAAAGTACTTAAAAATCATAAGCCAAAAAACAAATCAATCTAAATATTCGATTAAACTAATTTGTATATTTACTTTTTCATATTTTAAAATCTTTCCCGTCTCCGCAACAAAAGGGACAAGTCACTATTTAGTGATCCACGCGTTGATATAATCTTTTCACTTTAATTATCTCCGTAATCTCTGTTCCAAAAGAGCCACTTTTACACTTTTTTGTAATTAGTGATTAAAAGAATCTTTAATTACCGACGCATTTGGATTTCTTCTGCTTAACCTTTCTTTGTCTTTCTTTTAAAATTAAAAAATGGGAATTAAATTTCTCTTTCCCTAATTGTTTTGGGAGACAATATGATTACAATTCCACCAAAAATTGCATGTGTGGAATTTCTTTAGTAGTAGTTATAAGATGGATATCTCGTTGGTTAACAAAAAGAGTCATACATACACTTTAATATTTGTTAATTGGAAATGGACAATATAATGATACTGTTTCATGGTCATATGCCAAACACTTTATAGTTCTATTATTTCAAGTTTGCCCCATTTTACTCTTTTCCTTCTTTTTAAATCCATGTGCTTTGGAGGGAAAATAGAAAGTAGACATACTTAAAACTATGTGCTTTAATTTGTAGAGAAAGCATGAAGTGTATACATGTGTGTGTTGATAATTGTTATAGCCTTCGAGGGTGCAAAGAGTTATTGCCATTAGTTGTTGCTTTCGATTGATCATAGATTTTAAAGTTAAAACTTGAATATGTATATTTTTAAAATTGTGATTTTTGGAATTCGAGTCAAAATCTTGTCTAAGACCTTTTCTTGAGAAGTTAAAAAAATTTAGAGATAAATTAACTTTCTAGGTGAGTTAATTTGATCAAAGAACATGTTTGGGTATTCCTTGATGAATCTTAATACAAGCATGTGTTCGGGTATTCCTTGATAAATCCTAATGTATCATTAAATCGAGATAATTACATAATTTTTATCATGAAGGATCGGATGTTAAGTTGTTAACTGAATTATTAGAGAAATATTGAAAATTTGCTTGACTAAGCATTATCATTTGCATTGCGATCCATGCTGCATAGAACGATGTTCATGGCTTGATTTGAATTAATTTTTACCATAAAGATCGATGATCAAATCAATTAAGTTCATCTTTCAAAGACAAGTATCAAATCAATTCAATTTTGTTGATTTTTATTTATTTTTCAGCTTTTTTGTCGATTTTCAAAAAATGATTAATCGATTGGTTTGTTAAATAATGTTGTGGTTTCTTGAAAAAAAAAAATTTGCTTGTGCAGTGATCTCATTAATACCTCAAAGTAAAAAAAGACTTCACAAATAAAAGAAATCAGAGTATCGAAGTAAAGAATCTAATGTAGATCAAATAAACTTTATTTATTTTCTTTCATAGCTAAATAGCATAACTAGATGGAGCATCAAACTTTTACAATGAATCAACCCCAATATACTCCTCACTTAGTAGTAACTTTTTACATAGTTTTATGCTTTTTGATTTTATAAATCCATAGGGTAATAAATTCCTAAGATGCCTAATTTTTCTCTAGAAGAACAATTTCTTTTAATCCACTTTTTGAGAATTTCTCCTTTTGAAATCATCCTTACTAGATTCTTTTATATTACATGACAGCCTACTTAATTCCCTATTCTTTATTTAATTGAAAAAATTACAGAAATACACTAACTTATATTTACGTAATTTCATATAATTCTAATTTTTTTAAAAAATTATAAAAATTTCTTAAATAATATAAATCTGCAACATTTATTGATACAAATTACTGTACAATTTCTACTTCTCCATGTATTACAATTAAAATCCCTTAATGCTCCATCTTTTCGACATGTATCACTGGTTTTGTTTTTTGTATTAAAAAAAAGGGGTTTTTGATAATTTTGAAAAAAATTGATATTAATTGTAATTAACTCCAAAAATTATGGAATTTGTGTAAAATGCTCATTTTAATTTTTGTTTAAAAGTCAAAACCTTGGTTCTAAGCTCATAAAAATAAGTTCAAATAATCTAGACATGAATGGAGGCACAGTGAAAATTCGTCTTTATATTATTAGCATGTTAAAGTATAATATTAGTGTGACAGCGTGTTAATTACCACTGTTATAAATTAATATTTACCATAAGTAATCCTAGTGTATAAATATTTTTGTTCTTTTATTAGTATGTAAATTAACTTAAGCACCTACCGACAGTTAGGGTGGGCGTCAATCGATTCTCAAGAAGATCATGTTTGCAACATATTTTTAAAAATGATAGAAAACAAATTGGAATAACAAATAAAATATGAAGAAATAGAATTCTATTGATAAGCACGTAGGTCAAAATCCTGCATAATAGGACTCATCGTGTAAAGTCCTCCAAATAAGGTAGAATAGCCTCAAGAAACCTGACTGAAATAAAACTTATCTTGTACAGTCCTCCAAATTTTTTATATTTACATATCCATTTAAATTTGTTCAGTTTTTAGTTTTTGATTAGACGAATTGAAAACGAACCAAATTAATGTTTTTTTTTTTTAATTTTTGAATATTTTCGGTTAGGTTTTTTGTCGATTCTGTTGAGTGTTGGGTCCATCTGGGCATTGTCCTGATGAATTTTATTTCTACTTAAACATAAGGTGCAAATTTAATGATTTCTTAAAAACAAGCTTGTTTTAATGGGCTTTTTTCTACTGCAGTCGGACGCCTACAATTCACTAATTCTGACATCCATGTTTTAACACAGTTGAATTTTATTGTAAAATTTAAATTCAATTCATGTCAAAATTTAAATCCTATTAGTCATGAAGTGATCGAGTGACTAATTCACTGTTTAAATCCGAAAATAATCATATGACTATTCGACGTATTTTAGACTTTAGACTCACTACCAGAAAACCACTAACCACATAAATTAAGTTGTTCAAAAAACCACAAAGTCGACAAAATACTACAATAGCTTCCTGGAGATTTTTCAAAAAGAACAATGTAATTTTTACAATCTATAGAAGTCTATAGTGATATAATATAAATACATACTATATGTTTGTCTGATTACGTAATTTATCCAAGCTTTAGCTTTATTCATCCCAAAATTTTGAAAGTAGTTCTACACAACACACACTCTGTACTGTTACTTGGGCCACTGATTTGGGCTGTAGCATATATTCATAATTGGGCTTCAGAAACCAACCCAGCAGCCTATTTTCAAAAAATTTGGTTATCAGATTTATTCAAATAGTTCTGCTATTGCTGTTTTGTTCCCTTGCTCACTAATGTGAACGTCTACAAGTAAAATTGGAAGGAAATAATAAGAACTCTGGCCATGTCTTCGAAGCATGAGAACTCACCACAAGTGCTAATGTCATGAGCAATACTATAAAACAATACAGGGAAAAGCATGGTGTCATTATAAGATACACAATAAAAACACTACGACGTCACTTTCGATGGGGATTTTGGAACTGGACCTTGCAAAATTCCATAGCTCTAGCTAGCCCTAATTTCTTGACCTTTTAATTACAGGATTGTATGTATCAAATGCCTATTACTTTCGAGGACCCAAATTGTGAACATAAAATCTTGAAAGATGTAGACAAATTTGCTATAAATCGTCTCATCCACTTGTTAATCTTAATAGTATATTTTAACACATTTATGTCACAGATTGCCAATATTTCAAATTTATATATACTAGCTAACAAATAGGATATGTTCGGATCAACTTTCGCACTGATTGGAGGATAAATCAAATTACAATTGATTGCAGAGAAAAAAACTAGCTAGAACGACAATTAAACGATTATCACGACGATTTAGAGTATATACATCAATTTAGTTATGGTTTTCGAAGAACAAGGAGGAAAGTGATAGGCCTAATTTCCTCTTTGGCCATTTCTTCATCCACCAATCTACCATATTCCTTAAACAACCCTTCTACGATTGCTTCTCCAAAATGGTGAGCCAGCATTGATTCTTGGATTGACCTAACTGTCATAGCCACCATTGTCCCATAGCTCATGCCTTTCCCAATTGTTTTCTCTATTTCAAACATTTCAAGCTTCTCCATTTCAAAACACCCGTTTTCCCTTACTAATTCTTCTATTTCTTCCTTGCACGGTGCATAAAAGTGTACTTCGTATGAATCAAGCTTTTCCTTTTCCACTTCTCCCTGTAAAAGTAACGACAAATTAACAACTAGAATCTTCCAAAAAGAGAAGGTAGTATTGTTTTAAGAAATTTGTCTCTAATCGGGTTCCTAGGGAGGGCGAGAACTAACATGATTTCACAATAATCCATCATAAAATGAGATAACTAAAGTGTCTTCGGACTTTTTGCATTTTCCAATATCTCACCTCACGCCCGCCCCAAGGCTGGACATAAAAAATCTTTTATTTGGGGGTCCAATATTGAAAGAAATGAGTCCTACTTTAATACTATGTACCATATCAGTGTAGTTTTTAGGTTTAACTCAGATTCCATTAGTTAGTTCAAAGAGATGAAGATTGTCCAATCCTTACAAGAAGACCACCTATTCATTAACGAACTTTTTTCACCCTATAAGAAGATCATTTATCTCATTAAACACCTAATGAGAGCATTCTAATTTATTGGCACATCCGGTAAAATCTTCGCTAATCAAAACTAGATTTAACAGTAAGCTACAAATTAATTACTAATGCCATAGGATTACCTTGTGAACAAAATTTGTTAATGCTTGATGGAGTATTTTCCATAAGAAAGCATTTCCTCTATCAGCATGATCAAAACCTTCTCTTCCTAATAAAATCAGCACCATCTTTCCTCCATTAACTAGCTCATCCGACCTTGATTGGAGGAACAATGTGAAGTCTTCCTTAAATTGGTCAAAGTAAGCTTTGGAAACCTCACAAGGACTATGTTCAGATATGTATATGCTGTTCTTGTTCAAAGAATTCCCCTGTTCATCGTACAGTCCTCGGGGAACCTAAGACACAAATAAAATGAGCATAGAGAAATAGTTATATATTCAGGATTATTACAATGTAAGAATATCAGGTAGGTTCATGTAATTATCATGATTCCTAATGTAGAATAATAGCATGTTGCTTTACCTTGTAATAATTGTTTTGGAACTATTTTCTGTTTATAACGTTTAAATGTAATTTTAAGTTTCAAATTATTGAATAGACATCTATTCGTGCAAAAGAATGTCTCTTTTGAGAAGTGTACGTATTCTCAACTTCTATAAATAAAATAATTCCCTGGAAGTAGTTTCAATTCGTAGCATACAGTGGGTATTCTGAATGGACTCGTCCGTATGTACCCAAATAATACAGGGATAATAATTATTTTAGGATAGTCGTTTTCACACCTCAAAGTCCTTTTTTTTTGCCAATTTTCTTATAGGTAATAGCATGCTACTCTGACATGTAAATTGTACTATATCGTCTATTGAATACTGAAAAGATTAGGAAACTACATATGAGGCAGGTGTAAAATTTTCTAAATGGTTATAAGCCCTTTCGGGGAAAAAGTAGATAATATCACATCATAAAGAATATCTTTAGTTTGGGCTGAGCCCAATAACTTTAATCAGAGCCCTGATTCAGCAAGACGAGTAGGACGAAGGCAAATCATGATGGTGGGGCTTGTTTACTTCCTCTTACAAGCTTGGAAACATACAAATACAAGGAAGCAAATAGTGGCTTCGATTGCCATAAAAATACTCAGATAATGTGAGTGGTACAAAGTAAATTTTGGAAATTGACTCGTAGATCATGGTAATGGGCCATGAGGAATTTAGTGAGACTGTTGAGTGTGTGAATAAAATCTCACGTCAATAGCCAAAAAGGTTGGATTCGGAAAGGTATATATGTAGTTATATAAGATCTCTTAATGGTGATGAAACCGTTTGACCCAATACGGATAATATCACATTATATAAGAATATCTTTGAGCTGGCTGAACCTAACAAAAACTTTAAACCTGAAATTAAAAAATGATAACTAAGATGGAGTGTATTGCTATTACTGCAACTGATGAAAGAGACTAACCTTGGAAAGCCAGTGCAAACTATAAGAAGAATAGATAAAGTGCAAGGAATGATCTGGAAAAAGTCTCCCATAAAATGAGCCAGGATAAGCAGCTACATATAAATTTGAAGTTGCTCTATTTTCATGATCATCTCCACCTTCCTGCTTCAACCATTGATGAAATTCTGGCAAGGCCTGGAAGATTGCGTTGAAATCGTTCGTCGGAAGGTCGTTTAGAAATACTCGAAACTCCGGTGCGGGTTGCTTGAGCTTGATGCGGCTGATTTTATCCAATATGTCTTTAATGTTTGACAAGGTATTAGGTCCTGAGGAACAACCTAAGTCAGCTATTCCTATGCTTTTAGGCTTTGTTGCAAGATAAACTTCTTCCACGGTCTCTAGAGTTATATGCTTCACCATTTCAGATGCCTTCTTCTGCATATATATGAAAACAGTTCAATTAACATATCATCGAGTAAATATGATACTCCCTCTAGCGTGAATTGTTGGGACTTTTTCCTGAATTGCTCCGATTTTTACTACTTTACATTTTTTAACAAACAACGACATGCCCCGTCGAAAAGAATATGATATATGCAGAACTTATCACTACCTCATCATCATGTTGTTTCTTTGGACTTTACATTTTTTAAACAAAGGGTAATAATTGAAAATGATTCTTTGATTTATACAAGAGTGTCTCACACTCCAACAATTTACTGAACTATCAATATATTACGGGATGAGTAAAAGAAAGAGAGAGAGAGACCTGAAGTGAAGAATTTCTGGCATAGCTATTTTCTCCAACTCCTCCTGTCATGTGGAAGAATTTCTCAACATCCATGGTGATGACAATGACTCAGTTTCTTCACGCTTTCCACTCAATTGTGTTTGTCATCCCCTTTTAAAGGAGAAAAAGGGGTTTTCACTTATTTTGGCGTCATCTCACATATATCAAAAGGAAAAGTCAAAATAAAATATACATCTATCAACAGTGGAGAAAAAAAGTACTAGTACTCCTATTCATCAGCACTCCTTTTTTGGGACAAATATCTAAAGTTTTAAAATAAATTTTTAAAGAAAAAATATTAGAAGTACTTGGTGATAGTAAATACCCTACGAGCAACGAGATTACTAAGAGGATGTTCGTGTTAGGGTATACTCAAATAAAAAAATTACAATTTGACATTCAATCACTAAATACTATTTAATATGACACTTTTTTTTAGTTCATTTAAAAGAGAATGTCATATTATTGGGAGAAGAACAATTTAAATTTAAAATTTTATTTTTATTCTTAATATTTTTCAATCACACTAATATTTATAAATAATTTTATATTAGAAATTTTGAAAGTCTTCCTTCTTTTTTTAAAAATTATGTCATGATAAAAATGAGACAGAGAGAATATGTTTTATTTGATCAAAATATCTCCAGTATAATTTATACTTTGTATTTTTGAACATATCGAAAAAAAACTGATGATTGACATCCTCTCTATTCCCTTCAACCACATTCATTCTTTTTTCGTTAGGAGGCTACTAAAAATTAATACCTTAGTTTGTCAATAATTTTAATGATATTTCAGTTATTATAATATGAATTTTACAAAACGCACCAACTATTTATAATTTACATCAATAATTCAAAATTCTTTTCCCTAGATATTTTTTTAATTACTTTTAATCAGCATAAGTCAAATAAATTCTAAAAATATTTAAAGTACAGAACTTTTAATGATATTCGAAGGCAGCGATAACGCTTTATTCTAAAGAATAGAGTTCAGTTAAAGTTCAACCGAAACCCTTAAATTTGAAAAGAATTTTTCCCTTTAAGATCTATTTATGCTGCATTATTCTTTTATCATTTTTTTCCTTGTATTATTAAATCATGTCCAAAACACTTGTAAAAAGGTCTTACAAATTCCAGTTCCAATTCCAAGTATTCTATGAACGACTAATTAGGAGTAGAAAAGCCTTTTTATCGCACTTCACTTTTCATATGGTCTAACTGAGAACCACGAATTCTATCATCGACACTGGCCTAAGGAATCGAATGATTCTTTTCAGAAAAAAGTAAAAAAGAGAAACGAAGAAGGAATTAGAAAATCGAATGTTCGCCTAACAATAAAATGAAAATTTAAGTAGTCAATCAATTAATTTTTTTTTTCCCTTTGCGTGAAGCAACCAACTAAATATCAGGATTGAACTGTCTACCACTTTGCCATTTATACTTTTTTCCCCTTTCTTTAGGTTCCACTACTCTTTTGGCTCGTATTGCAAGAAGGAACTTTAGTTTCATTCTGGATCACTACTTTTGCTTTTTGTCCACTTCACTACTCATCTAATGACGTGAAGAAAGAAAACTAGAGAAAAAAGAAGCAATTCTCTCTTTATAGATCATTTTTGAGTATGCACGTCCCTTAAGAGATGTTAATGATTCTTTATAGAATTCGTCTATTCAAGCTTTCACTTAGGTCTCCAAAAATAATTTGCAAAATATTGATGATAAAATACGAAAAATATATATGTGTGTGTTTCTATTACATTGAATTGAAGGGATTGTAACTGGTTGATTATCTAACAATGAATTAGTGCAAGATTAGGCAAGCCATCCATTCATCAAGGGTGGCCCTTGGCCTTGCCTTATTTGCGCAAAAAAAAGTCCTTTGTGTTTGACTCTGAGCAAATAAACAAAATGGCAATAAAGCCTAGTGTCATGGATGTGGCAAAGTGGGTTTCTCATCATGTGTTGTCTGAAATAGACATTGGATTAGACACTCAACTCACCACAACTCTTCTTTTTTATCTGCCCTCCTGCTTTTGCTTTAAGTGCAAAGTCAAATCAACTTGTTCCATATGGTGGAATATTAAATGGAGGGTAGTGACTCCGACCAAGTACTGAAATTGCTGCTGTTCTTACACGTGTCATTTGAGGGATTATAAATAGAAGAAAAATATTTGCATCTTTGAATTGGAGTAGGGGTCAAGATAGACATTCTTTACTTGCGTTGAGGGTGCCACAATACTGCTTGCTTGGCCTTTTTGCTCCATTCTTAGGATCATTGAAAAAAGTTAATCGTAATTAGTGATATCATTATTTTTAGTTATCTAAAACCACGCACTTGATTATAATTAATCCTAATTATGGTGCAGAGTACTATGTTACATTATAGCATCTATGTCAATGGATCAAAAATAACCTTACTATCAAAAATAACCTTACTATCAATATTTTGATCCAAAAATATTTATGCCTTTGCCGCTGCTAGACTGGTCCAAAAATACCGTTATTGCTCTTATTAAATATGTCAAAAATGCTTATTATAATTAATAAGAATAAATTAGAAACTAAGGGCAAAGGCATAAATTATACTCTCTCCGTTTCATTTTACGTGACACTATTTGAACTAGTGTGATGTTTAAGAAAAAAAATTTTTGAAACTTGTAACCCAAAATAATATTTAGATATTTATATGATTGTAAATTATCTTAGTAAAGATAAAAATAATTTTATCATTAAATTATTTTCTGTTATAATAAGATAATAAAAAGAGAAAAAATAACATATAAAATAGGACAAGAAAAATTATTAATAATAAATTTCAAAATTTAACATATAAACAACAACAATAATAACATACCCAGTAATATCCCACAAGTGGGGTCTGGGGAGGGTAGATTGTACGCAGGCCTTACCGCTACCTCATAGAAGTAGAGAGTCTGTTTTCTAAAACCCTCAGCTCAAAACCCATAAGCAGATAGACTAGATATGATAAAATGAAATGTAAGGTAAGGGAAACAGCAAAGTGCGA
>JAABOM020000049.1:21967487-21987786 GCA_011800125.2 Solanum clarkiae | reverse complement strand
CGTGAAACTGTGGCCCAAAATGAACGATGTTTATACGAGAAAGTGTTTTGGGAGTATTGAAATTGCTTTGTATACTACGAGTTGTTCAACTTTTTCTGGTATACCGTGTGATTTGGGCAACGCTTTGTCAACTTAATTCTCTATTTTTCTCACTCTTCTTTTAACTGTCCCCAAAAATGTACACTCCCTAGTTCATATTACTCATAACTAAATCAATACATATTCATTAGGAAAATAAAATTAGGATACAAAATTCAACATTACTTTTTACTTTGTCCTTTTATTTTTTTAAAATTATTCTTGTAAATAGAAATAATTCAAAGTAAAATCATAAATATAAAAAAATTAACTATTTTGAAATTATCACCTAAAAAATGTCAATAAAAGGCAAAAATAACAGAAATTTTCAACAACTTTGTTACATATAAAATAATTATTTTATAAAAAAATTGAAAAAAGAAATAAAAAAATTAATTATTATGAACTAACGGGGGTAACGGAGAAAATAGTTTGGTTGTTGAGTTCAACATATGGCGCTTGACTTGGATCCAAGCTAAGTCTATATATTTTGTTACATAGATGACAGAACATTCCAGAACAAATACCAAGTCAATATACTAAGGTTGTTAAATAATGTCGAAAGTTTCACATTGATGAGTCTAATGAGATGATTTCTCTTATTTTTTCTATTTGAGCTAGTTTTTGGAATATGAATTAAATCTAAATTCTAATTTTACATGGTCTCAAAGCTTAAAATTACCGACATAATAAATGTTAAAGCGAACTCCTTGTATATAAGACTTGCACAATTTCAAGGAGCCACCTTTTAGCGTGTGAATTAACTCTACACGTAATTTCAAGGGGGTGAGGTTAGAAAAGGAAAATAATGTCGTAGAAAAAGATACAAACGTTGAAATTAATTAAAATAAGTAGCATTGTTTTCTCAAACGGAAGAAGACAATTGGAAGGAAGCATTTATTAAAGAACAAAATCAGAACAGGCCGGTGAACAACTCAAAGGTTGATCTCTTAGTAATTGACTGAGTTTTATTGTTTTCTTTGAATTGACATCATCATTGTCGTTTTTTCTATTAACAGATATATATTCTGAAGTAGATCCAAAAAAAAAATTTTTTTTTGCTAATGGTGCAAAAGACTGTACTGAAGGTTGATGTGTCTTGTGATAAATGCAAGAAGAAGATCCTCAAAGCTGTTTCAGGTTTACCAGGTACTGCAACTTTCCTTAATTAATTTCTTATTTCTGGTTTACTTCTGTGACTCTGTTTTTAATCTGGATGTCTCTCTAAAAATCTATACTGACTAATTAAAGTATGTTCTGTCATATATCTACCTGTACAAATATAAATATAAATATAAATATAAATGGCTCATAGGTTCATTAGTTGGAAAGGTCTACGAAATTTGTTTCCTCAAGACAATGGGAAAAACCTGAATACATTGAATTTGATATAACGTCATCTGTTGTCCGAGAATGTAAATTTGCACTCATGTTACCTGTGTTAATGGTGACAATTTCGCGGATTAGGTCAAATTTAAGCGGGTCGAAATGGGTTAAGATTCAATTTTGTATAAATTTGTTTGGATCAAAATAGATTGGATAATGGGTTATAGAATAGGTCAAGACCCAACCTAACCTAATTTTACTAATTATTTTATTTGTTCTTTTTTACAATGTTTTAGTATGTACTAAAATTATTTTTTTCTTTATATAAATAATTAACATATCAAATTTAAAAAGTTTAAAAGAAATACTTTAACAAGATTTTTCTAGAGTTGATTTGAATTATATATCAACTAATTCTTAATAGGTTGAAACGAGTTGGATTGAAATGGATTAAGCTAAAGGTCAATAAAACACTCAAACTTAAATACATTGGATGGAGTGAATTGAGTTTTATTTTGCCATCCCTATCTAAGATATAAAAATTCTAAGCATTACCGCTAGATCACATCTTAGTATGAGAATGAGATATGATGATGTTTTTGGTTTCTTATTTGGTTGGTGATAATCAATGTTCGTTTAAGATTTGATTAGTTTGGATTCATGTGTGAAATTTTTTTGAATTAACATTGGGAAAAGGGAAATTTTAGTTCAGCTAAAATATGTGATTAAGAATAAATAATAATTATTACTGCATCACAACCTTCAATGGGGTAAATATGTCAATTGGTAAACATTATGACAATTGAAGGTCATTACATGTAAATCTAATGATTAAAATGTCCTATATATTTCATTTAATATGTCAATGGTACTGTTTTGGAAAATCGAACAATTTTTAATTCGATTAAAATTTTCAATCATTTTAGAGTATATTTCCTATACCTAAGAAGAGACAGTGAGGAGCTCGGACTGACTCATGGTCATGCCTGTTCCTCAACTACGTTTTCTTTTGCCATGTATAAGTTGCTCAAGCAGGTAGTTGTGCATCGGTAATTTTAAATGGTTTTTCTATTATAATTAGACCAAGAAGTTCATGTATATTGGTAAATAAATTTTCGATATGCTCTCAAAATTTTATATGTGCAACATAAATTAATTTTTTATAGGTCTCAATAATTAACAGCTTAAAATATTAGATTGAGACTAAAAGTGATTTTATATTGAGCCCGTATTAGCACGGACTATCGTAACTAGTATAACTATAAAATTAGGTTTTTAGAGCTATTTATGACAATCCTTTAAACAATTCTGAATATATCGCTACTTGGTTGTAACTTGAAAACATGTGAGTTGTGAAACTGATCAAATTATAAAATTTGCTATTGAAGGTGTGGAAAAAATTGAAATTGATGAAGCAAAGGGAACTTTGAGTGTAACGGGTGATGCTGATCCATACGAGGTCATTGTGAGATCAAGGAAAGCCGGGAAATTTGCTGAGGTGATTAGTATTGGGCCTCCACCAGCTCCTCCAAAACAAGATGGACCGAAAAAGCCCGAAGAGAAGAAACCTGAACAGAAAGGGCCCATACCCAAACCCGAGCCCATGGCCCAGATGTATGGGCCTCCCCCTCCCTTAATGCCCCCAGTCTGCACTTGCTGTCAGGGACTACCACATGTCGTTCACGTGACACGTAGGGAAGAACCCACCCCACAATGCTTCATTTTGTAGTTGCACAATTTTGATAGAAGACGAGTATATAATGTCACCAACACGAACCAATCAATGTTATAAGTTCAAACAATGATAGGCGCGGATCTACAGTATCAATTGAATATTTCGTGATGTATACTACAATTTTTTCGATTTTGTAGCGAGATTTATTTATTTATTTTGATTGATACTTTATGAATTATACAGAAAAGTAGGACGACATTATCCTATGCCCCATTGTTCCACAGTAAAACTTTGTAGCTACAGAATGCATCTTCTATTTGGAGAAGTTTGCTATTCATCCTGCAAGGCTGTCAAAGTTATTGGACACCCACTTCTTAGTCTGGGGATATGGGCTTTCTTTTCCAGGCTGCGATCTAGATCGTCAACGGTCCACCTAAACAACCACAACAGTAAATGCAAGTTAATTATCATAGTGGAAAAAAAATGGTAAATTACTCTTAAGGATTTACTGACTTGTATCCAGTGGTTAATCTGTGCAAAAATACCAGCATGGTCACTTTAGCCATGTTAATTCCCAAACAAGTTCGGGGTCCTGATCCAAAAGGAATGTAGCTATATGGTTTTTGCATTTCCTGAATAAGAGAAATATATGCATATTACTAATCCATTCATAAATAGTAATAACGTTGTTCATAACATTTCAAAGTTTCCCAAGATAAATCAACAATAGAACTTAGTACGTCAAATCTTGAAGGGTTGAACTGCACAGGGTCTTTGTATAATGTTGGATCGTAGTGTATGCACGTTGCATCTATGTTGGCATGCCACCCTTTCTTTATTTCAAAACCTGTCACAGCATAGAAAAAAATTTAGTTGTCAAATGAATCTGATCCCTGTAATTTACTGCACCAACTAACCGAGGAATTCTGTAAGTTCATCCAAAAATCATAAACTTTTGCAAATATGGAATAATGTGCCAAGAATAATCTTGCCTTCAACATTGCAGTCAGTAAGTGCAACTCGAGGGAACCATAGCAGGACATTCGACATCCTTAGTGTCTCTTTTACAACCTAAGTATAGAGGAAGTAGAGACACATCTTATCTAATTCTGGTGCAGATACAATATAGTGAAAAACACCAAATAATTTTGCAGCAGTAAGAGTAGAATAAATCAAGAAGAATGATTATGCGATGTAGTTTCTACAAACCTTTGACGCATAGGACATGCTGTTGAGATCATCCATGGTAAGTGAGGCTTCATTAGGCTTGCTTCTGAGTATTGAAAGTTGTTCTTCCTGCAAATTGATAGTAGTATTGACGACTTTATAATTGAATGATTAAGTTTTATATGAGTAAACTTTCCACAAAAGTTATGAGAAGCTGCATTTCTCATCAATTTCTATACGCTAACATGTAAGCCAAAGTTGATTGCAGAAAAATTGTTTCTTCAACATAATGTCACCCGTTACGCCTTATTTTTATGGGAAGATTTTGCTTTAGATTTGCCAAAAATAGGATTTTTAATCGCATAGTTCGTAAAATGTGATAGAATGTCTTTGTAATGGATATTTACTCTGAGCCTGTCCTGGGCGTCTTTGTTCTCATCCAGAAACTTGACACTCCACATCATAGCAGCTGCAGTTGTTGTCTGCCCTGCAATTATCAGTGTTAATAAGTTATCCATGATCTCTTCATCATCAAGCTTTTGATCGGCTGGACATGTATCCTTCTCCAGCATGGACTGCAGGAAGTCTTCATGATACTCCTTCCCATTGCGCCGAGCTGCTATCATTGTCTTAAAGGTCTCCATTAGCCTCCTACGTGCCTGCATGAAAAACCGAGGATGAGCATAATCTAATAGTATAGATTAATTTCTCTTATATTAACTGACAAATCTTAGTTATCTACTCCCTTTTGATTACTCAAGTCCCATTTTGATTTCATGGTGGGTAATTTTTTTTTCCGAGATGTTGCAAGCCATTATGTACACTGCATTAGTACTCAACCCTACCTTGATGCCTTTAAAATATCTGGTGCCCGGAATCATGAATGGGAAGGACAACATGGCATCAGAAATAGCGGTGCAGTCTTTTTCAATTTGTTTCAGCAGAGAAGAATCTTTGATGCTCATCAGCATATCACACATAGCATCAAATGTTATCTGCAGCCAAAATTCACAAAGTCAGCAAACACTCACCGCAGCTCACAGCATTGTCTTAAGTTCTACGCGATGACAGTTTATAAGTCATTCACTTTATCAGGTCAAGCTGGTCTACCTTTTCGTTGCAAGCTTGATATGGTAACTTGAAAAAGAAAGTAGAAATCAGTGATCACCAATTATATTGCATTGATTATGTAAAAAGAATTTTATATGTCAGCGTATACACAACTTAAATTCTTTCAGTACTATTTCCTTTGGTAACTGTATGCTTGAACTTGTTGCAAATCTCCCTACCATATACTTAGAATCTAGTAATTACGATCACACAACTTTTTCTGGCTGGTTTATCTTTGAAATTTCTTTAATCAAAACGCTGAGGTCAATGCACTAAATCTTGTTCCAATAAATCAAAAAAGAGGAAGGGACTAAATTTGTTCCAAGCCATAATGACCCTTGTGTTAGTGCTGAACTAGCTAGTAATGATGCTACTGCCTGAGATACAAAATGATTCTGTTAAAGGAAGTTAGCCTATGATTCAAAGAACAAAGTAATATGTTGGTGAATATAGCACAAATCACAGTTGAAAATAAAAATGAAAGAATAGATATTCAGGGTTTATCTTCCTCTCTTTGAGTAGATTCAAGCCCGTTGCTCCAACAGAATAGATTTTGGACAATTTACCTTCATGTTGAAGTCAAGCACAGTGAAACTCTTCCCTTCCTTTTGTACTTTCTTCAATCTTTCATATAGCATGTTATCAAACCTCTGGACAAACTTCGACAGTGAATTCATCGAGAAAGGATCAGATAGGAGACGCCGAATCCTTTTGTGACTCTCTTGAGGAACACATAACAAGCTTTTCTTTCCCACAGCATCTGCCATTGACTTCACGTAGCCCTTGTTGAAAAGAGCAAAATCATTGGTAAAAATTGCTTTTGCACCCTCAACACTTGGAACAAACACATGTATCTTGCCGAAAATTCTGGTTTTGAACCATTTCCCATGCCTGTATAAACAACAATCAAACTACAGAATTTGCATACTTTATAGCTAGAGCTGTCAAACCCATGATCATCTGTCCTATAACAAAGCTGCAAAAATATTTGGGAAGGATTTTGACCATAAAATAGGAACTTGTTGTGCTGATCTATAAACATTTGGGAAAATATTTAGAAGAAGTCCTATGAACTTCCTCTGGTTTTTATCTCAATATAAAATTAAAGCTAGTACATATATTAATCTCCATATAAAAAAAGCTAAGTGTTGGATTTGATATTGCATTGGGACTTGATGGATTTAAAATAAATAGAGTTTCTTACCACTCACGTCGGAGTCTAACAAAGTCATAACAACCTTTGACACTGTTGGTTGCTGATAGAAGTGCAAAGGTTTCGCCCACGAAAGGTAGTCCCAAACTTCCAGGTATGCAGCTTTTTGCATCTTTAGCTCTTCTTGATACCTTTGACAAGTAAAAAACAGTAATACTTATGACAAGTATTGAAACTAGAAGAATATCATAGTATTTGGTTACTAGGAGAAGAATGTCTTCCATTGACAGAGTACGCATATTTTGATTTTAATGTCAACCTGAAAGGACAAACTATATAGCAATGCATCAACTTTATTGGGCATAATTAATGTATTAGGTAGGAATTACAAGATTCAAGTGTTACTACAGGACAAGATGCCACAAGCTTGGATCTTTTGTCTTGACTTGCTTTGGACGATGGATACGGATCTATCTTTTAAGATATCACTTGAAATAAAAGAACAGGTTGAGAAAAATGTAAGTTGCTTTCAATTACTTTTCTTTGTGATGGTTAAGGCTCACATGTATATTATTCAAAATAATGTTACTTTAACCCAAAAAAATAAAAATAAATTAAGTGTCAATCTAACAGAAAATGATTTTAAAATAAGAGATACAGACACTTATTTTTGTCTAAAGTATCTCTTATTTTTAAATATTTTATTTGTTGAGGTGACACTTATTTTGAGACGAAGGAAAGATGTAAAAGGTAAAATGTTAAACGTCTTTTTATCTTCTCCTAGATGACTTGATCTATAATTAGAGTGACCACACAAAAGACGATATTGACAACTAGTCATGAATTTGTGAACAATAATCAAACATACGAGGTAGTTAGTACCATTATAAAAGAATAAAATTCAAAAGATAAGAAAACCTCTTGGCCTTGGATGCTTTTTGTGTGTTCATGAATTGCTTGAAGTGGACAAGCAGATTCTACAAAGTCAAAGTATGAAAGAGTAACAAGGATTTTCTAACAAATTATATTTAAATACTTGATATTTTTAAAATTTTAAATCAATTAAGGTTGAAATAATATTGTACTCGTTATTTTTAAAATTAACCATAATTCATTGTGAATTTTGTTTTAAAAATACTTTTTGTTTTCAAAATGCAAAAAATATATTTGAAAATTGGAAATATAGTAAGAGTGATTTGGTATGTTGATATGATTGAGACATTTTATTCAAAGAACTTAGATGAAATTTAGCAAAAAGTGCTTGGGTAGGTATAGATTATTTGATAAAATTGGGCCTCTTGTTGATATCCTTTGGCAGATTCTTGACATGTGACAATTGAGATGGTGCACTTATTTCGGCCGTAGTCTGATGGACGTATACTCATCCAATTATCAGCACACTCTCTTTTGTTTTGTTTAAACTAGATTTGCGACTATCCCAATATCTTTAGAGTTGCCCTACTTCATCTTAAAATATTATTTGCAGAATTTGGTAGGATAGAGTCAAAGATTCATTATTTTTTGGTTTTGGAGTATGATAGAATAAAGCTAAATGACTTTTTAAACTGTCTACGCTTCTTTCAATTGTAAAGTAGCAGTTAGTCAATGCAACTTTCGAAGCTCATCATGGGTCGAAAATAGTCGCGATATGTTTTTAAACATAGGGTCAGGCTGCGTACATCATGCAAATAATGTATTTAATCAAAACAAAAGTGATGTATCAGAAAATAGAAGAGAGTAAGAATATTTGTAATTTTTTCAACTAATAGAGAATTTTAAGAAACATGATAAAATAAATGATGTATTTTGATTATTTTTTTCTAATTTTTAAGGGCTTATTTGATACGAGGGATCACTAGTTCTCCGATCAAACGAGCCATAAATTGGGTCTTTAAGTGGACCGCGAAGACTGCATAAAACATTGGGCCTAATGAGGAAGCAGTCGGGGGCCTTATAATACTTAAGCCCATCTACCGCGCTGAGTCAGATGACTTGCTGAAGACGAATCATCAGTGCTGCTCTCTGTCTTCAAATTGAATCTTCTTCTGCAACCCTAGTTCGATCTCGATCTTTCTCTGTCCCATCGAATCATCATGACGAAGCAGCAAGCTAACTGGTCTCCTTACGACAACAATGGCGGGTAATGTTTCATAAGCTATTACATTTTTTTTTGGCTTTCCATTTTTCATTTGTCAATGCCGGTGCTTATGTCCGTCCGGTTTCGACTTTGTAGAACCTGCGTGGCAGTAGCTGGAGCAGATTACTGTGTAATTGCAGCAGATACTCGCATGTCCACTGGCTACAATATTCTTACTCGCGATTACTCCAAGATCATTCAACTGTATGTTCCTTTTATTTGTTTCAATTAACTTTTTCTCTGTGCCACTTAGCTGGTTAACATTATGGAGTAAAGTAGTAAAATCTTAATGCACAGGTGTATATATTTGATAGGTAAACTCAATGCATTGCAATTTTGAAGTATTGAGCCTGCTTAGTTTGGATATTCCGGTAGAAAGTATAAGTATCCCTCCTATACTGCACAACATAACATCCATCCCATGTATAAAGATTTGTAACAGTAGTGTACAATGCAATTGAAGTGGTGGTGTAGGGTGAGAAAATTATTTGAACCACTACTACCTTGCGGGATTTATCGGTTATAAAAGAAATATTGTTATCAAATTATTCAAATAATTACTGTTTTCATATCAAGCAGATGAACTGAACTATTAGTACTTAAATTTTAAAGAAACAGACTAACATAGAATTATCAAAATCAAGCATACTTGTTGAATTGACATATTAAAAAGAGAAGAAGAGGACTGAATCTCATTTAGTTGACGCCAGACGATTAAGGGGTGGGAGGGTGCTGGTTGGGGGCGGAGAGCAGCTTCGTAGAAAGAGGATGTGGGAATAGTCAAAGATCAGAATGCAAACCTAGGATTGCATTTCACTGTTTGGCTGAATCATGAATGGGACTACTTGCAGTGTTGTTTTTGTTATCTGCTTGACAAGGCATGGTCAGTAATTAAAAAAGAAAAATTTAACAAGAGGAAATTGGCAAAAATGTGTTTGACCTTAGTAAATAAACTCTATATTTGCTTAGCTAATTTTTCCCTTTATATAGAAAATCTTTTTGTAAAGGGGTTTCAGAACCAACTTGCCTTTATGCGTCTCTGCCTTGGGAGGAAGAGAGTAGCAATGGTTGCACTTCCAGGGTTAAAAATAAAATCAGATATTATGGTCTCCTCTATTCCTCCTATACATTGTAGCACAAGAGAATGAATGAGATGGATATGCATACATGTAATCTTCATCTTATATCATGATACTAATAGGTTTCTCTATTTTTATCTTTACACAAACCTTTTCCTAATATGTTGTATGTTAACTGTCTGACTATGTAGAGCGGATAAATGTGTGATGGCGTCTTCAGGATTTCAAGCTGATGTGAGAGCTTTGCAAAAGGTTTTGGCATCAAGGCATCTGGTAAAATGCTAAAAGTTTTTGTTAATTTTTTATTTCTTCTGACAGTTTGGTATGGAGCATGTAAGATTTCATTGTATCTTCGTTCAGTGTGCTTCATCTCTTTGTGCAATATGATCTTATTAGCACGTTGAGAACCAAAGATTTGATTGTGAGCTTACTAGTGCTTGACTTTTGGATAAGAAAATTGAGTATGCCTTATGTGGTCGAGAGGCAGAAATAGTGACCATGGTCTGATTCATAAGCTTTAAAATTCTTTAGCTAGAGGATATGATTGTGGGCAAGATTTGTTTTTGGTGGGCGGTGGGAGCTGGAGTTTATAATTAATCCATAAATTAAGCTCTTTTTCTTTTCTTTCAATTAGGAAAGACATGATCATAAATTAGTTCTTGGGTATGCACCTTGCACAAGCCCCTGAAAAATAGTAAAAGTTAATGATATTTTACTAAACTCCTATAAAGGAAGAAATTGTACCTCAAATGGTCCACAAATGTCTCATTGATTTTTTTGAAAAAAAAAAAGTAAGAAATTGGATTGATAAGGCATCAAGTAGATTGAGAATACAAAAGATAGCAAAAGTAGGTGATCTCCTATACAATATCTAAGCTAAGATCAAGGAGCTAACAAAGTCTAAATAGTTATCCACAGTATTAACAGGTGCTTCCTTTCCTTTGAGTTTCCCCACAACATTCTTTCATGTTGACGATTATTAATTTGCAACCTTCTATTGTAACCAAGAATGACAGTATATCATCGACTTCCCAGTGTAGGATATTTCTTCTGAAAATTGGATTCCACGTGTTCCCTCCCAGTTTTGAGCAATCAGAGAATCTTGGTCTCTTGCAATCCGATACAAGCTAGAAAATGAGACTTTTAGTGAAGTGTTGCCCAGAAATTTGTCATCCCATAATCTGACTAGTGAACTGTTGCCAACTTTGAAGGATGTATTCTGGAAAAATACATCATGATAGATTTGATGTGCTTCCATACCCCCACCCTGTGGGGAGCTGAACTAGCTTTGATAGACCAGTGGTTTTGAACACTATATTTGGCATCTATTACCTCTTGTTCAATTTGCCCTACCTCCATAGCCATTTTACCAACATGCTTCTGTTGTGAAGTTTCAGATTTTCCATTCCCAATCCTTCTTGGGACTTCGGCTGAATAATTTTAACCCATTTCACCAATGGATTTGTGAATTGTACTGTTTCCTTCCCTTAAGAACTTCCTTCTCTAATTGTCTAATTGTTTCAATGATATGTGATATTGTATTGTTAAATTTTACTTCGACGAATGAATGTTGCTTCTCCAATAATTGGCTTGCAAGTTTATATAAAAGTGGAAAAATCAGTGAAATTACTTGGAAATATTTAAAGAAGGTAGGGTCCATGTAAGCTTAGTCAACTTTCTTAAGTATTTATGTTATCCCTAGGACATGGATGAGAAAAGGCCTTTCTTGTTAAATTCATAGCTCTTCACCCATCAGAAGCAATGATCTCTGTGTCATCCACCTCATTGCTTGAGAAAAAAGGAAGAAAATAAAAAAGACCATATATTTCTTGTTTTTGAAGTTGCACCTCATCACCCCCGAGAAGCCATGATTGCTCATTTTGGTCACTTTGTTGCTTTAGCCAATATGGATATGTTGTCAATGACATTATCATACTTGACATTTTAGGGGCTTTCCCGTAATCGAGAAATTTGTTGGTTTTTCAGCTTCAAAACTAGGCGGAAATCGGCTCACCCGTCTATACTATATTCTAGGGCTCAATAGATGTTGGTTAATTAAAGAGGGCAGGGAAAAGTTTAAAGCATGTGTCACATGTTTGTTTCACTTTTATATCATATTTAATTGAAGCAGTTCTTGCAATAAAAAATTCAAACAGAGGAATTCCTCCCGACATTCTTGGTAAATCGTATTGACTATTAAGGTACAACTAGTGCGTCCAAATCTAATTTTCATGTAGTTAAAGTAAATAAATAATAAATTATAATGTATATCTGTATGTCAAGTCCTCAGTAACACAAAAGGAATGTTTCTGCTAAATTATATGACCTAGTAAGGATGATTATTATGTTGGATTTATGGTACAACTACTCATTTCTTCTAGTTATTAAAAAGGAAAAAAAAAAAGAAAGAAAATCATTTGGTTGATCCAAACAAACTATGTTGACAGCACAAATTGCTACATAGTAATGCTCAATTTTTTTTAGGACTTACTAGTCCTTTCCTCAATTGATTATTTACCGTTTGTTGGTGTTGATTTTAGGTGTTAATTACTATCATAATAGCAGCTCAAACATAAGGCACTATTTTAACTCCTTGTTCTGTTATACTTTCATTTCCTAAGAACCTCAGTGTTGATTCTCACCTTGCATGTTTTCTACTTCTGACATTGTCTGGTAAGCTATTGTAAACTTTTTTGGTATTTATTGTGCCAAGTCAACTTGGCTATCCAATCCGGTAAGTAGTATGTTTATAGTATCCCTAATGGGACTAAAATATAGAATGATGTCTGTAATGGTAATCTGTAGTTCTTTTATCATGACTTTTTAGCATTTACATTCATATGGGGATATTGGACAATGTTCTCTGATGTTTATTATTTTGCAATAGATCTACCAGCACCAGCACAATAAGCAGATGAGCTGTCCAGCTATGGGCCAGCTGCTTTCGAACACACTATACTACAAACGTTTCTTCCCCTACTATTCATTCAATGTTCTAGGTGGTCTGGACAATGAAGGTAATTGGTTAGCGATGGTCACAAGGTTAATTATTTGTAGTCTTTGCTGGTAAAGAAGTTTACAATTTCTTCCATAAACCTTGTAGGAAAGGGGTGTGTTTTCACATATGATGCTGTGGGATCATATGAGAGGGTTGGCTACAGCTCTCAAGGTTCTGGTTCAACTTTGATCATGCCTTTCTTGGACAACCAACTGAAGTCTCCTAGCCCTCTGTTGCTGCCTGCTCAGGTTTGTTCCATATTTTATCGGTTCAAATTTTCTCACATGGGCGAAGCATTTGAAATTGACCTAAAAATGTGTAAAAAAGTATAAACATATTCTCTTGCTGACAATTTTCCGATGACCTCTACAGGATGCAGTTACTCCACTTTCTGAGTCAGAAGCCATTGATTTAGTTAAGACATGCTTCGCTTCAGCAACAGAAAGGGATATATACACTGTAAGTCAATTATAAGATGTCATTTAGGCAATCTGTTTTAGAATTCAAACTCTTTGGTCTCTTGGACTTGGGTTTATTAAGCGCCAAAAACCTTCCAATTTCTTTTCCGTTTTTCTCCCACGCTCCAAAATCTACTTATGCGCAACCCTTCCAAATGCCCGTTGCAGCCGTGTCGACACGACATGGGTGTGGGATCCATAACAGATTTGGTTAACTTACTGTGCTACTTGGATCTCATTCTATGATCGAGAAGTATAGATTGATTAGTATTTGTTTTTTATTTTTGGGTTTGTCACGTATGTGTGTGTCTATTACGCGAGGTAAGAATAAAATGCTGGTGGTTATAAACAACAGTTTTTTAGGTTTAGTTCAATAACTTTTAACTACTTTGAACATATACTTTATATGTCGTAATATACGTTTATTGGTTGTATCCACCACCTGTATCCACACTTGGATCCATAACCCCAAATCCTAAAATCTAAGTGATGAAGAATCGGATCTTTAGATCGACACCCAAGTCTAAGCAACATAGAGGAATAAATGCTTTCATTATCAGCCTGTATTTCTGAATGTTCTGCTCCCTTATTGCAGGGTGACAGGCTGGAGATAGTCATATTAAATGCTGATGGCATTCGTAGAGAAGAAATGGATCTGAGGAAAGACTAATTTCTTGTGTTCCTTATCCAATTATGAATGAATGTAATGAGATTAATTTACATTATGAAAAGATTGGCAGTTTAAACTAGTTAGTTTGAAAAAGAAGGTCAAGTGGCTTAAAGAGGGATTATTGGGATTCATTGTCAGCTCCTGACTGTGGAGTGTCCTTAAGAATCTCTCTACAGGGTTTTCTTCGAATGTGGATTTTATGTATTTGTTGAGCTTTCATCAACCAAAATTGGTGCGTCTCGTGAACAGCTTTGGAATCAAAATGGTGTTCCTTTGAATTATTTAATGTTCTGAATCTAACCAGTAGCATCTGAAATTTGGCCAATCTCTTTCAAAATGATGATATCTCTGCAAGTGTATTGAAACGAGTAGGGAGGACGCTGATTATACACAGGCTTAGTAACCATTTGAATTTATTTATTTTAGGTTTTTTTGAGCCAAAATAATTTTTAAACAATTTTGAAATGTTTGTATAAAATCAACAAAAAGTGCTTATAAATAAAAAAATTTGAAGACAAAGTAGTAAAAGTAAGTCAAAAATTCTAACTTATACGTCAATCCTAGTAGGCTCTTAATCATGTGTTTTTTAAAATCTCTTTTTGGTCGGAACTGCTTGGTTGCACATGTAAATCACAAGTTTTAGGTGCTGATTGGTTAGGACAATCTTTCTGTTCTGTCCACTAGTTTTGGCCGGAAGATAACAGTTAATACTTCTTTCTTTTAAATCAATAATTAATGACCTTTTGGGAACAAGTTTCTATTTTTACGTGATAATTATAAAGTATGCATTCATTCTGTCTTAGTCATGACATTTTGGGGATAACATGCCTATATATTGGGTATAGGCATGTTGTGGGATTTACTATTGACCTTTCTTCAGATCGATTTTAAATTTTTGCCTCAGTAGCAGCAGTGAGAAGAAAAACATTATGGTCATAAATAATATTTTCTATTTCATTTTATATAACATCTTTTGATTTTATATAACGTTTAAAAAGAGATTTTTGAAACTTATTGTTTAAAAAAGAATTACTATTTCAATATTTGCAAATATTGGTTTGGCCACGTTAGGTGAGTACTGCTTTTCCATTCTCTTTGCCCTATTTCATCCGCTTAACCCTGGCTAAACGTTGAGTTGTATGTTCCCACAACCACTAGGGAATATTAAAATACAACTTTAAACTTTTAAATACTTCACACTTTTAAGTTAAAAACTCTTTTTTCCAATTTCAGCGAACACTTTTTTAGTTATTGAAATATTGGCGCGCGTGTAAACTAGTTGCTCTACCATCTTTGGGATTTGGTCCTACATCGTTGCTCAGCTTTTTATCATCCTGGTGTCGAGCTATTTTTTCGAGACGAGACATTAAATTGGAGTTTATCGGGATCAAAGGTGGGGTATTTCTCATTTTTATCGGAATTTCTCAAAATAATAGCAGAAAATCCTTTGATTACCCAGAACTTGGGTTGTACCCAGTCTGAAACCAAGTGGTTGTACCTGAACCGGTGGCTCAGTTTTTCTAAGTAATGGGGAAGAGGACCAAAACGTGCCACTAAAAGACTCTACTAAGACAAAGATGGGAGATAAGTAAGCAGTTATTATTGTATCGGCCCCAAACCCAATACATTTTGTATGCATATGCTAGAATAGCATGATAAAAATCAAAGATTATGTTCAATTTGAAGCAATCTCAATTGATCCCTCGTTACTGCTCAAATGAATCTAGAAACTTTTACTTTGCATTGTATTATTTGATCTACGTACTGGAACTGATAACATTCGAGATTATACACAAAAGATCCTTTTTTGGGTATTTTCTCGTAAAAGTAACCTTTCTACTGATGGCATAGTTTTGGCATATTGCATCTTCACGATGTTGAACACACACCAGCAGAAAAGAGAGGTGACCTGGAATTAGGCTTTGATTGTGATGGCTTTCATCCACAATAGGCACTATGGGCGTGTTTGGATGAACATACATTGTCTTTTTCGTCATACTTTTTTCATGAATTTTTATTGCCCCTAGATGTGACTCACCACTGTGGATTTCCGTTCGTCGCGATTTGGACCACTTCAGGTTCCTTTTGTAGAAACTTTAAGCTCATACATATACTAAAATAAAACCTCTTTTAATTGAGTATACTTAATAGGAACAGGTGTCCTCCTAGTACACTATAAAAAGTACATCAATTAATATAATCCAACGGTGAGATCAATGGGACAAGTGTCACCCTATACCTTTTTCCGCACGAGTCTGTATTTTCATCAACGGTGTTCGTACTTTTATAATATAGGTGAGCATTTTTTATATCAAGGTATATATCAAAATATTTATATTTAACGTATATATTTGGAAAAGTTTTCCGATAAAAGGTGTTTATCTAATCATCCTTGGGTGAATGTAGCTCTGCCCTACCATCCTAGATTGCTTATTATTTAAGTTTTTCGTTTTTCTCATGTAAGTTTTACCGTCCTTTCTACATGTACAACTGGCCTTTAGCAATTACTATTATTTAAATTTCTTACTAAGTTGGGAAGTTATTCTAATATAAGTTGGTTTCGGAAGCTATTCTTTTAAATCAGGTAGCAATTGTCAAAAGCCACACCAAATTGTTTTATAGTTTTCCTATTCCTTGTAGAAAAGGAACTTGGAATCCTTTTTTGTATGGGAATAGTAGTTAAAAAGAGAATTCCTATTACTATATTAATAGTTCAAGGTAGAAGGGGTCCTTGTAGTATTGCCAACTTGTCTGTTTACAGAAAATTTTGTAAAAGATGGGCATGCCTTCGGCGTCTACTCTGTTCCAGGCGTATGCCTCATTGTCTACTTCAATTGCCCTTTTTAAGACAATGCTGAATCAATTGCTTCCTCAGCAACTCCAGCTGTATATCATCACCAAAGTCCGTAGCTATTTTCGCCCAAATTCATCAGATGTAACTCTTGTTATCGACGAAAGAGATGGCATGGGCATCAATGAGGTCTATACGGCTGCCGATATCTATTTGTCTGCCCGAATCGGCCCCGAATTTCAACGCTTCAAAATTAGCAAACGGCCCAAAGACGAAAACATGAATGTTAGATTCGGGAATTGTGGGAAAATTACTGATTCGTACGGAGAGATTGAATTGGTCTGGAAGTTTATTCATGAAGCTAGAAAGACGAATTCCAGTTTTCGAGATGCCGATGGCGATGATTTTTCTGATAAACGTTATTTTGAGCTCAGCTTTGGCAAAGAACACAAGGATAGAATTTTGAATTATTACATCCCTCTTGTACTCAAAAGAGCCAAAGCCATGTGCGATGAGAAAAAAATTGTCAAGTTGCATTCTCTAGCTAGTGGTGTTTGCTATAACGCCATAAATTGGGATTCGGTTAACCTTGAGCACCCTTCAACTTTTGAGACAATGGCTTTAGAGCCAGCACTCAAAAGAGCCATAATGCAAGACCTTGATAGGTTTTTAAAGAGGAAAGAGTTTTATAGGAGAGTTGGAAAAGCTTGGAAAAGGGGATATTTATTGTATGGACCTCCAGGGACTGGGAAATCAAGCTTAATTGCTGCAATTGCTAATTATTTAAAGTTTGATATATATGACTTAGATTTCTCTAATATAAAGCGCGATGCGGACTTAAGAAGGGTGTTGCTGAGTACCAAGAATAGGTCTATATTAGTTATTGAAGATATTGATTGCAGCGTCAACATCCCTGAAAGAACTGAAAATCGCACAAATCATTCTGCAAATGGTCGTTCACGGGATGTTGCGGTAACCTAATTCCTTCTTCTTGTTCTCCACTCTTAATATAATTAATAACAACAATAACAATATTCACTGGAATAGTGGGGTCTGAGAGAGGGTAAATTTTCACTGGAATAGTGGGGTCTGAGAGAGGGTAAATTAATAACAACGACAACACATAGTGGAATCCCACTATCACTGAGAGAGATAGGTTGTTTCCGAATCAAAAAATAGTGTGTGACTCTTGGATTAGTAATGTTGTCATAACTAATTTTTTTTTTCTGTATATAATTTCTTATTTGTGTTTTGTTCACAGCTTACACTTGGAGGATTATTAAACTTCATAGATGGGCTATGGTCGAGTTGTGGTGATGAAAGGATTATCATATTTACGACAAATCACAAAGAGAAGCTTGATCCAGCTCTGTTGCGACCTGGACGAATGGACATGCACATTCACATGTCTTACTTAACAAGTGAAAGCTTTAAAATATTGGCTAATAATTATCTGGAAATAGACGATACTTGTTATAAAGGTTTTAAGGAAGTAGAAGATTTGATTGAAGGAGCACAAATCACTCCAGCAGAAGTTGCTGAGGAATTTATGAAGAGTGAAGATCCTGATAATTGCATCCAAGGTGTTATCAAGCTTCTCAAGCGAAAAAGGATGAGCAATGAGGAGGAGCTGGAGAAACAGGAACAGGCAGATAATCATATTATCAATGGTGAAGCAAAGAGAAGCAAAACATTGAGTATGGCATAATTTACTTTAATTTAATTTCTACTAATTAAGCTTTTAGTGAGTTTTTCTTTTTCCTTCTTCCTGGTAACTTGAGTTTCTCTGTAATTTCATTCTTCAAAAGAAATCTCATGCAGTTGTATGCTTCTTAAAAAAAGTTTGGTGTGGAAAGTGGACTTCGTTCGAATCAATTTATGTGATAGAGATAAAATTTTTAAATCAATCAAATTTTTAAATTTTTTATTGGAATTTCTTTGTATGCTTTTTAAATATTTTTAATTGTTAATTATTTTTTATTTAATTTAATCAAAATTTCAATTATACCACGTATAAATTGGAATAGAGGAAATATTCTTTTCAACGAGAGTATTTACCCTCCATGTTCTACAATAATGACAAGTATATATAAACTTCAAATTATTTTATATCCTTAAAAGTGAAGTAATGTCTGGACTTGTAATTGAGCGGTAAAAGCTCTAGGGTCAATTTCTGGTAGAAAAATATACTCTTATTAGTTTTTGAAGGAATTATCTAGCTTTATGCAACAGTAGTTGGACTCTAGTGAACACATGTTTTCGTCCAAAAGAATTCCTCAGAACTTTTTTCTGTGAGTTTGTTTCTTGTTATTTTAGAATACTTTACAATTACACGCGTACTTTTTGTATACATAATAATATAGTAAGAGAAGGTGGATTCATTCAATTATTGGAATTCATATACGTGATTTGTTCGATTTCCTATCTCATAGAATTCAACACAACTGTAACAATATATTCAGTAAAATCTCATCAGTGGGGTTAATGGAGGGTAAAATATATATAAACTTTATCACTATTTATTATTTTTGAAAGACCTTCATCACAAAAATATCATCCCCAAACGCAGAAAAATAGGATTCAATAAAGAAGAGAAAGTGATTGTTGTCGAAAATTTCTCTATTATCAAACTTGAATTCAAATTTCTTGTGGAGGACAAGAATTGAGGGGGTACATCTACCACGTTATACTTATACTTTATAAACATCAAATACCTTTTGATATGTAAATTTCAATTGTTGGTATTGTAATTTATAATGTTCATGATGGTTAATATACGGGAAAATTGCTTAATTATACAAATATCCCTTAATCGCTTTATACCTTAAAATTTTCCACATATTTGTTCTTATTTCTAGATCTTTTATTATATTGTGTTTTCATATGAAAAATAAAAATAACTAAATTAATAATATTTACATTGTAATACAATCCATTACAACTTCAATACGATATTCTGATTTGCCAATTACTGAATCAATTATTGAATTATCAAAAATTTGAAAATTTCGATACACAAGTGTTTTTGTTTTTAGTTTTTTAAGAAGACACAAGTACAAATGTTTGGAGATTGTGATCTCTGCTTTGTTGATTTTGTTTTCATTCATCATCATTAGAGAAAAACAAATGCTACATTTGATATACCCCACCTGAAGGATTCCCGGTACATTCTATCATAGATCCCCACGTTTCTCATCGTACAACACTTTAAACTCCAAATGAAATGCCAGCAAGTTACGCAGAACTTGTGAATTGTTACTACTGAATTTTCCAACCAACTTGACAACCCTCTGATATTAAGTACCTTTCGAATAAGTTTGTACTATGTATATGTTTTCTAAAATATTTTTTTTAATATATTGATAATTTATTACATTGTATATTTTATTCGAAAAAGCTCTCGAACTATTGGAAATGGTAGATAAATGACTTTCATCCTCATATTGAGCCTGAAATGTCCTTCTCATCCACTTGTTGAGCCTAAAATGTCTTTGTCATCTATCTTTGAATCCAATATTTATCTGAACCAGAGATTTTTAATGAAAAACAAAAAAGTTTAAACAATATTTTTATGAATCTGATTCACCAATTACAAAAAGAAAAAAAAATTCTCTCTACAGAGGTTCTCAAATCTCCAATGAAGAAAAACAAGTAACT
>JAABOM020000049.1:21944038-21957242 GCA_011800125.2 Solanum clarkiae | reverse complement strand
TATATTAAATTAGTGTCTCCTCAGCTTACTTTAAGGGGTAATTTTTAGTACTATCATTTTAGGTTCTGTCTTGCTAAAAGTACATGCATCTCTTCTTCATATTCAATCCGAGATAAAATAATGTTGTTTAATGTGTAAATATATTGAACCAGGCATTGTATTACTAGTTCGACCCTGGGACTATAGTATTCTTACAAGGTAAATCAAACGAGGCATAAATGTGTACAGAAGATATCATAGTCCTCGATAGATTTAGACGTTTCCTTTTGTAGGAGGTAACACTTAATTGCAAAAACAAGTTTCATGTTTACTACAACTACAACATAGTCAGTGTAGTTCCACAAGTGAGGTCTGTAGGGAGGGTAGAATGTATACCGACTTTATGGTCATATTTGTAGGAAAGAGAGGTTGTCTCTTGTTTATGAAAATGGCAATGTGAAACCATCAGTATATCCTTGAGTTCCTCTACACCATAGCCTGCTAGCAATAATATGTTTTTTTGGTTTTATCTGGTGAGCCGATTTCCTTGTGCTGCATTTCAGAAATTTGAATCAGAAGAAATGGTGGATGCAGTAGTAACTGTATTCTTGGAGAAACTTCTTAATGTTCTCACCGAGGAAAGCAGATTTCTAAGTCAATATAGACAACAGTTTGAAAAAATGAAGAACGAATTGTTATTCATGCAAAGCTTTCTAAAGGATGCAGAGAGCTCAAGAGGAAACATGTCACCCTTAAAGCGGTCATGGCCTGTTTGCGAGACTTAATCTTTGCCAGCATCACTCAACAGATAGTGATGGGGCAACTAGATTCTCTACGCGCTTCCATCCCAAAAGGCTATGTCATCGCCATCAAACTGGGAAGTGACTTGCTGAAATCAATGCAAGATCTCGGAAATAAAGCAAAACATTTCGACATACCTTGAAGTGCCACTTATGAAAGAAAGAAGTATGGAGGCACACGATAATCTTATGACAAGATGGACTTCTTCCCTTTATGACCATACTCAGGTAGTTGGCTTGGAAGGTGACACAAAAAAGATAAAGGATTGGCTATTTGAAGCAAGTGATGGTTTACTTGCCATTGCATTTGTGGGTATGGGAGGGCTCGGAAATACCACTCTTGCTCTGAAAGTCTTCAATGAAAGAAGTGTGGAGAATCACTTCGAGAGGAGAATTTGGGTGTCTGTGTCTCGAACATTTACTGAGGAACAAGTCATGAGAAACATACTGAAGAGTTTGGGAGATGCATGCATTGGTGATGACCAGAGTGAGTTGTTAAGAAAAATAAACCAGTACCTTCTAGGAAAGAGGTTTTTGATTGTTATGGATGATGTTTGGAGCTTGGACAATTCTTGGTGGCAGAAAATCTCTTCTGGATTACTCAAAGGAAATGGGAGCAGTGTTATTGTAACTACAAGAAATGAGCTAGTCGCTCGCTAGATGGGTGTCACAGAAGCAAGGACACACTGGCCAAAATTCCTCAACGAGGACTAGAGTTGGTTACTGTTCCGGAAGATAGCATTTGCAGCAACTGCAGGTGTATGCAATTTTCCTGAATTGGAGGATGTGGGAAAGGAGATTGTGGAAATATGTAAGGGTCTTCCGTTAGCAATCAAAGCAGTAGGAGGAGGCGAGGAGCGATGCTTTTTAAACCACCTTACTACCATGAATGGAGGTGTATTGCCAATCATTTCCGCGATGAGTTGAAAGAAAATGATGACTCAGTAATGGCTTCATTACAGTTGAGCTATGATGAACTCCCCCGTACTTAAATCCTGTTTCCTCTGTTTTTCACTCTTTCCTGAGGATTGTGTCATTCCAAAAGACCAGATGATCCGTTGGTGGATTGGAGAAAGTTTAATCCCCCTGAGAAGTGGTAGGTTATCAACTGAAGTTGGAGAAGATTGTTTCTCACGACTATCCAATCGATGTTTGATAGAAGTTGTTGATAAGGCTTACAATGGTGTGGTCCAGACATGCAAAATGCATGATTTGGTTCGCGATTTGGTGATCAAGATTGCAGATGATGATTCATTTTCCAGTTCATCTGATGCAAATAGTCGGCATTTGGGTATTAAGAGTGAGATGAATGGGAAGCAACTACTGAGCAATCGAAAATTAAGAGCACTAGTAACAACCACCAGGAATGGTGAAGTAAACAAAATCCCTTCTGATATCGCCAAGAAGTTCCGCAATAGTCGACACCTCCAGGTACTGGATCTCTCAAAATCAATTTTCAATTTGCCTCTTTCAAGTTTGCTGGAAGGCATTGGATCCGCCAAAAAGCTTACTTATCTCAGTTTAAGCAATACATCCATTTATCGGTGTTCCAGATTCTATATCCAAGCTTGAAAAATTACAGATTTTGGACTTCAGCGATTGCCAGAATATGAAAATGCTCCCTCTTGCGTTATAACATTTAAGGAGCTAACTGTTTTATATTTGAACCACTGTGGGTCGCTTGAATACCTGCCAAAAGGATTGAGTAGGCTTTCCAATCTTCAAGTACTGCTTGGATTTAAGCCTGCAAAATTAAGCCAGCCTGGAGGTTGTCGTCTTTCTGAACTCAGAAGCCTGACTCGACTGAGAAGGCTCAGTTTAAGACTAACTCAGGATGAGGAGATTGGCGATGACGAGGGGAATGCACTGATAGATCTCCAAGAACTTCAATTTTTGACAATAAGTTGCTTTGGCAGTCAAGATGATGGACTAGTCACAAAACTTGGTAGACTTTATCCTCCTCGACAACTCCACGAGCTGATTCTCAAATTCTATCCAGGTAAAATATGTCCTGAATGGCTTAACCCTACATCTCTTCCCATGTTGCCATATCCATCAATCATTTCTGGTGATATGAAAGAAATGCACGAGAACTTCTGGGTTGCTCGCAGTACTTGGAAAATTGAGGGGTTAATGTTGGAAGCATTAACTGATCTGAGATTAGAATGGTCAGCAGTGAATCGAGTGATGCCTTCGTTAAGAATACTCAAGGCTAGCTGGTGCCCTGAGTTGGAATCATTTCCAATTGAAGATGTAGGGTTCAGAGGAGGTTTATGGAAGAAGGAAGAAGATAGATGTTAACAAGAAACACTTCTACTCAATAATTACATCCTGTTTTATATCTTAGTTCTCTTGTTTCCATTCTTTTGTGGATCCTAATACATTGTATAAATATGTTGTGTTCATGATTTTTTTCCTTCAGCCTAAAAGTTTAATTATCCAGACATTGAAACATAAGCTTCTTGGACTTTTTCCTGTCAATACAACGACAGATCATTACTGTAAAGTCTCATACAAGTGACATTTTTCCACTTTGATTTTTTTCACTTTATTCCTGTTCATAAGTTTTGGAAAGTACAATAATACAAGTGTTCATTTCCCAGTAACCAGATTTTCCTACATTTCAGCTATTTCAGAGCGGAGCTAAATTCACTAGAATGGTGGTTAGATGAACACCCTTCGTTGAAAAACTTTTTCAAATACATAGGTTAAATATAGATATTTTGATATATATCAATTGTTGAACACTCTTGATACGAAGATCACCCACGCATGTTCTAAAAGTATGAGCACCTTTGACAAAAATACTGACTCCGCCACTGCTATTTACATAAAGAGCACAAAGTATTAAGCAGACAAGGCCGTCGCCTGATATAAAATAAAATGAGATTTCCTTCAACAATCTGGATATGCCAGTAAGGGAAAACGCTATAAATCTTTAAGCGATTATTGATCGCAAATTAAACAAAGTATGTCATGCAGGATAGCACGGTAAGCATTATCTGCATAATTTTGGGCATAAAAAGTTACAGGAACTGTACAATTTATCCTACCATATGCTTCCACGGAGGTCATTAATGGAATAGTTGTCCGATGTTTCATTCGCAGGAAGAAGTGATGTAAGAAGAAAAAGATGTTGGTACAAGACATAATCCTCTACTCCCTAGATCCAGCACTGGCTTACACTTCATGTCTGTGCTCGAATCCTGTTGCACCAAATGAACATTTGCTTTCAGAAAAGTATTCAATTTCCTTAACTCTACAGTTGCTATAGAATTTGACTTGTATACATGCACTAACACATGTCACGTTTCACATATAAGGAGCACATTTGTCCATTTAAAGTTATAATACAATTTTGTTACACTAATTATGAAAGAAGGGTTTAGCATGAGGGAAGTATGCATTAATTATAGTTCAAAATGTAGGGGATGTCTGTGAAATTAGCTCAATATATTATACACATTCCCCTAACTTACCTTTGAGTTTAAGTCATGGAGCTTCGCTTGTGTTGACTTCGTATAAGGCATGCTTAATGTCTGCATTATTATAACATTAACAAAAGGGAAATTAAGAAGTATAACTAATTACATAAATCAAATATACGGTAAAGAGTTGATTATGATTTTTCTTCTATCCTTTGTTAATTTACAGAAATTCCTTAAAAAATATGACAATCCAGATACATTAATTCAGTAATCCGATAGGATTTTTAAGTATCAACACGTAACATTTAAAGCATAATATATTGAATTATTGCATCCGGATGGAATGAAGCGATTTTTGAAATTTTTGGAGAATGGGTGGGACGAATAAAAGTTATGGTAAATAAAGGAGTGCAATTAAGTAATTTTTCCAATTAATAAACTATAATGTAGTGCAACACAAATTAATATCAATCTCTTATTAGGGATATTTTATGTATGAATCATCTTTTTCCGGGAAAACAAACATCAAGATGAATCTAAGAGGGGTTTAATAGTATATTACCAGGATTTGATCCTGAAGGAACTGAATGTAACCAATTGCTTCTGTTAATACTGATGCAGTATCAGTCTGCATCATTGTGGGAAGAAAAGAAAGAAAAATCAGCATGGTACAAACATTTTAAAAATATTTTACCACTACTGTACTCTCCTTTTGCCAGTATCTCATTTTAGTGGACTCTGATGATATGTACTATTTATAGAGTAGAGTATATATATACCTTGCCGAAAGGTGCCACTAATCTGTGTAGAGCTGAAATCCTGTCTCCTAGCTTTTCCTTCCGAACCTGCTTCAAACAGCATAAACATTTTAGATGGAATGGTCACACACTTCAACACATATATAATGTAACCCCGGTATGAATTTTTTGATTGTCATGTGGGAATTTTAATTATATAAATTCAATTTTTTCTTTCTTCCATTTTCACCTTAAGCACTAATGTGCTTGAAGATTGTGATGTGACTCGGGGCTTCTTTGATGAATCTTGAGATGGAATAGCTTCTTCTTCGGCAGAATAATTAAATCTCTTTGCTTTTGAAGAAACTCCAATGTTATTCTTAACATTTGACGCAATCTGTTTAAAGCAATTTAGTAATTAAGACGGCACGTCAATGAACGTAAATAAGTAGCAGCAAGTTACCAGAGAAATTGAACAAACAAGTAAGGAACAAACAAATACTAAGCAAGAATGTCCGTACTTTGTTGGAGCTATTTTTTGACGGAGTACTATGGGTGAATTTTTGTTGTTCATCAGCAAAACCCGAAGACATCCTATTTGTAGTGAAATGGCCAAAGCAATTTAGGCCATCAAATGCAAACTTCAATCCTTGGAAATCTGAATGTTCTAAATCATGACTTGAGACATAACTCAAATTAGTTGCACCAGCAGCAAAACCGGAGAAAACAATGCTAGTTTTATTAGCATTGTTCATGAAGGAATCTTCGGACAGAAGATTCTCATTCAAATCAAAAGCATGTTGTTGTTCGTTTTCGAAGTAACTTTCTTTAAACATGTTGTTACTCAAACCATTCATATAGCCCTTGTTATTTTTGTCATCCAGCTGATCGTTAGAATATGATTCATGATGCCCCTCGGAGAACATTGAGGTGTTTGTTAATGGAAATGTGTCGATCCTTTTCATGTGTCCCAGCTTGTAGTAATATTCTTCTTCCCTGTAGTATTACAGATGGAATAGATGATAAAGTTACTGCACACATATATAATCAACAATAAACCCTAAAATTCAAGTTAATCATAGGAGTATTTAGTATGACACGACAAAAAAGTAATACTCAACTAGAACGATATTCTAAAAAGAAATTGCTTCTTTAACTCGATTAGTACGACCTCTCAGTCCACTTCTTCTCCACACTATCGAGTACTGAAAAGGAGAGAAAAAAATGAAGACTACCATTAAAGCATCTCAAGTAAGAATTGTTATATTTATGCGAATTATGTGACTTGCTTGCATCCAGTAGGAATTGAACCTACAAATTCGTCAATTTTAAGTTGGCCGCTTCAACCAAATTAAAGTCTTTGATTTATTATCAATCAGGCTTTGTACACAAAGCAAAGAAGAAATGTAATGAAGACATATATACACTAAAAGACTAGTAAGTGTTTGTGTTTAAATTAAATTTCTACTTTTCCTTGTCCATAAGAAAACCATGAGCTAGGAATAATGAAGAAGGAAATAATATTTTGACACAAAATCATAGTAGTTGCTTTAAAATTAATTAATACTCAAAACAAATGCAACTTCGTTTTGCGTTTCACTTAGGAAGGAAGTAATTATATTGATAACAACTTACAAGGTGATACCAGAGTTCCAATCATGTAGCGTTGAAACTCCAGTGAAAAAGGGATACCCAGCAAGCTGTTGTTGCTGTTGAAGTTGATGATGATCATAAAGATTTGTAGAATCCATGGCCAAATCTTGAATATGATTCAAATATATCAGAAAAAAGTGAACTTGAATAGCCAGGTTTGATTAGTTCTTGCTCAAGGCTAGTTATATTTTGTAGCACGTATATTTGCACGCATGGTCGGAAGAGAGAAAGATTGAAGGGAAATAATGGAGACAAAAGAATTAATGCGTGCACTGAAATGAGTGTGTGCCCCTATTCATTTTCCTAGCAGGCTATTCAATGATGGCAATCTCAGAAAATATGTGGAATTTCAAGTTTAGAAGCTAAGCAAACCAACTTTTATATATATGGTGGAGAATGATGTAAATATGATGTACATGTATACTCCATTTATATATGTTGACCTACAGTTCTCTAAATATCACTTATCCAAACATTAGATCAAAAAGAATAAAAAAATATTCTTAAATTATGTAAAATTAAATAAAATGCTCTTAATTAAATAAGATAGGTCCCTTTTCTTCTTTTCTAATTTTCATGAGGTATAGTCTTATAATAATTCCAACATTAAATGTTTTGAATTTTCGGCGAAACTCAAATTCAGAAAATATATAGCTCACGAGGATATCATGTTAAGAAAATAAAATTATGGGTCTAACTTAATTCAAATAAAGTGGTGATTGTCTAATATCATTTAATGAGACGAAACCCACTTCCCAAACTATGTACCCCATTTAATGGATTATGTTTGAAGGAGGCATGTATTAATATTTAGTCCTAAATATAATTATGCCCCTAGGAAAACTTTTACCGAGGAATGTTGATGTATAGCTATTCAAATATATCTTAATTATATTTCATAATTATAGTTTCGATAATTATATTTCGTAACTATAGCTATAATACTATTTGTATATTTCGCTATACAATTCATGCAAGATTTGTATAATTTGTTATACAATTCACAGTTTTTGTATAACATTCGTACAATTCGCAATTTTTGTATAGCATTTATATATTTTGCTATATAATTCTCAACAATTTTTGTATGATTCGTTATACAATTTGCAGTACTTATATATGCTTGCATATTGCAGTAATTAATTGCATAGTTTTTTGTTCTTAAAATTATGTCAAGTATGTCAAATTGTCATATATATCACTACTAGTATATTGCATACATCTTATACTTTTAGCTTATTGTCATAAAATTGTTCAGATAGTTCAAATTTAAAAGGGTAGAAGTGTATAATTGATACAAGATCAAGTTAAGATATCTAAGTAAATGATACAAATAACTTTAAGGGACGCACATCATGACTTTAAGCTTAAAAATTAACAAATAGGTACTTTGTTGATATAGTCGTATTCCCCATATATTGGATATAGATGGAAGACGTCTATTCTCTAGTTGTCATTCGAAGTTAGGGTATCCTTTTCCCCATCCACTCTGTGAAGTCTTATTCTTATAGTCGCTGAAAAGTGCTCTACTTATAATTAGATGTGCAATAATAAAATTTTGGGCCTAAAACCAGCTTAAACGCATATGCAAATATTCATAATAATTTTTTTTTAATTTTAACTATTCTTTATTATATTAGAACAACAATATGATCATGTTTGTAATGGCATAATGCTCACTTGGTATAGTCTGGAAGAACTGTGTAGAACTTCTGTACTATTTTATTTGAACTTATTTTTCACATATAGTGCTTCTTAATTACTTGTATTTAATTATTTTGTATTTCTAAAATGCCATATGTTTTAACGTATGTTCTGCCGACATATAAGTTTGTTTCATGTTACACAACATATATGTACCAAACTATTTTGATGGCATGATTCCTTGTGTAAAACACATGTTTAATTGAATCATTTAATAGACCTTTTAATAGTCATACAAGGTTTGATCCATTCATTAAAGCTGAAAATAACTAAGATCGATCAACAAAAAAAATGCATATCACTCACAAGCGAAGCTGGAGAAAGAAGAGCAATATCATAACTATCATACATGAAATAAAATGAACAATTAATGGATGTCCCAATTATATTTTAGATTGAGTATATCTATGAGGGGTGCAAAAAAGAATTGGTTTCACAATTATATGCATAGCAAGGAAAATGATGGATTATTTTAAGGAAAAAGTAGGGTATTATTGAAGGCGTGTTACCATAAAGGGCCAGCGTCCAAAATCAAGTATCCACCAAAGGCAAACGTCAGATATAAAAAGGCACTTATAAGGATTAATCAATTAACCAAATATAAATAATTGTCCATTTTTTGTCCTCTATATTTAACTTCTTCTCAATTGAACAACCCCTTTAATTTTTAAATATTTTGAGAGAATTTAAAAAAGAAAGGTGTATATTCAAATGAAGGAAAAGTACAAATTAAATCAAACACAATAAGATGGACATAATTATTGATTGAAATACATATATCCCGTATATTGTGCTACAAAATATTAGTGTAGACTAAAATATATAGTGCCCAATAATAAACTATGTTCATAATTTATTTGATGAAGTTGATAGTGGGTCATAACCCCACAGTTTTAGCAGAAATACATAATTTACATGCTTCTATATAGAATCCAGAGAAAATATTCCTACGATCGATATAAGTTATACTTCGTATATAATATGCTTAAGCATCCAATCATATGAGGCATTGGAAGTGACAAAGAATCTTTTTTACTCTTTTGTGAAAGGTTTATGCTTTTGGTTATAAAAAAAAGAAGGAAATTCGAGTAATGTAGATATATTGTGTGTTCTAAATTCCCTTGGGTTGTGGACAAGAAATGGAATCCTAGTTGGACGCACTATGACAATTTAAATAGAAAAAGGAGTACTACATTCAACAATCATTATGCAACTACTGTAGCTATTACAATCATTATACATTCACTTTGGTCACCCACGTCTACTGCCAAATATTTCATATATCTCTAGTTTCTTCTCATCAAACAATCTCCCAAATTCTAACTTGTCTCGATCTTATAGTAACCTAGTAATATTTTTCTTTTGAGATTTAGTGAAAATTCCAGGCTATGAAACTAATTTAAATGGTTTATTACAGCATTCATTGTCTAATAATAGGTATAGGTAAAATATTTCAGAACCATAATCATTAAGTGGCTGTAGTTTAGTGGTGAGAATTCCACGTTGTGGCCGTGGAGACCTGGGCTCGAATCCCAGCAGCCACAATTTCATATTTTTCCAGTTAAGTCTCTTTTTCACTATTTATTTATATGAAATTAAATCCTCGTAAAACCTATCTTCGTTTTTGGGTCAATAATACTCTGTTATGTTTCCAGAATGGTAAACACTAACTAAGCCTAGCAGAAAATGGAGATTTCGACATGACATTTAGCTATTCCAAAACAACATTACTATTTCATCCTTTTTTAACATTTTAATCCAATATATCTTGTTGAATTATAATACATCAAACTTGCAGAAAATGATACTTGAATAATCAACTCGTTAACAATTCTAATTATATGAACCGTGGTAGGCAGAGGGGCATTGACGTTTCTCGAAGAAATTTAATAAAATTAGTACGCTCAACATGTTTAATTTCTTCTTTATCATTTTCACATATATTCAAACTTGATCATAGCTACCATATTTCAAGTTAATGGTATTACTATAATTGATCATATTTTTCTAAGTCTCCTTATTTTTCTGTGGTTTGATCATTTTCAAATATTCAACTGGATTAGAGCGTTACAAATATGAATTACCTGATCTCCTTATATGATCTTGAGAAATTCTCCCTGTGAACTGACTTTAAAATTGAGTTGAGGTCAAAATTGATTTTTTAAATTAGATTAGTGTTGGTGTCCGTTCAGCAGTAAAACAGCGGTAACTAATTTAATGAGAAATTTAGTTTTAATGTTAGTTGAACTACATTTTCCGTGGAAAAGTCATTACATAGCATCAATTAATTGTCCCACTTTTCTACATCTAATTGTAAGGTGGAAATACACAATTGAGTAGACTTACGCTAGAAATACTTTTCATTAGACCAAATTCCTCCTTTATACCTTGTCAATTTTTTATTGACCGAATACACAATCAAAATTTTGATCATTAACTTGATGGTTTTTATTCAGTACACAACTAAATTTTACATTAACCTAATTATCCCTCTTAAAAAAAGATAATTAGATCAACATCAAACTTAAGTGTGCACTGAATAAAATGTCACATTCAACTTTATTTATTTATTTATTCATTGGGCTCCAATGCCGACTCCGATGAGATTTTTTTTTTTAACTTATTCACCCAATTTTTAATTGAAGCAGTCCTAATCTTATCTCTATTAAATGAATTTAGGCTGATTTTCTGTACTAATTTTAAATATTGGTTCGATTATAGCCAACTTGACGGAAATTCTGTAATTAGTTGCCCAAAACGAAAATTTAATCAGCAAAATTAAATGAATCAACTCACACAAATATTGATGATTATATTAATGAACTACACTCCATAGCAGCTGATCCCGATAGATATTTTAATCATGTAGAACAATGTAAAAATAATAATATTTGGAATATTTGAATATTTGAACAATGTTGTAAACATCCTTTTTCTTTTTAAAAAAGTTATATTCTGTAGAACAAAAGTAATACACATGATGCATCTTTGATAACACTAATATATGTCGTGTCATGTGTGTGTGAAAACAAAGATAATGTAACATGTATAGCCGTCTAAGTAAAGAAAGTAAAATATCATCAATAACATCTTCTAGATTAATAGGTAAAGTCACAATTTTAATATCTTGGTAAAGTTACACATTAAATGTTACTCCCTCGTTTCAAAAAGAATAATTTAATTTGACTTGATGTGAAATTTTTTCTTTCAATTTCGTGATCCTGAATTAAGGTTATATTAAATATACCAAAATATCTTTTAATCTTATGACTTTAAATATACTACGTGAACAATTAAACTTAATGTATTGCTAAAAAAAAGAAAAGTCAATGATTCTTTTTAAAATAGACTAAAAAAAAGTCATTCATTTTATCTCTAAGAAGCTCTGAGTATCAAAAAAATTTTTTTTTTAAAACGGAGGGAGTACTATTATTTAATTAGAGTTGACAAGTTTCCATTTTGGTGATGCTCCTTAAGACTTTTATCCATTATACATTATTACACCTCTCATGTAAGTTATTCCACTAAATTCTACAAAACAATTGATTGATCACACAACATTTGGGGAAGCATAAACGAAATTACTCAAGTGTGCAATCCTCACAAAAATATGATGATCTACCTTAACTAACTATATATGTCCTACACACTAGGGAATAGATACAATGCCTTTTAAATCAATTTTGAAATTTAAAAATATGACATTTAATCCTGTGTTTAATCAATTTGGTGTTATAATATTCATATTTCCTATATTTAAAAATCATAAAACCCATTCTTTATATTTAAAATTATAAAATTCAATTTTCTTCCGTATTTTTAAGTATATATTCGACCAATTAAATTACATAAAATAAAATGTAATGAATTCTAACATAACAGACCAAAAAAATGAGTTGGATGCCACAGTAGGGGCTGCAAGTAGAAGGTAGCGGCCGCCTAAGGGCGGGTAGGATCACCAAAATTCAAATCGATGCAATGATTAGAAATTTTATTATTTTTTATTAAAAATTTTAAAGTTAATTTTTTTTTTAAAAAACACACACATATATATAAAACATTGCCCTCAAATATAAACTTTATAATATATAAATTTAAATCGATTAAATTTTGATACAGATATCGGACATCGATATTAACAGAGTGACAAATTGCTTAAGGCACCGATTTTTGCACCCTCTCCCATTATGGAATGTCTCTCTACTTTTTATTCAAACATCTACTTTTATTTTCCACAAAGCAAACGTTTTATTCAATTAAAGTTGGCATCATCATTCCGGCCAAACGCATATCCTTCATTTTCTTCAACAGTTTGATAATAATAGTTAATAAACAAGCGGAAAAATAGACATTAGACTCCACATAGGTTAAGAGTTGCTTAACGGCTTAAAAGTCTCACACAACTTATTTCATCCAAATTAAATAATGTTATTAGTAAATAATCCAAATTAAACTTTCAAAAATGGATAACATCTACTATTCAAATTACACTTGTAAATTTATCCAAGAATGCGTCGATCCATGCATCTAGTCGAGTGTTAAGATATTAAAATTGATTTGTTTAGTGATAGTGAAACACAATATCAAAGATAATAACGATAAGTTAGTTAATAAAGAGAATACTACATCACAATTTTGAAATCTTAATACTCTAACGTGTAATTGAATTCTTAAGGGATGAAAAATATAATAAAAAATTAATGACGTTAGACATTATATATTAGTGACAACAAAACTTATTTAAATAATTTTAAGAAGTCAATTTTAGAGAGCAATTACCGCAGCAAAATATAAAATTTTAATATTTTCAGCGTCTTTCTATTAGTTGTTGACACCCAATTTTTACCCTCCACGGTGTCAAATTATTCACGGGGACTTTATTTATATTTTTAACATTTTTTTA